>LPNX010126542.1:213504-287044 GCA_001517045.1 Pseudotsuga menziesii | reverse complement strand
AACTTATGGACAAGGGCCGATATTTTTACACTTGACATTTATATGTATTTTTTGAAATGATTGATCGATTTATGTATATATACTATATAGGATAAAGGAATGAATCTAAATTCAAATACAATTGACTATAGTATTTAAATGAATGTATTTAATAAGATGATGTGGGTAATGGATTGTCATGATCAACCATTAACCCTTTTGTAACTGGATTGACACAATAAAATTTAACCCCTATATTTTGTATAAAAGTCCTTTGGGGCTATGAGAAAGGGATAGTATCTAGTTGCCTCTAGTTTTTGTTTGGTTGCTGATGTAATGGTTGTATGGCCTATCTCATATGATATTGTGTAACTCTATTACAAGTCTTGCAATTGGATGAATAAATGAATATTTCATTTGATAGTCTATGTCTTTTTGTATTATATATTTCAAATGGTTATATATTATCTCCTTTATTTATGTCTAAACCATTGGGTGATGCATAGTTATTATAAGATGTTATAATGATTAATTCCCATAGTTAATTTGATAGTGTTGTATTTTGTTGAGTATAAGAACAATATAAGTTAAATGGATGTTGGTAAAGTTATCTAAAGGGGTTGTGGAAATCCTAATATATCTCCCTTAAATCTATAGACTATTGGCCATGATTCAAGTGAGACATTCTTATCTTTGGGAAGATTGGATACACCAACACATTTAAACTACAATGTCTCTTTTGTTGGTCATGTATGAGAACCCTAGTCTTCATCAAATTCCAACAAAACCTTAGGCCCTAAACCTCACTTATTGAGCTTAATCACATGGACAACACATGTAAAACATAAGAAAAACTATCTCTAAGGGGTCCTTGGCTCATAAGCGTCGCTTAAGTGACGCTTGCTAGGCTAGCCGTCGCTTAAGCGACCCTTATGAGCCTAGTCGTCGCTTAAGCGACGGTGATTCCCAAACCTTTAAAAAAAAAATTTAACTTCCTTATTTTTGGTGAGTTTAAAAGACAAAATCCATGCGCCGTCGGAAGTAACCGTCGGATTTTGGGTCGAAATGTAATAGTGCTTGTTACATTCCTTGAGGTATTTGTAGTTCATATGTCTAAATATATCATGCCACATCTTGTTGGTTTCATTGGCATGAGACAGAAGCACTTGTCCACTAGAGTTAGAAATAAATTTGGAGAATTTTTACATCCTATCTTGTTGATTAGCATACCCCAATGCCACCACTTTGTTGAAGGATATTTCAGCTATCACAACCTCACATGGAGTAAATTTCACTCTCTTAGCTTCTCCAGTATGTTTCATTTGGTATACTAACAACAAGTTCACTTCCAAGTCTGGTAAAAATAGGACATTCTTGAAATATCCATCTTCAATATCAATCCTAACAACACCCTTGGCATGGATCTCTGAATCATCACCCATTCGAACAGTTGAGCCACTGTATGAATACATGGATGTGAAGAAATATATGATAGAGGCCATGTGCCTTTATGCTCCTGAATCAATGATGTAGGTTGAAGAGTATGAAGAACCAACAACCAATGCATGGCACATCTCTTTGTTGTCAGAACTTGAACTTCCATCCTTCTTCCTTGTGCCCTGTGGGACTAGAATGTTGTTCTTCTCCAATACCTGTGCCATCACATCTATGTCTTTCTTCATACATACACTCTCTTGATGCCACCATTTGTGACAATAGGCTCATTTGGTATTCTCCTTTCGCTTCTTTTCCTTTTCCTTACAAGGATTCAAACCCCCATCAAGAAATTTGGTTTTGTTTTATTTCTTCTTCTTTGGTTGCTTCAAATCCTTGGCTTTCTTCTTGACTTTGGATGGATTTGAAATCCCTGTAGCAAGATATTGGTACTTTCTTCTCTTGAGGGTACCCATCTGTACTAGCTTATCTTGCTCTTGGGCGAAAGACTCCATGAAGCTAGCTAGTGATGGCATTTTCTAGTTTTAAGCTGTGAGATTGCTTGAGTGAAATTTGATGACAAACACATAATACTCATGCCCTATATTAGAAAGAATAGAAGTATGACCTGGTCATTCTTATTCTCTATTCCACACTGCTTAAGTTGAAGCACCAATTACTTGAATTTGGTGAAGAACTCTTGGATGGTATAATGCACTAGGATCAAGGAGATGAGCTCATTTTAGAGCTAGTGACCCCTCATCTCATCAGTATTCCAAAATAGAGATTTGAGCCTGAGACAAACATCATTTGGGGTATCTATATTGTCAACATGAAAGAGGAGTTCTCTCGAAATGCTGAGACAAAACATTCCAAAAGCTTCATCAAATTTTTTGAAATACTTCGATTTATCTACTACAAAATTTGGTTCGGCCTATGTCCCCATGGTGACCCTATAGAGACCCTTAGAACTCAGCTAGGTAACTATATCAGCCTTCCATTTGAAGTAACTGAATGGTGTTATCAAGACATGACTTTTCTCCATCTCTGCTTGCGCTAGTGGTGAAAATTGTTGAATGTACCTACAATGAAAACTCATAAATTTCTCTTGAGAAACACTCCAATAGCAAATCAAACACAATGAATTTTATTTTCAACTTCAATTAGCTCTGATACCATGTGAGAATTGATTCATAGCTTCATATAGAATCCAAGGAACTCTCACAATTCGCTCTAGTTTGCAAAAAAAGCACAAATTAGCTGAAAATACTGAAATTGTATTCACATATGAAGTCAATAGTGGATATTATTAACACTTTATAACATGTGAATATGTTTAGAACATGCATATATTACATTTGGGAAAAATTATGAGGCATAGGAGCCCATTTGGCAGTGCACATGTGCATAACTAGATTTGACCTCCATCCCCCCTAGGTGGACCAATTAGCTCTTGAATCACCCCAAACGGTCACAAAACCTAGTGTGAACATTGGTCTATCATATTGGAGAATAAATAGATATATTATAAGCGTGGGTGATAAAACAGAGGTGTGGGAGTGGCTCAAGGTGAACAATAAATGCACAAGAAGGGCCAAAATGGTCTAAAAACATCACTAGCGCCCCTAGTCAAACCATATTCCAAAAAAAGAGGAAGGGAAGCAATCCAAGACACCATGATTCATTAACAAGGTTTCACATGTTCCATGTTGATCAAGTTAGAGTGTTGGTGTGTGTGTGAATGGGTCAAAATAACCGGTTTACTTCCTAGACCAATTTCCCTAAGTCTAAACCATACCAATCAATCCATAGAAGAAAAAGTGTTTGAATAAGGTATAAAATAATGTACTAAGGATGCATTAATATTCTAAAAAGGATATATAGATCAAAGGTTTCATGAGGTGCCTTGCATGAGGAGAAGGTGTATCTTGTACTTCTTCCACTTGATAATAAATATTTGGTGTTCTTCCCTTTCCAAATCAATGCATGATAGATGTTCTATATATGTTTATAATTACATGTTGATTATTATCATATTAGGGTTTAATGTTATCTTGATTATAATTTTTGTATATGTGGCCAAATTGGTTTGAGGAAGGTGTGAACTTGTTTTGCGGGTCTCTTGGATTGAGGAGCAAGAAGAGAAAGAGGAAGGAAAGAGAAATCTTGGATCAACCTTCAACCCATAAGGTATGGACCCTTCTAACCCTTGAATACTGTCTAAATTTATTCTTGCAATACATTTTTGTATCATTATTTATACCCCAAGTATGTTGGTGTCCTTGACACCAACCATAGGAACACTTTCCCCAATAACCGAAACGTGGCTCTGCTGGAGAATCCTTGTCATTTTTGGGGTCTCCTTGCATTGTTTTTACCAGTGTAATTGATGTTATAATTCATTCTTACAAGTTAGGAGTTAATCTTAAATCAATTTGAACATCATCTTTTCCTTTTAAAGGTTTTTTATGACCTTTTTTAGGTCTTCCACCACCCACTCACGACTGTCAGACTGTACAGTAGTGTTTTCCTAATGTACACGTGAATTACCTTAGGGAAAGTTACGTGTCACTCACTCCTTTGCTTAAGGAAAATTGTGAGTGATTTATTTTAGTGGTTTTTTAGACTTTTTGGGCTTGTTTGGGGTGGTTTGGTGCTATCTGAGGGGTCCTCTTGGGTCCTATGTCTGTGTATGACCACTCGGAAGTGGTGTTCCTTATCGAGGGTACCCTTTAATTGATTTGTAATCCTTTTATGTATCCTTTGTAATTTTCCATTTTTCTTTCCAACGCCTCATTTCCGGTATGGCCTTATGGTGCATGGTTCTGATCAGCCTCTGTTAGCCATCATGGTTTGAACTTAAAAGTGTGTCCCAATGTGGGATGGTTCCTATGTGGAATGTTCTCCTATGTGGAGAGGAATCCTTTATGGAGTGTGTCCCTGTGTGGGATGGTTCCCGTGTGGAATGTTCTCATGTGTGGAGAGTGCATTGAGTTTATCATACTCCTTAGTGTACTGAGTTGATTTGATCATACCCCTCGATGGTTTGTGATTGTACTCTTCGATGGACTAAGTTGAGCTATTCACATGAGTTGAGTTGATCATACCCCTCGATGGACTCATTTGAGTTGATCATACTCCTTAATGTTTTGTGATCATACTCCTCAATGTTTTGTTATCATAATCCTTGATGGAACGAGTTGATTTGATGACAAGATTTGAGTTGATTGTACTCCTCAATGGTCCTATGTGGAATCCTAGTGTTGTGCAGACTATATTGATAACAGTTCTCAATGGATTGATTTGTGTGGATGGAACTTTCTTATGGTGATGAGATGTGAAACACTAGTTGTGACGATCATATGATATTTATATGACATGAATCTAGTATTGAATAATACCTTCCTTACTAAGAGGGATTGTTGATCTTATTTGTAGCATCGAAATATATTCTTAAGATGTCATAGAGAAAGTGAAAAGAAATGAAAAGCACAATTACCCCAATATATGTTGATGTATTTGTAACTTTGGAATGTATTCACTTGTATATTGTACCATGATGTTTATTCTAGGAAGTATCTGTAATGTAATTGAGTCATGTCATGCCCCAATGTTCCAATTGGGAGATTCAATAATGTAAACAAGTAATTTAAATTCATTGAGGTTAACCCTCCATTTTAATTCGGGGCAATAATCCCCCCAATTGTGTAAAGGTTAACCCTTATTGTTGATCGAAGGGAAAAGTCCCCACAATTGTGGGGCACTAGGGTTATTAGACTCTCCTAGAGATGTCGACTCTAGTAAGTAATTGTTAAGAGGGGCTGACATGATAAAGTGGACATTAAGTGAGCAAAAGAATATAAATAGAGAGTGAGCCTCTCTATTTATCACACACACACTCACTCATTGGGGTGCATGACTGAGAAAGAAGTAGCTCTCTCAAGTGAGATAGAGAGAAGCTGTAGAGATCATATTTTCTATTTTCGGGTTTTACTGCTACCATTGGTGCTCATTCTTTCTCTGAGTAAGTTATGGGGTTTTCTCCTTTATGGTTTCACCAAGGAAAATTCTTTGTGTCTCTTGTCTCTTGCGTTTATTGATGTGCATGTTATTCTCTTAGTTAAAGATCCTAAGATAATGCTAGCTTGAATGATAAAATTCTAACATGGTATCAGAGCTAACATGAGAAGAAGACATTATGCAGCTTTGAAAGCTAGGTATTCTTACTTTTTGGGTCTCTCTCCATAATCCATCGGCAAAAGTATGCTAGGATGACTCTCCATTAAAGGGCGCATCTTTTTGTCGAAGCAGAATTCGATTCTGAGCAATTTCAGTTTTCGGTGCTGGAAATTAGGGCTTTCTATAGAAGAGGAATTTTTGAGTGAGCCCAATATAGGATTTATATCCTCATCAAAATTGAAGTTTAGATACCTGGGTTGAGTTTTTTGGTTGGGTATAACTCCGGGAAAGTCAAACCCTAGTTTTACCCCGGGCTGAAAAAACCCTAAAATAATAAAACTGAAAGTCTTGGTACATTCACTATATCTTGGGATTGGAGAAGGCTCATGAGAGAAAACTTTCACACGCCGAATATAAAATCCTGATTTACAGTGTGTCCAAATTTCAGCATCATATTCCCTATATTCTAGGATATATGATCCCCCCAATTCAGGGTTCCAGCCTCTTCTAGGATTCATCCCTAAACAGGACACTTGGGGAGAATTTCTATATCTCAGGATACAAAGGTCCAAATTTTTTTTATGAAGATGTTATAGAAAGGCCACGGACTATCCTTTTTGTGGTTGAATTTTCAGATGTCGAAGATGAAATAGTGACAAGTGGCAATCCATACAACTTCGCTATGCTGAACAGTCCTGAAACAGGTCACCTTGGGAAACCGATCATAAGTCCCAATTGGTGAAACAAATTCTGATGAAACCTATGGTGTTGGCACAGGAACAAGAGAGGATACCGTAGTGAGAATCTTCAGACACAGAGGAGTAGTAATCTTGGAGATATCATAGAAACAGTATCAGACATTTCTGCAGAAGAAATTGGAAAACTAGGGCTTCCTGTTCCTGGAGCTTCCCTCCATTGTTTTCAAAAAATGAGTACATTGGACAACTCACCTTGAAGATGTATATATTTCAATCCAATAAGATCTGAAATATTCTAAGTTTTGAAAATTATGGTTTCTTTGACAAACCCTATATCAGCCAGCTCCGGAACCAGGACAGACACCTGAAATCCATAAGATCTGATATATTGCTATTTTCATTTGAGGTTCTCATTTCAAAGTGATCTATCACATCAACTTGATGATAATATTGTTGAAGTTGAAAACTTCCAAGCATGGAAGTATAGGATCTAACTAGTTCTTGAAGGAAATGAATTGGACACCCACATAAGTAGAGAGGTTCCAGTTCCAGAGGGAGATGAGGCTAAAAGCCTTACACAAGAAGAACTTGGTCAAGGCCAAGAGGATTAATGTTGATTCTATAATGGATCCATTATATCACAAGTGTCTTCCCTAAAGACACCAAAAGAGATTTTTGATTCCTTGACCAAGCTATTTTAAGGGAAGAACATAAATTGGAATGTCACTTTGAGAAAATAGTTGAAGAATGTGAAGATCCAGAATGTAGAGACCATACAGTCATACTTTACGAGGGTATCTCAAATCAAAGAACAAATTGTAGTAGTATAAGAAGAAGTGGAGAATGAAGAAGCGGTGATAGCCACCTTGAATGGCCTCCCAGGATCATGGGATTCATTCATACGAGGGTGTGCCAGAAGGAAGTGATTACTTTCAGCAGACTTTGGGAAGAAGAAGAAGCTCAACTCATAATAAGAGAAAAGAAGATGGGAGAAACTAAGATAAATATTTCATAATTCAAAGAAGATCCCGAAAGCGATGAGGAATATGAAGAACTCAACTCTTCAACAACCTCTTATCCACCTTAGCATTTGGATAAGAAATGATGCTATTATGAATGAAGATGATGATGAAGCTAAAGGCTCAAGAAGGAGTCTACCCAAGAAACAAATAAAGATAAGTATTCAATTGTCATTTCATGATATTGTTTTGTTATGCATTTGTTTATATTCATTTGATGTATTATGCATAATAGAATGTTTGCATTAATGACAGTATACTACTAATATGCATGTGATGGGTAAGTATCTCATGGTGCTATACAATTCTCCATTGCTACTTATATAGAATGAAACCTCTTTGCTGACATATTGGATTAGTGCACAATATCATTGTTGTCCTGGTAGAGATGGAAGGTATCTAGAAAGTTTCCATGAGATATGGATGAATGGTGTATTGGATAAAATAGTTGCATGATCACATATTTATGGATAAGAATTTTCCATTATGAATATTCCTTATGAAATGTTTCTAACCATGAAAATACATTTGATTTGTAGGAAAGATCGCATACATAATCACCTACAAGCAAAGAAGAATGAGACTTGTTCCGAAGAACAAGTGACAACAGTTCAAAGATGAAGAATAATATGATGAATGCAGCGGCATCATTGATGTTGAACCTTCCAGCCATGAAGAAGTAACCAAGAAGAAAGGGAATACCAGTTCAAGAAGAATGATGTCTAGGATGTAGTATCGATACATGAAGGGAAGTTCGTAGTTCCATCATGCAGTAGATGGAAACATCGTGGGATACAAGGCAAGATTCGTAGCACGATGCTTCTCACGAGAAGAAGGTACAAAGAGTATTCCAACCTTTGCTTCAAGGTTGAAGGCGGAAGACTAGTGATGCTCCTATTATATGTTAATTACTTGTTCCTGACAGAAAATAGGAACTCATTAAATTTGCAAGAAGAAGACTTGCTGCCAAGTTCGAGATAAAGGACTTGGGAATGATGCACTACGTTCTAGGCATGGAGGTGTGGATAATCAAAGTATGAAGTAGAGATCTTGAAGAGGTTCAGGATGATGGACTGCAAGGCCATGACCACACCTATGGCATCAAACCTGAAGCTATTGAGTGTTCCTTCATCAGAGTTGGATGATGCCACGATGTATCATCAGATGATTTACCTAACAAATATGAGACCAGATATTTGCTTTGCTGTGAACACATTGAGATATGTTCACCTGATGGTTGCAAAGCATGCAGTGAGGTACCTGAAGGGTACAGTTGATTATGGGCTCAAGTATGAGGCAAATCAGAAGATTAAACTGGAGGTTTATGTCGATTTAGATTGGGCAGGAAGTTCCATCAATAGGAAGAGCACTTCGGGATGCTGCCTCAGTATGAGATCAAGTATGATCTCTAGGTTTAGTAGGAAGCAGTCCTGTGTGGCACTGAGTACAACTGAAGCATAGTATGTCGCAGCTTGTTCAACTAGTTGTGAGGAAGTGTGGCCATGAAAGCTACTGTCTGATTTATTTGATCTCCAGTTGGATGCTACTTGTATATATTGCAACAACCAAAGTTATGTGAAGTTGTTGGAGAACCCGGTGTTCCATCACAAATTGAAGCATATCAAGATCAAGTATCACTATATCAGGGATATGGTGCAGAGAGGAGTAGTGAAGCTCCAGTATGTTACGACAAATGAACATATAGCTGATGTGTTGACGAAACCATTGGCCAAAGTGAAATTTGAATACTTCAGGGTGAAGCTTGGTGTTCTCTAGATCTAGGTTCCCTCCAAGGGGAAATGATGAGACCTAGAGCCATTCTGACATGGTGAGAGGATTAGGTTCCTTTCATGGTCAGATGTAAGGGCTGAGCCAATATGTCATGGTGAGAGGATTGGTTCCTTCCATGTCAAATGTGAGTGTTGAGCCATTCTAATGTGACTATAGGATTAGTTCTTACATGATCACATATAAGTACCGAATGCAATTCTTGGAATGGAGGCACCTGGTCAGTTACCAGGAATACTCAGCTTGGTGTTGGGTTACCATTCTCTAGGAGAATGGAGGCACCTGGTCAGTTACTAGGAATACTCAGTCTGGGACTGAGGGCCAATCTGATATGACTAAGGGATGTAGTCTCACATGATCAGATATAAGTGCAGGGCCATTCTGATGTGATTGAGGGATCTGTTTCCACTTGATCAGATATAAGGGTTGATTCCATTCTCTGGGAGAATGGAGGCACCTAGTCAGTTACCAAGAATCCTCAGTCTAATACTGAGAGCCCTTCCGATACAGTGTGCTCGCGCATGGTCGAATGTACGTGTAGATCCCTTTCAATGTTGTGTGTTCACACATGGTTGGATGTAAGTACAAAGCCCTTATGATGCGGTGTGTTTGCACATGGTCAGATGTAAGTGCAGAGCCCTTCTGATGCAGTGTGTTCACACATGGTGGGATATAAATGCTGAGCTATTCTGGTGCAATGTGTTTACACATGGTCAGATGTGAGTGTTGGACCTTTCTGACAAGATGAGGTCAGATGTGAGTATTGGGCGTGCCTTTCTAACAAGATGAGGTCAGATGTAAGTGTTGGGTGGGCAATTCTAACTTAGGGTTAGATATAAGCGTTGAAGAAGACCTACATGCAGGCTAGGCCTACAACCAACATGAAATAGGGCTGGCTCTGTATAACTTCCTGTGACAAGAATAATGAAGAGATAACACCATTTGATTGAGATAGCAAAAGCAGTAATGATGATGATGATTCAGTGATGATCTAGAT
Organism: Pseudotsuga menziesii; assembly: GCA_001517045.1. NCBI lineage: Eukaryota > Viridiplantae > Streptophyta > Pinopsida > Pinales > Pinaceae > Pseudotsuga > Pseudotsuga menziesii. The sequence continues at coordinate 276,950 of LPNX010126542.1, read as the reverse complement.
TTGATGATGATCTAGATCAAGTGATTATCCAAACTTGATGATGATCCAGCAATGACGATCTAGATCAAGTGATGATCCAGACTTGATGATGATCCAGCAGTGACGATCCAGATCAAGTGATGATCCAGACTTAATGATGATCCAGCAGTGACAATCTAGATCAAGTGATGATCCAGACTTGATGAAGATGACTTGACAACGAAGATGACTTGACGATGAAGATGACTTGACAATTAACATGACTTGAAGATGAAGATGACTTGAAGACGAAGATGACTTGATGATGATCCAGATGATACAGAGAAGAAGACTTGTGCTGATAAATTGGGTCGAGAGAATAACTTCCTAGTTAAGAGGGAGTGTTGATGTATTTGTAACTTTGGAATGTATTCACTTGTATATTGTACACTGATGTTTATTCCAGGAAGTATATGTAATGTAATTGAGTCATTTCATGCCCCGATGTTCCGATCAGGAGATTCAATACTGTAAACAAGTCATGTAAAGTCATTGAGGTTAACCCTCCATTATAAATCAGGGAAATAGTCCCCACAATTATGTCAAGGTTAACCCTCCTTGTTGATCAGAGGGAAAAGTCCCCACAGTTATGGGGCACTAGGGTTATTAGACTCTCCTAGAGATCTCGACTCTAGTAAGTAATTGTTAAGTGGGGCCGACATGTTAAAGTGGAAATTAAGTGAACAAAAGAATATAAATAGAGAGTGAGCCTCTCTATTTATCACACACACACTCACTCATTAGGGTGCATGAGTGAGAGAGAAGTATCTCTCTCAAGTGAGAGAGAGAGAGAAGCTGTGGAGATCATCTTTCCTATTTTCGGGTTTTACTGCTGCCATTGGTGCTCTTTCTATCTCCGAGGAAGTTGTGGGGTTTTCTCCTTTATGGTTTCCTCGAGGAAAATTCTTTGTGTCTCTTGTCTCTTATGTTTATTATTGTGCATTTTATTCTCTCGGTTAAAGATCCTAAGATAATGCTAGCTTGAATGATAAAATTCTAACAATATAAATGGGTAACCTATAATATAAAAATATGTGTCGGCTTAAAATATAAAATAAAGCCAACCTAATTGTGTAAAATTCTATTGAAAATAAGAATATAAANTTCATCTCTCTCTCTCTCTCTCTCTCTCTCTCTCTCTCTCTCTCTCTCTCTCTCTCTCTCTCTCTCATGGTGTTCACTTCTCTAGCAGGACAAATGAATATTGTTCTTAGGTTGTAAAAGAATTTTTTTTTGGGTTTCTCTCTATTGAATCATTTTATCTCTGATGTAATTTTTATTTGTACTGAATCTCTGAATAAGAAAGGTTTGCTAGGATTTTCCTTACTTTGTATTTTCCAAAGGTAAACTGTTGTGTCTCTTTTTTGTTTATGTGCATGGTTATCTTTCGGTGATCCTTGTTTATGCTACAAATGAAATAATTCTATGATTATGGGATGAATATAAAAAATTAAATTATACTTCTAAAGTTACAAAAATATAACAATAATACAAAATTCCATTCAATATATTTATTACATTAATAGTTGTTGAAATAAGATCCATTGAATAATGTCTAATAGAATTCCATATTTGACTGATGTTCAACTTCATCCAAGTCAACATTCGATCCATGAACATCAAAATATGTATCCAATCCTTCAAAAACATTGTAAGGATTGTCCAAAAAAACATCTACAACATCTATAGCTAAGTCACTTGTTCTATTTCTCAAGCAATGTGGGATTGAGAAGAAGGAAGATCAATTGATTCTTTCCATCCTATCAAAATTGGGTCCTGAGTCCACAATTTTTGTGTCAACTTTTCATGCTACTAGGCTTGTTAGAGTCTAATTGGAAAATGCCTTCTTTGAGTACATTATTTGATTCACTGAAAAGGGAGCAAGATAAATTGATATAGATGGGTGATCTTAGATCTTCTGAGGGAAAGGATCATGCTCTTATAGTTTAAGGAATAAAGAATGCAATATCAAAAGATAAGAAAATAATGAAACATAAGAAGCCAAAGTCAGATAATGAAAATGAAAGTTTCAATCCTACTAATGAAGCTTCAATGAAGAAAGTCAAGAAGAAAGGAAGTGCATCCAAGTGTTCTTATTGCAGCAAGGGATTTCATCCTGAGAATAATTTTTTCAAGAAGAATATAGACATCATGTCTCAGTTACTTGAGAAACATAACATTGAAGTTCCATATGATCTAGAAAAGCCTCTTGAATCCTCATAACACTGTTATAGTGTGTAGTTCCAAGGTGATATAAACTATTTGTTGAGTTCCAGAGTTAAATCCTTTCCTCATATACCTAATATAGATTCATTTTCTGATATATCATAATCAGAAATATCAATTTCTTTCTTAATTCATCCACCTATCAGTCTCATAGATTCATCTCCTAATACTTATGATTTTTCACTAGATCCTAACATGTCATTAAGAAACTCTTCCTTGCTCCATTAAAATGATCATAATTATGATTTAGAATTGTATTTTTAGGCTGATATTCATGTTATGACATCATTTGTACCATCTACCATACCTTTGAAACTGTGCTTTTAGTTTCCTCATTCCTTGAGATTATGAGCTTCCTTCAGTTCTTTCTATTGTGAAGTAATCAACTGAAAGCACAGTTTCATTAGTTGAATATTTATTACTTTATTCAACTAGCACCAATTCTCAACTTGCACTTCATTTCATTTTTTTCTTCTATGTATTTTCTTCTCCCTCCACATTTGATGATGCACTATGTACTAGTCTATGTAGTACAAAATCCTATTTTGAAGGGGTATCAACTACTTCTTTGTTTTTATTTTCTTGTACTTAATTGGTTTGTGTGTCTCTTGCTTGGAGTTTCTAATTTACCTCTTCCAAATATTTTAGATTGGAAATCTATTACAACTTTGAATCTATTTGATGATCATAAGTTGAATAATGATGCTCCCTTATATTTTTTGAAATTATATGATGTAAGTCATATTTAAGTTCCCTATCTAATGACAATTTGTAATAGCTCAACAACTTATCTACAATTGGTTTAGATGGCCTAAAATTCACTATAAATAACTCAACTTTCTTAGGAAGTTTGAAATTAGCCTTCATGTTTAGGCAAATAGAATGTCTTTGATCATAATCAAACTTTTGTATAATAAAGTCCAAAGCATATATTTTAGGAGTCCAAAAGGCTAGTAATTGATATGGACTAACCTATGAACCATATACTCTTAGCATATTGTAATTATCATACAAGAACCAATATCCAAATTTAGATTTTGAATCTATCTAGATAAGGTATTATAGCTTTGAACTTATTCTAGGAGGTGTAGAATCATATAATAAGAAATAAATATTATGCATAATAATATTTACAAATTTTACAAAATCACTAGCCTCCAGCTTTAGGAGTCCAGTGCATTACTAATTTGACCTTTCAGACTCATATACATTGTCCTGCAGCATCTATTGAAAATCCTTAACATTGTAGAAGATAAATAGGTGGATCAAGTAAGACTAATACCTTAAGTACTTAAAAGTGGTAAAACCTTTTGATTGTAGATGGATATTTTCAACAAACTGGGAAAATCCATAATTTTTCACTAGAGGGTTTGAGAAAGGATTCAAACTAAACATACAACCTAAGACTACTTTAGAAACTTCCCTATCATTGTCTAAACCCAGGACTTGGAATATCATGGAGATAATAGAATGAGCTTATTCTATAAATAATTGATATGGATATGGTAATGGTTGACTTGAAATTAAGGACTTAGGTTTTAAAAGAATATTCATCAATTTAAGTTGTTCTCAATTAAAAGATCAAAATTTGGTTATCGAAACCTCTTACATTAAGAATTTGAACTTCATGTGGCTCACAGTTGGGGAAACCTAACATCATATTGTTGGATTTGACCATAATTGGACACACAATTTTGCAACTATTTTCAAGCATGGTAAATCGTTTGTTTGGAGAGTGCTTTAGGGATCACCAAGAAACTAATTAGGGGAAATTAAATGTTTGAGGCACTACAAAATGGATTAGATTCGACTCTGATAACCTTAGCTTACTGTGATTTTCTATAGAATGATCACAAACAAAATTTATCAAGTGTATACATCTCTATAGGTGATAAATAGGGTAAAAAATATATGAATCTCTATTAGTTATATTATGTTCTTTAGGGTATAGAAGCTTACAATAAACTATGGTTTCCATAGGTTTTTCTATAGGGATTTCCATGGTAAAACAAAGAGAAAGAACCAATCAATATTCAAATAGACTCAAGTAGAGAAAATAAGGTTGGAATTACCCATTCCAAAGTTCAAATGTAGTTGAAATAGCAGTAATCAACTTTGACACCATGACAATGTTCATATACAGGTCGCCTGAGTATTTGCCAGTCCTTATAAACTTTGATGCTAATGAAGGTGGTTTTAATTTCCTCACTTATCGAGTGCATAAAAAATAAGTTAAAATTATGTAATAACATCCCCAAACCATATTTTATGTTTACTCATCGTGCAATCTAACTTTAAATATGTGCAACTTCCCCACTCATAGATGATATCCATCATTGATCAATTATTTTGATCAATGATTGGATCTTACATGGAATTTGATCAATGAAAGTTATGTTTCATTTCATTTCCATTTTCTTCGCATTGCATATCATTAAAGTATGAAACACAATTTTTATTTCTCTAGATTTATATGTTGCATTATGTTTCCACTTTTTTACATGTTTGATATCACAAACATTCCAAACACTCAATTATTTTTTGTTGCATTTTTTTGCAGTTACATTTTTTTCATATCTCATATCACAAACATCATAGTCATTTTACTTCTATGTAATGTGTTGTAGGTTCACTTGAATGATGATTTCAATAAAACTTGCATTGACATAAAACAACTCATGGTAGTAGGGAAAATATGCATGATCCTCAACAAATTTATTGAACGTGGTTTTCCACCAAGAGAATCCATGATTTTCATGTATTCAACTTACTTATATTTATCACAAATGGTTAGTAGTGAGGTGTGGAGAACAGATGGTATTATTTTATTCACTTATGCATGCACAGGTAGTGTGATGCAATATTCACACAATCAAACACTATTTTGAAGATGGGTTTGCATAGAGAGAACCTATGAATTTCACCAATTTACCTTACCCATAATATTGACTATAACAAATGTTTGGTGTTAAGGAGAAAAAGAGGTGGGATTTTATCTACTTATGTGTGTGTGGCTAGTGCAATGCAAGTATCACACATTTGAATACCACCTCTAGGTTCCCCCATAGGATGGGAGATTGAGGATCACACATGATTTTAGGCTTCCAACTCATATTATACAAAATTGGAGAGGTTTCCATTAGAGCCTTTCTTCAACTTCCCAAATAATTTACACATTTGAAAACAAATATATTTTACAAATTGAAAATAGTTTGACTTTGCAACATACTTCCAATAGGAATTCCTAGAGTTGTACCACATCAAAAAAATGTCAGTTAGAGTGTGTCTCAATGGCGTATTACAAGCTCTCACTGCGGTTTTCAATCTATTAGTCCACCATATATAAGCACTATGGTGTTTTGTGTTTTCAATACTATTCATTTTTTTTCCAATGGCATTGATCTATAAATTTTTGGGTGTTAGACAATGTAGGTTAGTCACATATTTGTGACTATTACTCAAAAGCCCCACTAGTTAGGTGAAATATTGAATTTTTCCTACACACAATACAAGGTTTATGAATATATATTACAATAAGAGAACATTTATTACAGGTGTATAATTATGGAGGAAGCGATTTAAAAGTTATTTTAACATTAGGGTTGTGTTCAAATTAAGTGGATGTGCAATAGCAAGAATTCTACATAATTGTATAAGTTGCTTGGCTTATACCATGTATTGCAATTTAAGAATACATATACTAGTACCCACATGATATGATACCCTTTTATATAGTGGGGGTCATATATGGAGGGTGGAACTACTTGTATGGAACTGTTACACATAAATCTCATCATCATCATGTGATGAGGTCCCAAACATCAGTTATTTCCCTAAATCACAAGTTGTGAAGTGAAAATACTATATCTGACTTCATTCTTGCATATAAAAGCCCAGCACAGCTTCTGCCCTTAAGGAAAGAAGCATTACCCTCTTTAGTAACGCTCATTGTATCTTGATAGTAGGCGGTGCCAACGCTTTTTACCCTTGTTCAATGATTGGTTCTACCCTCTCACCGCTCTGTCATAGTGGAGGAGAAGCGATGCCCAAAGTAAAAAGTGAAAAAGAGAAGATTCCACAAAGCTTCTCGAAGGAAGACTTTGTGGAACCCTTATCCCTAATCCTTAGGACCACTTGGACTTGAGATCCATCCTTTTGGGATCTCCCTTCCACCTCACCCACCATTTACTCAACCATCCCTATCCTACCAAGGCCTATAAAACCGAGCTCATACCCCATGGTTGAGAGAGAGAAACCTTATGTTGTTGCATTGAGGTTATGGCCAAATCAGTAGGGTGAGCATAGAAGGAGTAAGTTGGAGCTTTTGAGGACAAGGCATTGGCATGTGAAGGAGAATCACAAAGCTACGGCAAAGCTTGTAATCTTTCTTCTTCATCTTTAATGCAAAGCTGGTTCCTTTCCCATAAATTATGTTATGTTATAATCATGTATTTTATTGTTGGATTCCTTAGTCACTAACATAGACTTGTGGATCATATTCTAGTGCTTTTTTTTCTTGTTTTCTTGTTTCATGTGATCTTGTAGGTACGTCCATGAAGATCCATCACCATAGGAAACAACTACATGACTCTATCAAATGGACTCATTCCAGATCTCCACAACTTCTAGGGGCGGTATTCCATCTCTGTTGTAACTCATTTTTTCTAGATCTGAACCATTCAAACTAGAGGAACAACTCTTGTCCGTAAGAGGTGCATTTTTCCTACCTACAAATCTGGAGACTCCACTGGGGAATAGCTTTTAGCACATCTGATCTTCCTTGGTCTTCAAACTCTTGTCTAAAATCCAAGATCCAATATTTCATTGATTGAATCCACTAGATTATCTTATGAGATCTTGGTTTGGTATAACCAGATATGCTTAGATATGAGTCATTCTTGCTTTCTATACTTCATATTCCTGTTAAATTCATGATTTGATGCCAGTTATATAGTGACTTACTAGCTTTTTTTCGCCACTATTTTGTTTTGACACTTATAGCAAGCACCACCTATGCACATTGGACATTAAGAAATTCCACCGCCTATGCACAATACTCAATAAGTTGTGCCACCACTCTATTGGAGTGGATGAGAATTGGTGTTGAGACAAAACTGCTTTGTCACTAACTCTCGAGAAGCGATTCGAGGTAGGTCTTCTACTTGCTTGTCATTTCAAATATTTTGTGATTTTTTCTTTCTGTTCTATGAGTGTTTGGGCTTCTATTCATGGATATGAGTGGTTAGATTCAAAGGCTGGATGTGGTAAATTCTTGCTTTGTTGAATTCAGAAGGATAAGTTACACTCATCATTTTGATTGCTTGTATGCTTGGTTTTCATTTTCGAAAGGAGTGCTTGGAAGTTTAGTTCAGTTAGATCTATTTTGACTGCTTGATAAAACTAAAAAGGAAGACTTACTTTTTGGTTTTTTCTTTCATTCTTCGTTAAGTTTACGAAAGAATTATTTTTTCTTTTAAAAGAAATTTTTTTGTTGAGATTTGATTATAATTTTTCTTAAAGGCAAATTATTGGATTCCTAACTATCCTTGTAAGCTTTAAGATATCCATATTCTTCTTTCCTTTTACATTCTTGTCTCGTCAAAAGAAAAAAAATATATCATAGGTTTAAGTTATATCTTTCCATTTGTTGAAAAAAATTGAAAAACGTACTTAGTGTACCTTTGAGTATTATTGTCTTTCTTTTTAGGAAAAGAGAGCTCGCCTCATTTGCTTGCTTTCAAAGATCAAATTAGAAGTGTGTTGCTTGTTTTTGTTCTTGGAAATATTTCTTTAGTTAGAATTTTTGGGAAAGTTTTGGTTTTGATACGAAATTGAAAAATAAAATACTCTATCCTTCCCGTAAGTAGGCATGCTTTGAATGGTAAAGTGAAAAAAAATTGATATCATAATTGCATGGTGTTACTTTTTTTGTCATCACTCCATGCATTCACCTAATCATTCAACTTAAAATTAATGGTAGCTATAGGTTTAAAAATTGTAGTAACTTGAGTGATAGGTTAGAGATGTGTTTTAGCATCGTAAAATGTAGGAGATGTCATTTATTGCCTGCACTACAACCTGGGACCTGCGCGGTTCTTCCACATACCGTTGGTATATAGAATGGTCTTTCACGTACCCTTGAGGTATATCAAAAGGTACTTTACATACTCAATTGTATACATCGGAAGGCCCTTTATGAATGGTTGTGCATTATATAACACTACCACGGATTTGAACTCCCACGTACCTTATGTATATCAAGAGGCGCTTCTAGGATTCCTAAAACCATCTGAGAAAATCTGTTTTGGTCGTCTTATTGGTGCAACACACCAAGAATAGTATTCAGGGAGATTACTACACACATATCGTCCAATTATTTGGGTATTCAAGTGAGGGACAATTGATCCTCCTCACCGTGCTTTACTATTGAACCCTGTGGTCTACATCGAGTTGCAAAAACTTCACAATCCTAGTGAGGAACCGACTTGTATCAGTCCCTCTTGTCACTTAAGTTTTCTTGTGGCTTGCAGTTTGTGTAGGAGAATTTATGTGTCATTTTTCTAGTTTTGAACCCTAGGTTAGTTTTTAGTGACCATACAATCTGTTTGAGTTTCAGTTGATACAATCCAGAAGAAACCAGGGCTTACCACCCCACTTTCCTCTTATTACAGGGGAGAGCCTAATGGAAGCCACATATGAAGGAAAGTGGAGAACAATTCACTACTTACGTTAATCCCTTGGTCCAATAGCCTCCTATGGCTAACACTTCCTTTCACTCCCCGAAAGAAGGTCGTGCTGATAGTCCTATTGAAACAGAATATGGCCCTAAATCTCCTTTTTGGAGAACTTCTATGGGTCAATCCCTTTCCGAATTTGGGGTCACTAGACCTTCTTTTGAGTACCCTTCACTAGGTGAGGATGACTATAGAAGGATCCAAGCATCTCTTGACCATGTCTGCAATTTTCAATATAGAATGGAAAGAATTATTGCCTCACCTGTACCTCACAAAAAACCTATGTTGGATCTTTTACCCCAGCTTTCAAATCCTTGGCCTTCTGGATATCATTCACTTACCGAGTCTTTGGCTCCTATTAATGATCTCCTAGGTCATGATATCACTCATAATCCGGGTCAAACCTCCAACCCTACTCCTACAGTTTCAAATCCTAGGTCGGTTTCTATTTCTCCCATACACTTTGTAGTTGGGGGGGAATCCTCAGCTCAAATGGTATTAGTACATTCCAATGCCGGGGGGAAACCCCCGGCACGAGTTACATTATTAGTTAGTGGATTTTCTACTACTATCAGAAAGACCTATACCATAGGACAACCTGCAGCGGTTGTTCACAATGGGATTTGAACCCAAAATCTGATGATAGAATCTGATGACAAAATCTGATGACATCCGACATAAAGTATGGACATGTTAGATTGCAATGATGAAAAGTATTGTACCTTCTGATTTATTTTATGAATGTCAAATTTCCAATGTCCTTAGTGTAGGTTTTTCAATGACACATGGAGGATAGGCAGTCAGATATGTGATGTCCGAGTGTCGAATTTGGGATGACACAAGGAGGATCAATCGTCGGATATCCGACAATAATGTGTCAAATTTTCGACATATTTGGGGATTTTTTGAAATAATATAAAGACATATTTTAAATAATTTAAACCCATATTTCAATCGGTAACTAGGTTCATATCGTCGGATATTCAATGACTATCGAATTATAAATATAAACATTTTTAAACATTCCAACATGTTTGCTATAGAACCGATGAACGGTTTGCAGAAATTATTTATTCCTCAACGGGCAGTTTGAGGAATTGTTTTATTCTTCAACGGGTGGTTGCGGGAAATTTTTTTTCTTCGACATACAGTTTGGGGGTATTTTTTTATTCTTCGACAAACCTTCCTTTGAAAAAATTGTGATGCATGGAACTTGATTTTTTAAGATTGCCGATAGTATCCATTCATGAAGTTTGTGACAAAATTTCAAATAGAAATAATCTTGATCGAAACGAACACAATCAACAATTGATTGCTAAACTAAGGGATGCAGCGAAATGAAGGGGCGATGGAAAATGTTATTGTCCATGTACTCAATGCAGGGGATTTAAGAGGAGAAGAGTATTGATATCAACAGCCACAAAACATTTCATGGAACATGTGCTGAGGGGGGGAATGAGTATCATCCATTTGTACGTTTAGCATTCTAATTTTTTTTTTATTCTTTGCTTTGGTAAATGTGTGTATTATTTTAATATTTCCTATATTAAATTATATCTATTTATGTTTTCATGTATTTATAAAGGAAAGACACCCTACGGCATATCATCCAGAGGAAGTGCTTTAAGTACAAGTTCTGGATCAGGATCATGGAGCGTCTATGTTCAATGGAGAACAAGTGAATGATCATATTGATAATGTAGTTGAGGATGATGGTACAAATACATTGATCCATGATTCATTTAATGTTAGAATGGATGATGACGATGATGATGATAATGAAAATGATGATGACTTTGATGATGTCCACGATGTTATATTTTTATCATTTAAGCAATATGATATTAGGATATTATCTGAGTGAATAAAATGCACATCAATAATAATAAGAGACAAGAGACACAAAGAATTTCCTTGGAGAAACCATAAAGGAGAAAAAACCGTAACTTCCTCAAAGATAGAATGAGCACCAATAGAAAAACTAAAACATGAAAACATAAAGATGATCTCCGACAGCTTATCTCTCTCACTTGTGCTAGCACTTCCTGTCACTCATGCACCCCAGTTGAGTGAGTGTGTGTCTCAAATAGAGAGGCTCATTCTCTATTTATACTAGTTTTCAACTTGACAATTACTTACCAAGGTTGACATCTGTAGGAGAGTCTAATAACCCTAGTTCCCCACAATTGTGGGGGCTTTTCCCCCCAATCAACAAGGAGGGTTAACCTCAATTCAATTGTGGGGACTATTTCCCTGACTTACAATGGAGGGTTAACCTCAATGCCTTTACATGACTTTATTATATTAATGACTCTCCTGATAGGAACATCAGGGTATAATTAAATACACATGATTCTCCGGATAGGAACATTGGGGTAAAATATAAGATATACAAGTGAATACATTTCGAAGTTTCAAATACAACAACACTCCCTCTTAAATAGGAAGGTATTCTCTTGACACAATTCATCAGCACAAGTCTTCTTCTTTGGATCATCATCAAAGCTATATCATCAAAGTTGGATCATCACTGGATCATCATCACCGTCATTGCTTCCGTTATCTCGATCAAATGGTATTATCTCTCAATTATACTCATCATAGGAAGTTATATACAGCCATCCCTTTTTCATGCTGGTTGTAGGCCTAGACTCCATGCAGGTATTCATCTTCTTTAGCACTTATATATGACCATGTGGGGAACACATCGCACAACCATGTCAGAAAGGCCATCCCAACAATTACATCTGACCATGGGAGGAACAAATCCACCACCATGTGAGAAAGGCATGCCCAACACTCACATACCATGGGAGGAACACATCCAACACCATGTCAAAAAGGCCTAGCACTCACATCTAACCATGGGAGGAACACATCCAAGAACCATGTCGGAAAGCTTAGCACTTATATTCAACCATGGGAGGAAAACATCCAAGAACCATGTCAGGGAGGCTCGGCACTTATATCTGACCATGGGAGGAACACATCCAATAACCATGTCAGAAAGGCTTAGCACTTATATCTATCCATGTGGGGAACACATCCTACATCCATGCTATAAAGGCTCAACACTTATATCTATCCATGTGGGGAACACATCCCACATCCATGCTAGAATGGCTCAGCACTTATATCCGACCATGGAAGGAACTTATCCTACCATATTATAAAGGCTTTGCACTTATATATGCCCATGGAAGGAACCAATCCTACCATGTCAGAAAGGCTATGCACTTGACCATGGGAGAAACCAATCCTACCACCATGTCAGAAGGGCTTAGCACTTATATCCGGCCATGGGAGGCCTAGCATGCCACCATGTTGGAACAGATCACAGACTCATCACTTACCCATGGGGGAACCTCGATCTAGATAACACCAAGCTTCTCCCTAAAGTAATAAAACTTTGCTATGGACATTTCTAGCATAGAATCACATTAGGGTTTATTACGTCCAAGGAGAACCCGCTAGCTTCGCTAGGACCGATTACATTTGAGGACAACCTACAGTATTGATTACATTTGATCAACCTTCAAGCTTCACCAAGATTTATGCTCAGAAAACCTATCTCACTAGCTATGCTAGAACTCCCTCTTTTGAGAGACATCTATTTGGATCACATACTAGAGTTGCACTGCTCCTCTCTGATCTCATAATGAAGCAGCATCCTGAAGTTCTCTTCTTATCAATGGCACTTCCTGCCCAATATGAATCCACATAACCCTCCAGGTTAATCTTTTGATTCACCTCATACTTGAGCCCATAATCAACTATACCCTTTAGGTACCTCATTGCATGCTTTGCAACCATCAGGTGAACATGTATGAGATCCGTCAGGAACTGGCTCAATGCGTTCAAAGCAAAGCAAATATCTAGTCTCGTATTTTTCATGTACATAAAGGACCCAATCATCTGATGATTCATCATAGTATCAACTGAATCTAATGAAGCATCACTCAATAGCTTCATGTTAAATTCCATAGGTGTGGTCATGGCCTTGCAGTCCACCATCCTGAACCTCTTCAGGATATCCACTGCATAATTCCCTTGTCTTAGGGATATTCCATCCACATTTTACCACACCTCCATGCCTAAAAAGTAGTGCACAATATCCAAGTCCTTCATCTCAAACTCAGTATCAAGTCTCCTTCTTGCAACTTTAATGAGTTCCTATTTTCTGTTAGGAACAAGTCATCGACATATAACAAGAGCATCATCGATATTCCACCTTCAACCTTGAATTAAAGGTTGGAATCCTCTTTAATCTCAGTAAATCCTAGATCCATCAGTAATTTATCCATCCTTTCATACCATGTCGAACATCAGGATATTCTACAGTCACTCCCTCTGAATTGGAGCATCATTCTCCCTCGACCTTTCATACTCTATGTATTGAAACATTCTATACTTGACTGACAAGTAGCTTCCTTTGCTACTAATATTCTATGTATCCATCTGGGTCTTCTAATATTCTATGTATCCATCTATGTTCAATGGATCCCAAGATCCTCTATCTTGAAAGCATTCTTCTCACACCCATCTATGAGCTTTTCATCCTCTATAGGCTTTCATCTTCAACCTTGTAGCAAAGGTTAAGATCTTCATCACTCTAGGTGATCTTCAAGCTCCTCATGTATGTGTTATCCCATGGGTGCCTTCTTAGATCATACAAGGCATTCTTTAATTTGCACACATGATTCTGCCTGTCATGTGTCTTAACTTCCAGTGGCTGCAAATGTCTCTTTGTAGTCTATGCCTTCTTTCTGTGAGAAGCTTCATGTTTGAGGCCTCTTAAAATCTCATCATACTTTATTCATTTTGGATTATTTCTTGAACTGTCGTTGCTTGTTCTTCAGAACAAGTCTCATCCTTCTTTTGTAGGAGATTGTACGCCATATTTCCTACAAGTCAAATGCATTAGTTTTATGGTTAGCAAATTTTCATAAGGTATAGTCATAATGAAAAATTCTTTTGCATCAAGATATAATCATGCAACTATTTTAGCCAATACAACATTCATCCATATCTTATGGAAACTTTCTAGATGTCTTCCATATCTACCAGGACAACATTGAGATTGTGCACTAATCCAATATGTCAGAAAAAGGGTTTCATTCTAGATAAGTAGCAATGGAGAGTTGTATAGAACCATGAGCTACTTACCCATCACATTCATATTAGTAGTATACTGCCATTAATATAAACATTCTATCATGCATAACACATCAACTGAATATAAACAAATGCATAACAAAACAATATCATGAAATGAAAATTGAATACTTATCTTTATTTGTTTCGTGGGTAGACTCCTTTTAGATTCATCTATAACAGCATCATTTCTTATCCAAATGATAATATGGATAAGAGGTTCTTCAAGAATTGAGTCCTATGTATTCCTCATCACTTTAGGTATCTTCTTTGAATCATGAGAGATTCTTCTTGTGTGCGCTCTTCCCAAAGTCTGCTGAAGGTAATCACTTTCTTCTTACACACATTCCTCAAATGAATGAATCCCATGATCCTAGGAGGCCATTCAAGGTGGTTATCACAATTTTTGTATTCTCTACTTCTTCATCCACTACTTCAAGTTGTTATTTGATTTGAGAGACACTTGTAAAGTATGATTGTATGGTCTCTGCATTCTGGATCTTTACATTCTTCAACTGGTTTCTCAAATTCATCTGTCCTTTCCTTCAAATAGCTTGGTCAAGGAATCAAACATATATTTAGGTGTCTCTGGGGAAGACAGTTGTGGTATAAGGTGATCCTTGATTGAATCAGCAATGATCTTCTTGGCCTTGATCAAGTTCTTCTTGTGTAAGGATTTAGCCTCATCTCCCTCTGGAACTGCAACCTCTCCACTTATGTAGGTGTCCAATTAATTTTTTTCAAGAACCAGTGAGATCCTATACTTGCATGCTTGGAAGTTGTCATCTTCACCAAGATTGTCATTAAGCTGGTGTGATTAGTCATTTTGAAATGAGAACCTCAAATGTAAATAGCAAAAGATTAGATCTTACCGATTTGAGGTGTCTATCCTAGTTCCGGAGCTGGCTGATCTAGGGTTTGTTAGAGAAACCCTAATTTTAAAAACTTGGAATATTTTAGATATAATTGGATATAAATATGGGCCTCTTCAAGGAGAGATGTCCAATGTACTCCTTTTCTGAAAATAGTGGAGGGAAACTCCCGGAACAAGAAGACCTAGTTTTCCAATTTCCTCTACATAAATTCCTGATATTTTTTATGTGGTATCTCCGAAATTAATGCTCCTCTATGTGTGAAATTTTGTACTAAGGTATCTTTGTCTATCCTCTTTCCAACAGCATAGGTTTTAGCATAATTGGTTTCACCATTTGGGACCTGTGAGAGTTTTCCCAAGGTGACGTCTTTCAGGACTATTTAGCATAGAGAATTTGTATGGACTTTCGCATGTCCCTATTTCATCATCAGGGTCTGAAACTTTTAAAACTAAAAGTAGATTCCATTACCTATCCGAAACATCTTGATAAATTTAATTTGGACCTTGGTAGGCTGAGATATAGCAATTCTCCCTAGGTGTCATGTTTAGGGATGAATCCTATAAGACGTTGGAGCCCTACTTTGGAGGAATCTTATCTCCCAGAATATAGAAAATAAGAGGATAAAATTTTTACAAATTGTACATTCAGATTTTATCTTCGTCTTGTGAAACTTTTGGCCCCTAATACTTCTTCAATCCCAAGATATAGCGAATGTACCAAAACTACCTGTTTTACTATTTTAGGGTTTTTCAGGCCCGGGGTCAAACTAGGGTTTGAATTTCCTGGAGTTTTACTCAACTAAAACCTTTGAATTTAGTCTCTAAACTTCAATTTTGCTGAGGAGAGAAATCCTATGCTGGGCTCACTAAAAAATTCCTCTTCTGTATAAAGCCCTAATTTCCCGTAGCAAAAACTGAAAATGCTCGGAATCAAATTCTGCTTCGACAAAAAGATGTGCCCTTCAATGGAGAGTTATCCTAGCATCCTTTTGCTAATGGATTATGGAGAGAGACCCAAAACATAAGAATCCCTAGCTTATGCAGCTGCACAGTGTCTTGTTCTTAGGTTAGATATGATACCATGTTATATTTTTATCATTTAAGCGATATGATCTTAGGATCTTATCTGAAAGAATAACATGCACATCAATAATCACAAGAGAAAAGAGACACAAAGAATTTTGCTCAAGGAAACCATAAAGGAGAAAACTTGGTAACTTCCTCAAAGATAGAATGAGAACCAATAGAAAAAGTAAAACCCGAAAAACATAAAGATGATCTCCGACAGCTGATCTCTCTCACTTGTGCCAGCACTTCCTCTCTCACTCATGCGCCCCAATTGAGTGAGTGTGTATCTCAAATAGAGAGGCTCACTCTCTATTTATACTAGTTTTTGACTTGACAATTACTTACCAAGTCTGACATCTCTAGGAGAGTCTAATAACCCTAGTGCCCCAAAACTGTGGGGACTTTTCCCCTCGATCAACAAGGAGGGTTAACTTCAAATCAATTCTGGGGACTATTGCCCCAACTTACAATGGAGGGTTAACCTCAATGCCTTTACATGGCTTTATTATATTAATGAATCTCCCGATAGGAACATCGGGGTATAATAAAATACACATGATTCTCCTGATAGGAGCATCGGGGTACAATATAAGATATACAATTGAATACATTTTGAAGTTACAAATATATCAACACATGATNATCAGCATGAATTTGCAACAGAATGTCTGGAATGTCATATAAGTAGATATCGAACAGATCAAGTAACAAAAAAGGTTCCTCAGAAGGTTCTTCGTTATATTCCCATCATTCCACGTTTGCAATGATTGGTCAAGTGCAAAAACATAGCACAATTTATGTATTACCATGCCAGGAACAGAAGTTAAGATGATGTTATTCGAATTCCTGCATATCGTTCTGCTTTTAGAGATATGGAGGAAAAGTGGCCTCACTTCAAAAAAGAACCACGCAATCTTAGGATTTATTTAGCAGCGGATGGTGTTAATCCATTTTCATAGATGAAATACATTTACATGGTGTGGCCTATTCTTGTTATCAACAATAACATTCCACCATGGTTTTCAATAAAGAGGGAGCACATAATGTTGTCGATGATTATTCCAGGTATCTTGTGTCTACAACTGTTTTATTTCTAATGTAGTTGTGGCATCTCATTTTTTGTATTATGTTTCCTAATTTCATTTGTATATCTTTTTATTTTACTCTTGTGCATGGTTTATATATCTTAATGGTTTTCATAATTATATATTTTATATGTACTTCAAATCAATCAAGTAAGTTCCAAGTCAAGGATATGAATGTATATATCAAATCTATTATAGATGAGCTATTAAAGTTATGGAATGGCATCACTATGTATGACGTATCTAGACCAATATGGCAAAGGAAATTTCAATTCCATGCAATGGTTGTATGGACAATACACAATGCCCCTGGGTTAACCCAATTTTGTGGTTTGTATTTTTAAGTTCCACTTTAATTGAATTTAATTATATGAAGTAGTTAATATAGTTAATATATAATTATAATTGACATAGATATTCCATATATATATATATTGTAGGTCTTCAGACAAAGGGTAAATTTGCATGTCCAGTTTGTGGTCCTAAGATAAAATCTTGTTGCTCAAAAATCTTAAGAAAGGAGGTGTTTGATGAGTATAGGTATTTCCTCTCTAAGAATCACATGTATAGAACAACCGGAAAAAACCTTTTCAATGGGAAGAAAGAGACTACATTAAAACCATGGAGAATGACACCTCAACTTTGGAAGATGCAATACAATAGAAATCGTCATCATGGTATGTATGGATCATCGTATATGAATTGCTATGTATTTTAATTTTTATTGTGAGTTGTTTACTATAGTGTCAATATTTGATTTATGTTGTAATTTATTTATAAACTAATATTATGATGTCCATCGTGATCATGAAGGAATTAATGAACTTCCACGAGGAATGAAAATTTATCCTATACAAATCAGCAGGTTGCCCTACTATGAGCACCTACAAATTGCTCATTTGTTTGATACAATGCATATTGGAAAGAATGTGACTGAAACATTATGGAGACTAGTGGAGCTAAGGAGGGAGAAAGATAAAATTGTGAAATCTTGCAAAGACATTCAAGAAGGAAACCATGCAATGAAAGACATCATCCAATTTCATAGCAATGGAGACCAAGTTAATATAAGCTCAATTCCATGGATGTTTCCGGAGCAACAAAGCAATGTTGTCAAAGAAGTAATGTGGAAAATTAAATTTACCACTGGATTTTGTGTGAACTTGAAGAATATCATAACAAAAAAGGTGATTTTGTGGGGGTCAAAACATATGATTGGCACGTCTTCACAAGGTAATTATTATTGTTATGTCCATATAATTTATTTATTTTCATTTTATTGCATAATTTTCTTTCTTGTTTGTATACTCTTTGTTTAATAAATGGTGTGGTTTGCATATTAATACAGTATGTTCTACCTCTCTCTCTCTCTGAAAACTTCAACAACAATTTCAAACAAGTTATATATAATCTTGGTAAATACATGAGGTAACTAGCGATTAGTTGCTTGTGCTTAGTGTTTCTTTAATTCTCTGTATAATTTATATTTGTTTTTTGTGCACCATTTCATTATATGTAATTTAATGTTTTTTTTTAAATATCATTATTGTTTTGTGTCACTTGTATATGGTTGACATCTAAAGAAATCCATAAAGAAGAAATAAAGTATTGGAGGAGAGAAATTCCTCATCTCATGTGTGAAATGCAGAAGCATCTACCTTCAGCATTTTTCAATGCACATGAACACTACCTCATACAACAAGTTGAGGAGATTGAGTTGTGTGGACCTATGCACTCAAGGTCCATGTGGATGGTTGAGAGGCACTTGAAATTTATGAAGGGTTTGGTGAGAAAACAAGCACATGTTGAGGGTTCTATGATGGAAGGATATATAGTATTATAAAACATGTTGTATGTCAGTGAATATCTTCCTTTTTTAGCGTCAAAGCTCAATTTACGTTGCATTTGTGATCCAGAATCCAATCACAAATTTGAAGAGGAGCAACTAAATGGGAAAGGTAGATCGAGGAAGGTTAAAGGTAATTATTAGCTAGTGGATGTTTATTATATCGTTCATATTCTAATTGCATTTTCTAGTTATTGCATCAATTAAGATCATATACTGTGTTCAGGAAATTTACATCTGTCTTTCATTTTAATGATTATTGTCATCAAGAAATTGGTCAAGAATGGGATGTAATTCATTTATACATCGCAAACAATCTTGACTGGATGAAGGTATGGATTGAACGATGCGAAAAATTGGGTCATGGAATATCATGGTAAGGTGTGGCTTCATTTGTAAAAGCGACACATCGCAATGGAGATAGAAATCTTACAGAAAGGGAAATCGATTTAGCATATGGTTTGAAAGATAAAATGGAAAGCATATAATCAATCACTCTAAATATTTTATTTTGCAAATTACATTTTGACTTACATGTTTTTCTTTTCCATGTATTGCTGCATAACTATTGAATCGTTGTGTAATATTTTCATGTATTGCGTGTTGCAGGTAAAAAACCATAAGGCTATGGTCTGTAATGGTTATAGATATCCCATCAAAAAATTGGATGAAACAAAGAAAACATTAGATTATGGGATATCTACAGTCTTTGAGGTGACCAATGTTTCATTTAGAAGTGACAGACATCTAGAACTCTCAAAAAATTGATACTATGGGTATTTGGAAGATATTTTACAGTGTGACTTTAAATCCTTCAAGGTAGTTCTATTCGTTGTCAAATGGTACAGGTTACGATTAAATCAATGTGATCCTAATAAAACTATTATTGAACACGATAATGGATTTACCATGGTAAATACAAGGTTGTTTGAGCCAGGAATGAAGCCCTATGTTCTTCTAAGCCAATGTGAACAGGTATTTTACTTGAAGGTTCCAGGTAAAGTGGGTTGGTCATTTTTTGTGAGACACGATCCAAGGGGAAGGCTGGTAAAGTATAACCTAAACAATAGTAATAAAGAGGGTTCTCTAGAAGAAGAAGACGATGATGAAGAGAATGATCAACATGATTTATATGATGATGATGATCCAACAGAAGATGTCCAAGAATTAGTTGAATCAGATGATGTAGCAGACAATGCCCATGAATATTATACCAAGGATGACACAATGAGTGTAACTGACTTAGATGACGATGATGATATGACCTATCCTTACAATGTTGAATCTGGATATGATGATATGGATGATGACTTAGATGAAGAAGATGATGACTTGGATGAAGAAGACGATGAAATACATTGAAAGGTAAATATTTAATTAGACCTATTCTTTTATCGTATTTTTTTAAAAGAGTTACTAACATTATCATCATCATCACCATCATCTTCATAATCATCATCATCATCATCGTCATCACCATCATCATCACTATCATCATTATCATCACCAAGAGCGTCATCATCATCATCATCATCATGACCCTCATCATCATCATCATAATCATAATCAGGTACCATCATCATCATAATCATCATAATCATAATGATCATCACTATCATTTTGATCATCATAATCATTATCATCATCATGACCTTCATCATCATCATCATCATCATCATCTTCATCATCATCGTCATAATCATCATCTTCATCATCATTAGCAGCATAATCATCATAATCATAATGATCATCATTATCATTATGATCATAATAATCATAATCGTCATCATAATCATCATTATCATAATAATCATCAACATTGTCATCATCATCTTCATCATCGCCATCACCATCATCATCATCACTATCATCATCATCATCATCGTCAACATCATCATCATCATCATCATAATCATCAAGAGTGCCATCATCATCATTATCATTATCATCATCATCATGACCCTCATCATCATTATCATCATAATCATAATCAGGTATCAGCATCATCATAATCATCATAATCATAATAATCATCATTATCATTATGATCATCACCATCGTCATCATTATGTTCATCATCATCATCACCATCATCACCATCATTATAATAATCATAATCATCATCATCATCATAATTATCATCATTATCATCATTAACCTCATCAACATCATCATTATAATCATTATAATCATAATAATCATAATGATCATCATTATCATTATGATCATCATAATCATCATCATCATCATGACCCTCATCATCATCATCATATAAATCATCATAATCATCATCAGCATCATCATCATCATAATCATAATAATTATAATGGTTATTATGTATTAGGGGTTATATATTTAGAGTTCATCACCATCATCACCATCATCATCATCATCATCATCATCATCATCATCATCATCATCATCATGTTCATCATCACCATCATCATCATCATCATCATCATCATCATCATCACCATCACCATCACCATCACCATCATCACCATCATCTTGATCATGTTGATCATCATCATCATCATGTTCATTATTTCCATCTTTATGATGATGATGATGATCATCATCATCATCATTATCGTTGTCGTCATCGTCATCGTCATCATCGCCTTCATCATCATCATCTTCATCACCATCATCTTCATCGTCGTCATCGTCTTCATCATCATCATTCAAATATATCACAGGTTGAAGTTTCCATATGTTTTTATATATCACATTGAAATATATCTTGATCATCATTATGAGAGGTACTATGCTTACTACATCCCATGTCTCATTTTCAAGGGTGATTGAATTGTTATATATCTATCTACCTTATGATTTTTTTTTTTATAACAAAAACAGAAAAGAGTATATTATAAACGGCCTGTGCACAGCCATTCAGTATAGATCAAAAAAGAGGAAGGATAATCCTATAGATCAGAGGTAGAGAAATGGAGTCTAGATCTAGACGTAGTCCAAAAAAATGCATACATAATTCTTCCATGATAACTAACAGCACGGGCAGTATACACCCTTATATATTGCTTACATAGTAGGAGACAAAAAAACATGTATTCATAATAAAAACTAGATTACAGATGGCCTCTGAAGTGGTTTGGCTGCACAAGTGACTCTTCTTCCATTGGACACTCTGCTTCAATAGTTGCTCCATTGATCCTGCTGCCTTGATTCATGGAGATGAGCCGCGCCAGGTCCTCCTGAATCCTATCCACCTTCCCCAGCATCTCACGCAAGGTGCTTTCATTATCATCGATCCTAGAGTCATGATTGCTGATTTGAGGGAAGTGTAGCTCACAGTGTCCTCCATATTTTTAATGTCACGGGAAACCTCCCTGTTATCCATAATTCCTATGGAAACCAACTCATACAGACGCCACAAATTTTTCCTGATATCCTGGATGCCTGCATTGTCCCCAGGTTGTGCCATCTTGCCAAAATCAGAGGAGATTTCTAGGCAATTGAACTGTCTGAACAGAGGATCAGCAGTGCTGTTCGAAAACTCAAACTCGGGACAGTTAAGGATGTGACTCAGCACTGACAGTTCTTGCTGAAGCACCGAACCCCCCTGTGTGCCAGAGTAGGCCAAAGTTCCTACCGCGCCTTCCTGCCACCCGGAACAATTGCAACCTAAAATACGACACTGACTACCAAATAGAGTGGAGTTTATACCAGAACCAGAGCCTCGAAGCCACAGCACAGAGGTGAAAATATAGTGGCAGTTGGAGAAGGCTGCAAATGCTAGCCTCTCCTTCACAAATGAGTGGGTCAAGGGGAGAGCCTGCCAAGGAATGCCATGCAACTGGCCTCTTTCAATACCAGTCACCACCTCCTGAAGAATTCGAAGCTTGTCATGGGAGCCGAACTAATCCAAGACCGAGAGAGAATACATGATTTTGCTATGGAGTGGCATATGGAGAGGCCCGGGGTAAGAGCATACGTGCGGGAGAGGATAGCAATAATCCCACTGCCTAAGAGCTTTAATGCAGGGAGGGCTCGAAAGGAGGGCATAGCAGGCCGTAATCCACGTGGCCATGAGATAGATGCTGAGGGGATGGGCCATTAAATATATACAGCCGGTGAAAAGAGAATGGAGGCCAGCTGCTAAGGGGAAGGGCAAATCAGAGTGGGGGGATATGAAGGAGGAGGGGAGGAATAAAAAGAGGAGGGGATAAGAAAGGAGGGTGAGAAGATAGGAGGGGGAGGGGGAAAAAGAAAAAAAGGGAGAGGGAGAGAAGAAAGTGGGAGGCGAATGAGGGAGGGATAAGGTAATTTTTTTGAGATGAGGGAGATTTAAATGCATCAAAAGGAAGATCCAAGGAGTAGTTAAGCGAGGAGAGTGCATCCAGCACCTCATTAAGGAATAGGTTTGAGAGAAGGCTGGGCTCCATTCTGACTATAAAGCCCTTGCGGAAGGGAGGCTCCCGCATTGGCCATACTATCCGCAGCTGTGTTGTTTTGCCGGAGGATGTGATAAATCTCATAGGAGTTGGACATGAGAAGCTTGGCTTTCCCATATAACCGACGACAATTGATAGCTCCTGTAGGATATCCATTTACCAACTTGTAAATGACATGCCGTGAGTCCCCAAATATCAGAACCCTACTAATCTTCTTATTATTTAAGAGATGGAGACCCTGAATAAGGGCCAGCCATTCTGCTTCATTATTGGTTCTTCTCCCAAGCCCCTAGGCAAAGGTCTGGTCAACATATCCTTCGGGATTCAAGAGAATCCCCCCCCGCGCCTACCACCCCTTATCTACCTTATGATTATTAATTCAATATAAATTTATATTAACTTTAGATTCAGTAAAAAGTAATAAGGATTAAAAGAAATTTAAGCATGAAACAAAGAGTAAAAAATAAAATGGATTGTAGTAATATAAACATACTATGATTTTGATCTTCTTTAGTCTTTTTATTTTACATTATTTTTTGTTTGAAATCTAGTTAAAAATTGAAAATTGAGAAGAATGGTTGGAATTCTAAGTATAAGTTGTTGGGTTTGCATAATTTAGATACAATAGGGGTATTTGAGATGGATGAATTGGTTTATACATTCAATAATGCAATTTAATCAACTAAAAATTGCAATTTGACCAAAAATTGTGTAGTCAATTGATGATGATAGCAAAAAAAGATCCAAATAGTATAGCATTTATATTACTTATTTGAGCTATGCTCATTTATTTTAGTATATATATTTTATAATTATTTAGGAGAAAAAATATATTTTATAATTTTTATTTTACTTTTTTATTATATAGTTGGATAATTTTCCATATATCACTTTTGTGGTTTCAAATTTTAGATTTAATTTATTATCTTTATAAATGTGACATTTAAAACTTTAAATATAATAAAATTAAATAGTATAACTCTAATGGTTGAGTGTTGTGAATTGTAAGTAAAAAGTTATGAATTAAATCTTCAAGTTGGTTACCTTTGTGAATATTATAGGCCTCACTTAATTAACTTATATTACAACTATTTCAATTCAATATTACCAATTTGTTAATTAAATTCATGTTTTAAGTTAAATATTACCAAATTGTTAATTAAGTTTATGTTTTAAATAAGCCAAGAACATGAAACAAAACAAAAAAGTAAATAAGGATTATCCTTAAATTTGTAGAATTTTTTACTTTCAATATATAAAAAATGCAAGGATTAATAACTTATAGCGAAGGACAAAATTCGTATCCATCATTTTTAAATTATTAAATTAGAGTTGATATGGTTGGTTATATGGTCCCACTCACTCGCTTAAGGTTAAGTGAGAAATCCCACTCACTAAAAGGTAAAGGACATGCAATATGTAATTTAATACAAGTCATCCCCCAAAAATGCTCAGGGTATATAGGTCATTCCAAACTTAGTTGGGTTTAAATAAGTGAACACACTAAGATTAAGCATTGAAGATGAAGGAACAAAATTAAAGATAACATATATAGTACATGACATTGATTCAACAACAAACATTTACATAGATGCCAACATAGCCATCTACAATAATATATGCATTAAAATATATGACATTAATACATGTCATAACTACAACACTAGGGCAGCTGCTAAGCTACCAACATAATCATCTATGAATTACAGGTTCATATAGTGAAAGTTTGGTAGAATATAACAATGAAATTTACTTTTACTCTAAAATTCACACGAAGTATATTTTATCCTCACTCCTACAGAGTCTACCGACCTCCACAAAACATTAAAAATGAGTTTTCTTCATCACCATCATCATCGCCATTACCATCATCATCATCCTGATGACGATGATGACAACGACGACGACGACAGTGATGATGATAATGATGATGATGATGATGACGTGGGTCATTATGATGAAGATGATGAATATCAACATGATGAAGATGATATTGATGATGGTGATGATGGTTATGATGATGATCATCATCATGATCATGATTATCATGATGATGAAGATGATGATGACCAACATGATGATGATGATGAAGATGATGGTGACCATCATCATCGTCATCATCACCATCATCATCACCATCAACACCATCATCATCGCCATTACCATGATGATGATGGTGATGATGATGATGATGGTAGTGGTGATGATGATGATGATGAGGGTCATGATGATGAAGACGACAAACATTATGATGATGATGAGGGTCATGATGATGAAGATGATGATGATGACGACGACGACAATGATGATGGTGATGATAGTTATTATGGTGATCATCAACATTTCCATCATCATCACCGTCATCATCGTCGTTACCATCATGATGATGATGAAGATGACGACGATGATGATGATGATGATGATGAGTGTCATGATGATGAAGATGATGATGATGAATATGACGACAACGATGATGATGATGATGATTATGAGGGTCATGATGATGAGGATCATGATGACAAATATGATGATGATCAACTTGATGAAGATGATGATCATGATCATGAAGACGATGATGATCAACATGATAATGATGATGAATATGATGGTGATGATGGTGATCATCATCATTTCCATCATCATCATCATCACCATCACCATCATCATCTCCATTACCATCATCATCATCTTCATCGTCATCATCATCACCATAATCATGATCATCAAGATCTCCATTTTCATCATCATCATCGTCGTCATCGTCATCTACATCATCATCATCTTCATCATCATCATCATCACGATCATCATCGTCATCATCATCACGATCATCATCATCATCATCATCATCATCAACAACAACTTCACCATCTTCATCATCATGATATTCATCTTCATTAACATAAACATCGTCGTCGTTGTCACGATGATGATCATCATTGTACTTGTTTTGATCATCTTTGTTGGGGCTCGGACCTTGAAGTTCCTTAATTTTGGCAACTCCGCGGTTTTGGTGCGAAGCTTGTAAGCGGAGTTGCAGTCCAAAATAGTCTTAGGGGCTTCAGGGTTGGGTTGAAGCCCCTCTTTTTGTAAATGTCCCATGGTTTTTGGGTACCCATGGTTTTTAAGCCCATGGTATTGTAATAGTGCACTTGTATAAATAGGCACTTATGTAAAGGAGTCAAAGAATATTTTGTGTTATGATGATGATGTGATGCGAAGAAGCTAAGGTCTATTTTTGGGTTTAAGGTTAATTCCCAGCTGAGTGCGTGGATGACCTCTGCAGTTGAGTGCACAGTTTTGGGTTGTTGAGAAGATCTGCAGCTGAGTGCGCAGATTAGAACTGCATTGTTCTGTAAATTGTTGATTATAAACGCAGTTCTGTGGATGTAGCCCCTACACTGGGGGTGAACCACGTATATCTTGTGTTGTGGTGGTTCTTTTTATTTTGTTCCTATTATGTTTTTATGCATTTGATAAGTGGATGAATGATAAAGTAAGATATATTGCTAAGTATTAACTTCGCTGTGAATTCCCAGTTAAGGGTTAAGCAAGAAACTGTCTTTTTATCTAAACTGCAAAGCTATTTAAGTGAATGTCGAAGCTCTATATTGCATAATTATTCTTTGTTAAGGATAAAGGTACAATAATATCCCTCTTTCACCTGTAGAAACCTGATTATGTGGCACCCCATAGCTGTTTCATCATCATATTCATCATCATCATCACGATCATCATCATCATCATCATCAACTTCACCATCTTCATCATCATCATCTTTGTCTTCATCAGCATAATCATCATCATTGTTGTCGTGATCGTAATCCCCATCATGATCATCATTGTCCTTGTTTTCATCGTCTTCACCATCATTGTCATCTTCATCATCATTGTCATATCTCCCTCATAATATAAGTCTCAACATGTGGTGAAAATTGCCTTACTTCAAAACCAAGATAAGAAAATAATACAATACCAAATGATTGATAACAAAATAAAGGTAAGTACATGGCACATTATATGGCACATTAAATGGGTAATTACATGGCACATTAAGTACGTACATGGCACATTAGATGGGCAAGTACACACATTAAATGATTGATATCAACATAAAGTCTAGAAAAGACATTTGTTTTAAATAATGCATTCAATGATTAACATTGTCTTTATGGAAATTGTCAACTTAATAAAAAACATATACCATTATCGACACCAGCATCACAATTTGTCGACCTCTTGCACCTGTGAAAATTTCCGTTACAGAGTATTGTCCATCCTTCATCCCTCTAACGAGTATTGTTGACCTCTCGCACCTGCGGAAATTTCCATTACAACATTTTTACCATCCTTCGGCCCTCCAACAAGTAAGGTTTCAGTGGGATATTGTTAGAATATATTAAACCCACTCATAAGTTAGGATAAAATAATTAATCATTATTTTATTAATTATTCACCCACTAGCTTAATTAGTTGGCATCCACTTGCACCTTAAAGTCAATACATGCCATATATATCCTAGGAATGATTTATTTCTATTTTTGGGTTGATATTGACTAGATTTTGACCATCCAAAATTAGTATACAACACTTTACACTAAATTTTGCTTTTTCTGCTTTTTCTGCTTTTTTTGCTTTTCTATGGATAAGATAAAAGCTAGTCAACTAGGAAACTGGAAGCTTTTGTTTCCAACCCATCCTCCATTAAATTTTCTCCATTTTCTAGGATTAGAATTTTTTTCAATCTCCCTTGACAACTCACTCATGATTTTTCCATTTTGCAAGGTCCTTGATAGATTTGTGAAGTGCTTTATCCACCTATGGGGGTTTGCTATATTTTTGTAAGTCAACCTTTTTGAGCTTTATGAGTTGTCTCCATACAACTAGATTTTCCTATGATGGATGTACTATTTATGTACAATATTATTCATCATTATTTAATGGAAGGATACACACCAATATTCACCTCTTCATTCATGTGATTCTGTCTATTTTATTCTCTCTATTTTTCCTGTGTATACTTGTGAGAATTCTTAGTAGCAAGATCTATTTCCTGTGCTTATTCTTAGCATCATTGCTGATATAATTTATATATTATTTCTACATGGTATCAGAGATATAGGGAGAAAAACCTTTTCATCTTCTACATGGTATCACAACAGCAAGGTTGATCAATTTCTACAGAGTTGAGGAGTGCATCCAGTCTCCTATCCCTCTCTGAAGAAGAGCTTGTCTAGCTTACAAGATTTTCTCCTAGTTTTTTTTGTAGGTTGCAGAGACTATCTCCTAGAGAATATCAACAAATTATATATGGATTCAAAATTTCCTCTACTATCTTCTTTCAACTATGCTGATTGGAAGCCAAAGATGAGTGCATACTTGAAGAGGCAACGTCTCTTTGATGTCTCCATTGGTGCATTGAGAGAACCCGAGTCTTATGAAGAGAATATTTATTGGATAAATAATTGTGATAGATATTATGTAATTATGTGTTTCGGAATGTCTCCAAATATATATCATATTATATATTTTGTTGAATATCCATTTGAGCATTGGAAGAATTTGGACAAAGCTTTTGGTTTGTAGAAAATAGAAGATGAAGCATGGAGCGAACCGAGCATCTCCTCTTGTTGTATCTCTCAAGATTTATTGGCCTCTACATTATTTGATGAATTTTATAATGATAAATAATTTTCTCATACAGTTCATGTTGTTTCTGCCCTCTTTGAGAGTCGAATGCTTCCTCCTTCAGTCAAGAAGAAAATATTGAAGAGCCGTCTTTTTCTGTGTCTCTTGAAGGTGATTTTTATTATTGTGATACTAATGATGAAAAATAAGTAACATATGGAGATTTTATTGATATTTATGATGATTCTATCACCCATTCATTTTTCTCAAAATATCCTATCTTAGATTCTGAGATCTATGTGCCAGATTCTTCACACCTTGTGCATACCTCTCTCATTGATGGTGCACAACCTAGTGATTTCCAGGATCTTTGCTTAGCCAAATCAAGCCTTATTTGTGTCATACCACTTATATTCCTTGATATAATTTTCTTCAGAATATCCTCCCTTTTTCTTGGCATCAATACTCAGAACCTCCTTGAAGATTGTGAACATCTCATTCTTTCCTCCTTTCATACACAGGATTCATTACTAGTGTATTCCAATGAGTCTACTGATATGATTATATGTGATCCTTTGGATTATGATTTATAATAATATTTGTAGGTTGATATACATATCATACCACCATCCATACCATCTACCATACTTTTGAATAATCCTAAGACTATACAAATCCCAAGTTCACTAGTTGATTCCTCATTGGTCTCTTATGCAGTGATATTTATCTTACATGGTTTGAAGTCTTTCCTATATTTCAGTGGATGGTTATCCATGACCTTAGTAATATTTGGAATGATATTAAAAATGTATTTATATATTCTAAACACTTTTGGTTCATATATTATGCCCATCCATCATTCATATTTTTAGACCTATCAGTTTTCCCCAGTTGCTCATAATTTTCCTAGTCTAGCCCTATATCCTCATGGAGCCACTGAAGCCTTTTCCCTTGCTGTTACATATGCTAATATTTATGATATATCAGAGTTTTATCATCCTCATTTCAGATCTGGAAAGGTGCTACAATATATTGGAATATTGACATGTGATTCACATCACAATTTTGCAACTATTCAGGGAATTGGGTGTGAAATAAATTGTCTTAATTTTTGTACTCTTTGGGAAGGAGTATGCACAGCTCTCTTTTCCATTTCAGATTATGCTTGTATATCAGAGTTTGATAGCATAAATAAGAATTCATATAATGATCCTACTTCATCATATGATGAGATACAAGGAGTCTCTCCTCTTCCTTCTTGCAGGTTCTACACTCCAGCGCATGATCATGGAGTTCATGATTTCTTCAGCAAGTCCTTCATCCAGAAGTAGTTCAGTCAGATCATTCAAGTGAAGATAAGGATATGTTCAATACATATTTCAAATTTTGTGCCTTTTTCCTATCTTGAGGGTGGATTTTCTCCATGTGGTTTTTCCTCTTTCCTCACTTTTCTGGACATAATAATTGTTAAAGGGTGACCATAGCCTTGTTGTTGGGCCCTATATGCATCCATATGCATCCATATTTTTTTTCATACCATCATAAAATCAGAGTTATAGGGGGGTTTTGGAATACATTAAACGCACTCATAACTTAGGATAAAATAATTAATCATTATTTGATTAATTATTCACCCACTAGCTTAATTAGTTGGCATCCACTTGCACCTTAAAGTCAATACATGCCATCTATATCATAGGAATGATTTATTTATAACTTTGGGTTGATCTTGACCACCTTTTGACCATCCAGAATTAGTATACAACACTTTACAACAGATTCTGCTTTTTCTACTTTTTCTATTTTTCTATAGATAAGATAAAAGCTAATCAACTAGGAAATTGGTAGCTTTTGTTTCCAACCAATCCTCCATTAGTTTTTCACCATTTTATAGTATTAGCATGTTTTTCCATATCCCTTGACAACTCACTCATGATTTTTCCAATTCGTGAGTTCCTTGATAGATTTGGGAAGTGCTTTAGCCACCTATGGGGGTTTGTTATATTTCGGTAAGTCAGCCGTTTTGAGCTTTATGAGTTGTCTCCATACAACTCGATTTTCCTATGAGGGATGTACTATTTATGTACACTATTATTCATAATTATTCAATGGAATGATACACACCAATATTCATCTCTCCATTCATGTGATTCAGTCTCTTTTCTTCTCTCTATTTTTCCTGTGTATACTTGTGAGAGTTCTTAGTAGCAAGACCTATTTCATGTGCTTCTTCTTAGCATCATTTCTCATAGCATTGATATATTATTTATACAAAGATTACTACAACTTTATTTACAGTTACCAATGGTCGATGATTTGGAGAGAGCCATTACGCTGACTATGAAGGGCCAATGACCAGTAAGTCAGTTACCAACCTTTCATTCAGTGCCTTGTATAATTAGGGGTTTAACTAAGTAAGTTTTAGGTGTTTTGTTAAGTGTTTTTAGATGATTATTGGATCTAGGAAATGACTATTTAAAGGTTTATAGATATGGCTTGTGACTATTTCAAGGCTGCTAGGGCTAGGTTGTGACAGTTTGAGCCTGCCTAGGTTGGGTCGTAACCCTTGTTGACCTGCTAGTGTTTGGTTGTGAATGTTATGATTCTGTTAAGGTTGAGTCATGACCATAACATAAACCAACATCATTAAAAATAGATTTTGGATTTATGGGAATGATCCCTTGGTGAATACGACGCATTTCTCCACCATCAAACTGCCTTGTCCCTTCAAAATTGGGTCATTTTCGACTATAAAGCATTAGGGTCTCTAAATCAACTGATGTCACCTACCTTTACTAATTTACGTATTGGCATGGTCGCCTTACCATCTTACTTGGCTCTTAATTACTTACTTTTAGGAGTGAAAACCCCAGCGTATTCACACGAAAGTCCCTCCCTATCAAAACTGGACGAATCCAACTAATAAAAATAGGATTCGTGGAGAGGAATTTCTTTAGCATTCCCTTGCTGTGTATGCTAGAAATCATACACAGCCAATAAAAAAAATTTTGTATATTTTCTATCATATACAATTTCCACTTGGGGCTTGATAGTGATAAAACCAAATGAGCATGCAATTTCCCATGTGTCATTCATGCTTAGTGTAACGCTCCACTTGGGGATTTGTTATTGACTTATTCAATGAAAGTTATTGAGTGTATTTGTAATAAATCACTCTTAGAGAGAACATTGTAGTGATTATTAGTTATTCTTGTGCAAGCTATGTGAAGGATCTTGAAATAATGAGTATTTTTTATTATAACAATGTCTGTTCTCAACAGATGCATGCACTAGGGTTCCTTGGTTTGTGGGATGCAAGTGAAGAGTGTGTGAAGCTTGTGTGATGTGAGCTATTGGGATTGGATAGTGATGTGATCCTTATGTATTGATGTTAATCTCCTTGAAGAGGATTTTGTAGCTTGGTCAGATTCCTTGATAGAGCTTGCTATTATAATTAGTTAGGGTTGCACTGATTGTGGATTCCCTGGATAGGGTTTGGGTTTCATTGAGAGTCCTTTCTTATGATGAATTGGACTTGTTGTACCATATTGGTATTATATGAGGTATTTAGCACGAATTAGATGAGACTACAAATTTGAAAGGCTTTATTATATATCTAATGTTAATAAATTCAGTTTCATGTATGCATTCCATACATGTACTATTGAAGGGTTTTTGTATTGATTTAGCATGAATTAGATGAGACTGCAGATTTCAAAGTTGTTATTATATATCCAATGTTAATGAATGAAATTTCATGTATGCATACCATATATTTACTAATAAAGGGTTTTTGTATTGATTTACTATTGAAGTATGTCTCTGTTGTCTATTTATTTAAACTCGCCTACCATACTGGTGGGAGAATTTAATGAAGTATTTTAAAGTGGTTACTAAATATTTTATTTTTTCCTTAACACTCAAATTTCTATGAGATAGACCTATGATCGATCTCATTGGAGTGAGTTGAAATTTATGAATTGGTTAAAGTGCATATTTCTTGGTGAAATTTTCCTTGTTCACAAAATTCCTACATTTATTAGTTGACCCATAAAGGAATTTATAAGTGCACAATGTAACTCAATTCTTGTGAGGATTTCACATTTTATCTCCCCTTCCTCTTTGGTTCCCACCACCAATTTCACTGCAACATCCACTTTAGCTCTTATTTTAGATTGGCTTGAATCCTTCATGACCAATACTTTATTTTCCTTATATAAATATTGCTTAGGCTTATAAACTATCTACATCTCAATCCATTTTTATTTTTCCCATGATTATTCTAACACTTATAAATCCAAATACCAAGGGCCAATTAATGTTGACTGAATATTTTAGGATGAAGCACTATTTAAGGGCCCTATATTGTTGAGCATCATTTGAAAACTATTTATAAACATTACTGTAATCAATAGGAGTAAACTTACCACTTAATTATAACAATGATTTTTAGTTGACTTAAGAATTTTTTTTTCTCTTAGATAGAACTCATCTCTCAATTAGAAAAACTAGTGCTTAATATAACAATGTCATTCCTAAACCATTAAGCCATGAACCACTAGGAAAACCCATCGAAACATGAGAAATTGATCTTTGACATGCCACTGCCACCTAATTATTCCAACTTATAAAGAAAATGCACTCTTTCATGTTATCACATCCCAACCCACATTTTCTTTTGAGAATGTTTTTAATTTTCTGCTGTGGTAATGATTTTCAACATGTTATTATCACCTTCAAATTTATGAATCCATACCATGATTAATTTATTCATGAACCCTTTTGTATATGTAACATAGGATTTATCCCTAAAGTGTTTAGGCCCCACTACATACTGACTCGCCCCTCTTAAAATACTCAAAAGAGAATTTCCCTCCCTCAAGAACGAATGCCTCCTTGGATAGACAATCTCATGCAACATAGCAATACAAATTTGGAAATTTGGGTACTGGCTCAATGCTAGGTCAAGATATGTGTCAATATCCACTATTGGATGAAATTGATTTACGAGTTCAATTGGTTGAGTCTTATATGGTGTACCATATTGACGTGATGGAGTAACTAATTTGATGTCACATGAATCAATATTGAGTATGTGGTAAGTTCATTTTCCAGACTGGGAAGGAATGGAAGGTGGTGTGGCAAGTTCATTTTCCAGAATGGGAAGGAATGGAAGGTGACTGTGTATGCATGCTTGTTGTGTATTCTATAAAGCATACACATTCAATAAAATTTGATGTGTATTCTTTCTAGCATACACAACAATCAAGCAAATTTTTCTTGTTCTGTATGCTAGCAGGAATACACAGCAAAAAAAATTGCTTGCTTTGTTGTGTATTCTAGTAAGCATACACAATCAATAAAATTTGTTGTGTATGCTTGCTAGCATACACAACAAAAAAATTTGCTTGCTTTGTTGTGTATGCTAGTAAGCATACACAATCAATAAAATTTGTTGTGTATGATTGCTAGCATACACAGCAAAACAATTTGCTTGCTGGTTGTGTATTAACTTTCTTAAAGTTCTTGGAGGATCAACTTTTAGATTCAAGGACTAGAGCCTAGAGGAGGAAGGCATAGAGTTCTATTGATGAATATGATTCTAATATAGGAAATGATTCTTCGATATATATGATTTATGATTTATTCACAATCATTTTTTTAAATGTCCTTTCTCATAAAAAACTCTTCCCCATTTCCCCATTTTGTGCAACTTAGAATATAACCATAACCCTAAATCTATAAGATGAACCCTAACTTCATGCTTCTAGGTGTTCAGCTAATACCACTGTTGTAGTTGCACATGACCTTGAGGAGTCCAAGCTTGAGCGAGATGATGGTTCCATTGCTATTCTTGATTCTAGTTATATCAGTGGTGATAATTTTGATGATTGATCAAAGTTGATCAATGACATGTATAACGTATGATCATTGATGTATTTGTATGATATTGGAATCTTAACATGCTTTTTTTGGACTCTACAAACCATTTAGGCCTCATTAATTATTTATTTTGTTCTAGATATGTATTGCATTGTTGCACAATAGACTTCATGTTATCTTGATATATTCACCCTCTAAGATATATACATGACTAGACTTTGGATAGTTTGTCTCTAATGTTTTGGAATCATGGATTATGACCTTTAAAATATTGTTTTTTTTTTTTTAATTTATAAATTTTAAGCATTTTTTAGTATACGGAGTCATTAAATTCAAATGATTTGAGTCATTATTGATTCAAAGTCTTAGTCAAAGTTCCTAGTAAGAGTTGACCCTCAAATGATTTGGACTCTTAGAGTTCTTAAAACATCGATAGACATTGTGAGAGTACATTAGTATCTTTGCTTGATACATTAATTATTGGATATGTAATCGGAAAAACCACAGTATCGAAATGATGAGGTTGACGTTTCGAATCCATATCAGGATCCATCATCAAGACACAGTCGAATGTGGAGAGGGTGAGAACCAAAGTTAAATACTGGAACCGGTCAGAAAATCTAAGGTCGGCCGTGGAGACTAGGGTTTGCTATGTCGGAGAATTTCCAATTTTTAATTTTATTTGATTACAAATGCGCGGAAAAATTATTTTCTAAACCTATTAATTGGATGATGCCCAAAAGTTTAAACTTTTAGGGTTTAAACGTTAGGGTTTAAACTTTTGGGCATCATCCGATTAATAGGTTTAGAAAATAATTTTTCCGCGCATTTGTAATCAAATAAAATTAAAAATTGGAAATTCTACGACATAGCAAACCCTAGTCTCCGTGGCCGACCTTAGATTTTCTGACCGGTTCCAGTATTTAACTTTGGTTCTCACCCTCTCCACATTCGACTGTGTCCTGATGATGGATCCTGATATGGATTCGAAACGTCGACCTCGTCATTTCGATACTGTGGTTTTTCCGATTACATCTCCAACAACCTATCACCACAGAAATTTGGCAACAGACATTAATTATTAATAATTATGTTGATATTTAAATGAATGATGTTTTAGGGCTGCTTGAGGCCACAAAATTAGAAATGAATGTTATTTTAGGGCTGCTTGAGGCCACAAACAGACCCAGAATTGCCCATAGTGTTGTAAAAATGGTATAGACGTGTCTAAAAAGTAATCTTTCTCATAGGACAAAGATTTCTAATCCATTTACCAATTACAAGCTGCAATCTTTGTCATAGGACAAAGATTTCTAGAATGCCTTTGCTTGTAATTGGTAATAACTCCATTAAGTTGGGATCATTTAGAATACTAAGAAATATTGGGACACAATATATTATAGAAGATGGACAAGAAAATGGTTGAAATGAAGACTAGACTAAAGGAAGATAAAAAATTGTTAAAATAACTATAACAATAAAAAGGGGACTTACTTCCCTATAGTTGATTTATTGGTGTCTCAATCCCATCTTGATGAAGAGATGGTTTCCTAGAAGATCAACTTTAAACTCTTCCTAGATTAACCAGTTTCATAAAAAAGAACTATAAAGATAACCAGAGGGTTTTTTGTTCTTCTCATAGAGATGAATATTTTATTTTGGAAATGTATGTGACCCATATGCTTAGTGGGGACGAGTACTAAATACACATGTCTCCATATGATTTTATATATGGAAGGCCTTACATAACCCCTCTAAGTTGGAATCACTTAAAATACCAAGCAATTTTGGGACTCAATATACTACAAGATATGGAAGAGCAAATGGCTAAGACAATTATTGTTTATAGAACTATGATAATACAAAAGGGGACTAATTTCCCTATAGCTTATTTAATGGTGTCTCCCACCCATCTTGAAGAAGAAATGGTTTCCTAAAATATCAAGTTGCAATTTTGCCTAGATAACCAGATTCAGGAAATAAAATTATAAAGATAACCATAAGGTTTTCCAGTTCTTCTCATTGAGATGAATATTTCAATTTGGAAATGTCTATGTCCTATATGCTTAGAGGGGAGGTGTGATGAAACTAGTAAGTAATTTTTTGTTGTTTTTTCAAAAGGCTTAGCTTTATAAGTTAATATAATGTACAAAGAATAATTCTTAACATCATTGAATTTCCTCTTACCACCACAATGAGGAAGGAAATCGTATCCAAGTGGGCTATAATAATAGAGGACACAATGTAATCTCCTAGAAAGGAACTTAGCATAAATTTGGGCTTCCTAGTATTCCAAAAAACTTTGGAAATACATTCAATTGAAACCCTTTTTAGGATCCTAAAATTTGATTTATATCTCTTTTTCCATGAATAGGATAGAGTAGTGATCGATAGGACATGACAAATGGACACCAATAAATTTCACCCAAAACATAGCATAATTGTTTCTCAACTCACAGAATTATCCCAGAATTGGATTTCTGTTCATTCTTTGCTGCTAAAACATGCCCAGAACTACTGTTCAATTGCATAAGACAACCCATAATATGGATAGGAGGCTGCTTTCTACTGCTAGACATGAGTTCAAGCACCAATAGAAGCCACTTCAAACTTTTCCATCCACCTTTTTTCCCCATGAAAGATGGCACCATAAAATTATTAATATATAGTGGTGTAATATTTCACTGTTAGGAATACATATTATGTTGAGTTCTTGGGATTAAACCACATGGAAGACTTTAAAATTGTCTGACACTAGTAAATCAATTTCTTCTCAACCCGCATATGGGACTTAAAAATTAAGAATATGTAACTATTTACCTAATCCGTGACTATGAAAAATCATGCATAGGCCTGAAAATACTACAAATGAATTGGAAAATACTACAAAATCATAAATAGGTCATTATGGGTGGTTAATCGGAGTTTTGTTGAGCTAAACTTGGCTAATTCCTAGTGATCAACATTCTGAGCACATCGCAGCCTCTTAATCATCAACAAATAGTATCTAGGTCTGGTATGGTTTTGAATAATTTTGGGAGCCTTATTATAATTCCTAGTTCAGTTCTGTTCGTAAAGGCCAACAATAGGAGGCTTGGTTTCCAATTGTGGCCGACAAAATATCCATGTTTTCATTTGTCTCTCTACCTTCATAACAATAGTCAACAACATTTTAGGGCATCTCTTATTTGAGTTTTGGCAATGGCAGAGACCTGAAATATGGTCCATCCTATGGCAGAAATGCATCAATACATTGGTTTTGTCTTCCAGCACAAGGAGTGGGCAGAGGTTACAGGATCAATATCTCTCTATCTATTTTGGGAAATCTTTGACACACCATCAATGATGGACCTATAGAAAATTCTCCATTGTATGGTATATTATGACTTTATAGTGTGCACAGTAGCAATTATTGGTGAGAGATATTGTATTTTGATGACAAGAACCAAATGGAAGTGTAGAAAAATTGTTACTGAGGTGACAATGGGTAACACCCTTAGGTTATAGTTGGGATAGCTTTGTTTTTAGGGTCTTAACCACACGTTCTAGCTAAAGTTGTAACAAGGACTTTGTAAAATACTTTTGGTAGAGTTGATTAATAAATCATTGATGGAGTTGATTGTGTGCCAAATGGTAAGCACAACTGCTTCTATTTTTTTTAGCTGACATAGCTCAAGTCTTAAATGAAACCCAATGCTTATTATTCTTGGTGCACCCATTAGATTGACTTCTCTTGCTTTGAAGAGAAGGTAAGCCCTACCCATACATACAAAATTGTAGTTTATGTTATAGGTTAGATATGTCCAACAATAGAAATGGAAGTCAGGCATTTCTCCACCTATATAGACTCAATATTCTTGTGCATCCTACTTCAACCAAAATATTGGTAGATTCTTCCTTATTCACCCCTTAGTATACTTAGTAAAACATGGAATTAAAAGAAGGATTCACATAAACTTTGTTGGAAATTAATGGATAGTAGTCTAGACATACATATGCCAAAATGAATAGCACTTGAGGGATGGAATTATAAGGGATTGATGTCCAGAGAAGGAATGTTTTCTCCTTGTGTTGCATAAGTAAGTATTGTGGTTTTCAAACAATTGATCCAACATAAAATTTCAATAGTGGTATACTTTGAAAATCCTACCCTTTCCTTTCAGTTATAGAAATTGTCCTAATAATTCTATACATCCTTCTTCACCTTAGTGGTGCCATAGGCTAGATAGGGCGTGGAATGGACATTGTATTATAAACGAAAAAATTATGACATTACCTTTTTATTTCTATGCTTCCTTTGTGTATCCTCTATGTTTCCTCATTTCTACCATATCCTTGCACCTTAGATCTGCAAACTCAGGACTGCATAATTCATTTTTTCCAAAATTTGCAAACCCTAATTTCCCTATTGTTTGTCTATTGTTATCTCTCATATACCTCTCAACGTTTGGTTGCAACCCTAAAGGATGGAATTTTTCCATTCCATTCAAAAATGATTCCATTCAATTAAACCCTAAACATCAAGAATTCCATTCAATTCAACCCTAAATGATGACACCAGATGCAATGGATACAACCTCAAAACCATAATGGCTATTGGGACAAGATTCACACAGGAGTTTGTTGTGATGAGTTGGAATTTTTTCTAAGTTATATGTAAGCCTACGGGTGTACAGTAAGGAGAGAGAGAGTGGCCAAAAAAATGAATAATTAGACCAATGTAGACTTGAGAAATGACCTATAAGTTGTGTGATCAGGTCGGTGTAGTGTTAGAAGCTCTCGGGATGTGAACTCATCTATAGAGGTTGGAGAAAGTAATGCATTTCATTGGATATCCGACATATATGCTATACCACTGACATACTAAATTAGTTTATATGAATTTATCCATGTCTATAGGGATCACAATATGAGTGCAAACCATTTATCCAATGAAGCATTGAATATGAAGGCTGGACTTCTCTCCTTCTTGTAACTTTTAGAAGGAGAAATCATTGAGGAAGTCATGATACAGTTAATTTAAGAGCCTTTTGATTTGTGCGGCATAGTCCTTTTCAGTTCTTTCTACTATGGGATACATCAGCATGTTTCTTTTTTTAGTTGGGGATATAGAGTTTGTTTTCATCCCCTCAGGGATGTGTTTTCTCCAACCTCAATGCCTCCTTGGATAAGTCGTTTTTGGCTCCTTATGTTCTCCATGTGGTATTGCTACTTCATTCATCTTGGGATTGTGGGTTCCATCCCTCCCCTTGAGATATTTTTTGATACTTATGATCTCCACTCATTAATGGACTGACTTATTTCCAGGACTATGTAAAAGTTACCTTTTATTCACTACTACATATCAAGCTAGAACCCCTCTTTTTCTTCTGAAAAAAAAGATACAAAGTATTTACAAATGATTTTAGCACATATATTGAGATCCGTAAACTAGGTCTTTTATATTTTTGGGTGAGGAAACAAACTAAATTAAAATAGGTACACCTAAGAATATTGTAGAAAACATAGTTTGTATTTTGAGATTAATTGGCTGAAGCATTTGATACAGAACGACTTGAAGCGTCTGAATCATTTGAAGCATTTGTTAAAGGACTATGTGTTAAATTTTTATACTAGGGAATTATTGATATTATTCAGGATAGTGATATCAACATTATGTTATGCTTATAAGTCTTTCCAAGTTTCTTGCTGGTATTTTTCTATTATTTGCCAAAACATTTTCTGGCCATGGTGTAGGTAGAACCAAACGGGTATTTGTCAGACCTATCTTCCTCCAGCGATGAGATTTTACGAAGGCTAGAGGAAAGTGAGACATCAAGTAGGTATAAAAGGGATAGATCAACTAGATTTCATAAGATCATAAGTGTAATATCCCTCTTGCATACCCCTAAATACTTTGTAATTGTAAATATTTATTGTACTTGTTCTGGTGACGAGCTCAAGGCCAAGGCCCCACGAGAAACAAAAACTTAGGATACTTAATACAATTGATGCTCCCCATTTCACGATCAGAAATGACAAAGCATAAGTATAAACCCTAGCCTCCTGCAAGAATTATAGGTAAATTTTTAAATAAACGCGAGAGGAGTGGAAAACACGTGCGAATAGAACGATGATGGTGGATGAATTCCACTAAGGGAATGGTAAAAGGTTAGTCAAGCCTCAATAACTGAGAGAATATTAGTGACTCCATGTACGACCTAAAATCCTAGGTACCAACCTAAGATAAAGTAAGTCAGACGAGGCTAGTAACTCGGTTAACAAAGTAATGAATCTTTATGATCCATTTTGTGTTAAACAAAAAAAATGAAAACATGATGTCTTACCAAATAAAGCATCAAGAAGCGAGGGAGTATGCGAAAATAACTTAGGAGTATATATATGCAAACTATACATAAGTTGCGGAAAAGAATGTATAACTTACCTTGTGAAATCTTAACAGAATATATAACTATCTTATATATGGATTATATCATAGATTTTAAGGGTGTATGAAAATATATATATATATATATATATATATATATATATATATATATATATTCATAATTAAATAACAATTATCTTGCACAGTGATGGGTAATTCAACTTGGGAAAAGCAATGGGAATTTTTGTGCATCAATGAGAAATTATGGTGCATTTCCCTGGAGGAAAAGGTGGGAATTATTCCCGTAACATGAAATATTGTCATATGTCTTAAAAATTTGCAAACATAGGAAGGGCAGTCGTGCCACTTGGCTCTTGGATATCAAAGTTTGAGGGGCAAGATTTATTATGCCCAATAGTTATCAAAATATGGAGAGAGAAATCTATGCCTTAAAAGAGGGATCCCTGCTCCTTCTTGTGGGGGGGCAGAGGTTCAAAGGAGAGATCTTTGCTCGGCATGTGGTAAAAGGTGCAGCCTCCCATCACACAATTATTTCTACGTTAGGGGAACAAAAAGAGGAAATGAAAAGCTTGATAAAAATCTTGTTTTTTTTCCAGTGGAAACAGGATATGGGTCTTGGCATTGGAGTGTTCTTGAAGCATTCCTGAAGATAAAAGTGGTAAGTCCTTTTTGATGAAGGGGCATGAGCTATATTCCTAAATATTGATCTGGAAGAGATCTCTGGTGTTTAACTTATGTTGGGTCCTTTACAAATCTAGCCATCCCTACCTTGGTTCTTTTAGTATTATCTACATATTTGTTTTAATCCATGGAATGCATGGATTTTATTCTTGCAATCATTGTATGCGTCTCTCTTAAATTTAGTTATGTGTATGGGATCTAGGGTATGTGGTTTATATTCATCAGATCCAATGTTATTTACATCTTTGGCATGCGATTTCAGCCTGTCTATGCTTTCAAAACTATCAACATGGGGCTTAACTATGAGATTCATCCACGCTATGTGTTTCAATTAGGGTCAGGGTTTTATATGATTTAAATTCCTGGTTGAGAATTCCCATTTTCCTACATTTGGATATGACGTTGGCATTTACTTGTACTCGATAGATCTGAATGAGGCACTTTGCATTTCGACGTATGATCCAAATGTATATTTTCTTCCAAAGTATGTGTGATAAAAATACTTAGTTTTGTAAGTGTGGATGGTGGTAGGGGTTCCCAGCTCTGCGACAATGATCTATCATTTAAATCTCTTAAAAGAGCTAGAGTCGCACTACACCATGAATCGAATTCTTGAAAAACCTTTGATTGATAAAACTTTTCGATTGGTTGATCTAAAGGTCTCAAAACTTTTCCAGAGTTAAATCATTTGAAAAACATTTTGGATTGTTGTTAATTAAAATATGGAACCCTTTGTTTTCACTTTTAGAAGTAGCAGAAAGATATATTGTGCTAATATGCAAGTGTTGTAGCTGCAACCTTTTTTCCGCAAAATTTTAAATTTTAGGACCCTCCTTTTGATTTGCTTCTATTAGATCTAGCCTAAGATTGTTTGGTTTCCCTAAATATGTCATGGAAGTTCAGATTTTTTGCTCAAAGCTTGATCCTTTTCATCAGAAGATTAGTTGGCTATCGTTTCGATATCGGAAGTATAGTCAACTATCTTTTCAACGTTGTGGAAGTTGAATGGTCTAGTCTATCACAAGTACTTTCATCGCCCTAGCTGATACGTCGTAGCCGCAGTTTCTATTTGTCTTCATTTATTTGTTGAGCTTAATACTTAGCGTTTTTGGTTGCCGATGATTTTTTATCGCTATCAGAATGGTCTACGACAATGAACTGGAGTACTAGTCCTTTACGCTGCTGAGGTTACAGGTGGTAGGGGATGAATGTTCCAAAATTTAGTTGTTCCATTGTCAATGCCTTAGAACTTAGATGTTCTGAGTTTCGATACCTTTTTAAAAATATGGAGTCGTGATAATACATTTTACACTAGCGACACTACGGAGGATGTTTGGTTTTGAAGTTTCGAGAATTAGTTTGTTTCCTCACTGATGCCTTAGAGGTTAGGTGTCCCGATATCCGATACACATTAGAATGAATAAAGTCAGAATGATAGTGCTTTGCATTTCTGACACCGCAGAAGATGTTCAGTATGACAGTTCCACACCTAGTTCTTAGAGCTATCGATGACCGATATGTTTAAAAGTTATCACGGGTCTGTAGTGAGTTTTGCGTCTGCCATTGTGGCTGTCATCCGAACTATCTTTCTGATGGTTAGAAGTTTAACTTCCGATAGGGTTTATCCCACTGACATTTTGTGCGGAAGGTTCTATATATATGAGGGGAGCATTATTTTATTATTTATCCATATTATAACTTGTTGTTTGCTCCAGTATTTTTTGTTTGCACTAATTCACACACCCAGCTTTCCAAACTCGATTCGCTAGAGTTGCCACCGTGAATATTTTGCTCATCCCATCAACTACACTGTTGTTTTCTAGGTAGGTGAACCACGGCCTTATTGTTTTGGTTTTTTATTGGTCA
Source organism: Pseudotsuga menziesii (assembly GCA_001517045.1). NCBI lineage: Eukaryota > Viridiplantae > Streptophyta > Pinopsida > Pinales > Pinaceae > Pseudotsuga > Pseudotsuga menziesii. The sequence goes on along the minus strand of LPNX010126542.1, from coordinate 233,084 downwards.
GTTTGGAACCGTTGGTTTTCTTGCCTCGGTTAGGTTTTCTGTGAGTTAGGTTTGTTTGCACAGATAGATGTTTGTCTTTGCAGTGTGCATGGTGTTTTATTTGAGGGTGAAGAGTTAGCTATTTATAGTTTACTTTAGAGGGAGGATTTTTAGGTTGCATGAATTTTGAGCCATTATGGATGCTTTTGCTCTAGTGCGAAATATTAGTGCACGGTCCAGACAAGCGTTTTACTGTCTGCACCACCCATTATTTTGGTTGTCCATAGCCGTCCAGGGGGTGTTAAACTCTTGCTTGCACTTACCTTTACCAACACTGAGGAAGTTTTCCATTTTTGGTCGAGTTAGGGTTTTTCTGATAGGAAGAGTGCTATATAGGTTCAAATGCTTTGAAGTTGGTTTTTGAATACTAGCAGTAGAAATAGTGGGATTCATACTTTTATGTGATATCGGATTAGTTCAAATGTGGCCCGGGTTAAGATAGTGAATTTTTGTTTTCCTCTTGGGGTTGTGAATTCTATAGTCAGTGGACTTAGGCGGTTTTAAGACACAACCTGTGGGATTTTTCTTTTGCCTTATCAATTTTTTCATGCATTGGATACTGTGTGTAGTTTATTTTTCAGAATGCATATGGAGGAGGTAAACAAATTGATATAGTTTTTTTTTATTGTTAAAACACTTGCTAAAATCTCAATGTGTATAAGAACATGTTGTGATTGTGACAGGGTGGTTATTGCAAAGAAATTATGTCGAAGAGACAAAAGAAAAAGGCTCTTGTGGTTGAAGGAGAACGTGAGGTTGAGATCATCACCAAGGTTGAGTATATATATGAAGATACCAAAGATTCCACCTAGGTCGAACCAGACTACAAATGGGGAGAGATATACAAGATGATTTCCAATCAGAACATATCTGATGTGAGTTTTGAGGAGCTAACCATTTATACAAACATTGAGAAATTAGCTCTCATGAAAGTAGCCACAAGACCTGAGTTGTTCCCTTGTTTAGAGGTGATAGGCTGGATTCTGCCTAGGGCAGATGTAACTACAATGATTCTTGAAAATACTACTAAGTAGAGCTACGCTTCATATAGCCCTGCATATGTCTCTATGGCATATCATCTGCCTTCCACCCAGATTTACTTGACAAAAACTGGTTGAAAGAGACAGTTATGGATTTGGTAGAAACAGTTAAAAGAATGATGATATCAGGAAAAAACTTTTGGACTAGACCTTTCGAAGAGTATGTTACCTCTACTCTCTGTACTCCCTATAGATTCATTGCACTGATGCTAAATAGGATTTTTGGTAGAGCTCACAGGAAGAGCTTCAAGATAGGATGGATACCAATTATCTTCTATGTGGCTACTCACAGAAACATTTTTAATTGGTCAAACATAGTGTCAAATAGCCTCTCAGCATGAATATCCATGACCTTGGGAGGGGTATCACAAAAGAAATCAGAGTTCTATATGAGCTCTATCCTGATTGACTATATACTGTGTAGTCAGTATTTTCCAGCTTTGAGATGTAACTAGGAGAGGGACACGACCCCAGTGTACATAACATCTAGATTGTTATGGGCTCATAAATATTATAGCTATTACAAGGAAATATATGAACACTTCATCATGCCCTTGTATACCCTAATTTTCTTGACTAAATGCAACTGCATGTCTGAAGAAGCATTCAAAGTCATCGAGGAGTTCGAAGATTATTATTTGACCAAGGAAGGGTTGTATATAAGAATGTATGGTGGTTCCAGAGCCCCTTCCCTACTCCCTAAGTATGCCACTGACTATGTACTACACAAAGAGGTAGTTAGGTAGGTGTATATTGATGGTGTAGGAAATTTCCTATTTGAACATAAAAAGGCAACATATCCTATAGTGCCTTTCTTGCTTTGTAGCTACAAGTTTTCGAGAGTAAAATAGGCTGCAGAATTTGTTTAGGAGCTAGAGCATTTCCATTTTGGTGAAATGAATTTTCACAGGAATGAATCCCGATATAAAGTAGCAGATTACTGGAAGGAAGCGGGAATTAATTTTGAATATACTGATTTTTGGGATAAGGACAAGGCAACATTCAGAAGTGCAAAGAATATAACTTCCCTTAAAAAGAGGTTTAAATAGAAAATAACTACTATGGGTGGAAAGGGAAAAAATTTAGAGAAGACTAAGACATAACAAGAAGAAAAGGCCAAAAAGAGAGAAGAAGATGCTAGAAGACTAGCATAGGAAGCAGAGAGATGGATGAAGAATGAAGAATAAGAAAGAAAGCAAGCTGCAGAGGAAGCAGCAAGGAAGGAAGAGGAGGAGAGAAAGAGAAATGAAGAAGTGAAAATCAAAATAAAGTAGGAAGAAAGTGAAAGTTTGAGATAAATAGGATATCAAAAGGACCAACAGACTACTGAGCAGGTAGATACATAAGAAGGACAATATCACACAGATCAAGGACACGACCAATCTAATCCTGATCCCCCAAATTCTACTGCATCTTCTGGCAGTACACTGGGACAAGCTTCATTTTTTGGAAAAAATTGTATCCCTTTCATGCCTATAGAAGGGGAGGAGGTTCCTGACTTTAGTGCTATTTTCTATGATAAGGAGAAGAAAATGATTGTAAAAAGAACTAAGAAAAAGGTTGAAATTGGAGGACAGTCGGGAAAGATGATAACAGATAAAATCTTGGTGCATGGAATAGATACAGATCCAAGATTGATAGTAAGAGTGGGGGTGGCATTAACCCAAGAAACTGAAAATAGCGTAGATATGCTTATGAAGGACCTTGAGTAGTCAAGAAAGAACGTAGCACAATTAAAAGAAACATTGAAGAAGGAGAGGGATGAGGGTCAGAAGCTTCAAAGGAAATATGAAGACATGATGAATGAAGTTAAGACTTCAAGAACAGAATTCCAGACTCTACAAGCAAATAAGGAGGAGTTAGAGATTTATGTAGAGAAAACGGAAAAGAATTCTCATGATAGATTAACTGAACTACAAAAGCTACAGCTAGAGCATCAAATGTTGAAAACTGACAGAGATGATATTCAGGTATCCTATGAAAATCTAAGTGTAGAGAGGGACTAGTTGCAAAGCAAGGTTGCTGAGTTAGAAACAGAGAAGGCTACCAAAGAGGAAATAGAGAAGCAATATCAAATGTAGGTGGCGGCCTTAGAAGAACAAAATACTTCATTGACAACATCACTAAAAGATGCTATGGAATAGAAGACGGACTTCCAACCTTTGAATAACATGTTCTAGCTCAAAGAAGGAATATCCACCAATAACAAATATGCATTAAGGAAGAAAGGTGTAAAATTTTACAAATAGACACCGGATTAGAAGAAATTTTGGACACTACTTCTTATTTTTTGGACAGATCTCAAGATATTCTGGAGATTCTAATGGGAAGAATGGTATGGGCTGAAAAAAAATAAGGAATCTCTTGCGAAGTTACCAGTTAAGGATCAATAGATTTTAAAACATGAGTATGAATTATTGGAATTTGCAATTAATGTGGTGGAAGAATTCAAGAAAACTATGAAGAAAACAAAAGGAGCATGTGCCGAATACTGCAGGAGAGTGCTTGCTACATACAATAGATGCCATATTTCTGCAGAGAAAAGATTGGACACGATACCAAAACATCAATTCTATATAGAACATCTACAAAAAATATATCAGGAAGACGATCAAGAGATCCAATAGGTCAAGGACCGAGATGAACAGATTTTAAAGAATGTAGTGGCACATGAAGTTGTAAGTATACATCTACTAGAAGATCAGTTGCGCCTGAGTCGTGCAAAGATAGAAGGGGTAAAGAACCAGGCTGCTAAATATGAGATTATCATCTCATTTCCTGAGCCTTCCATATTTAAAGGCATAGCAACAAAGGCCCGTGCATGAAAGAAGTTCAACAATGACCAAGATGGCCCCTCTTCATAAAGTGTTCTAAAAACTTTTTATTTAAAATGTAATATATTGTATTAATTATGTGCACATGCTACGAGACAAAATTTTGGAAATTAAAATTTGGGGAAGCTCAAAAGTCATTGAGGGGCATCCCAAGGGTTTTGTTTTTGTATAAATATAGGAGAGTTTAGATGTAGAAAGGAGCTTTTTCCCATACCATTTTTGAGAGTGTATTGTAAGAAGAACTATTTCCTTTTACAATAAAGAGTTACATGTTTCTGCTAGAGAAAGTTTTGTGGAATGTTTCAAATGTTTTGCTATGGACCAGTTGAATGTGAACTATTTCATTTTCAGCTTATTTCCATTAACTGTGAGATCGTTCTAACTCATTGAATTTCTTTTCATGTTATGAATGTACTCTGGTTTATTCTGTGAAATTTCCACTTTGAGTAATAAAGATTGTAATTAACAATAAGCTATCTTGTTGTTTATATTTCTATTGAATTTCATGTGTTCTGAAACATTTAATGGCTATCTGTGATCTTTCCTAATGCATGTACTGAAATACATTACTCACCATTAATGCTAGTTTTGCTCCCTAGGGATAGGATAAGTACTCTTAGTTAGTTTCTTTCTGTGTGTGATTTAGATGTGAGAGAGGTAAGACGAGAGGTAAGAACCTGCACATCACATTGTGACCCTCCTCATTATCTCTATCCTTTGCATTTTACTTAGGCACTTGCACATCATACCTTAAACACAAAAAACTAAAAATACGCGATGGACCGGGCTGTAAATAGTAAAACATTTTAATTGTTACTTGACCTACGGTAGTCATACCATAAACCAGATGGATTCCCCATACCAAACAGTAATGGGCTAATTGGGAATGTTTATTGGGGAGAATCCCTAATAGTTGTTACTTGTGATTTTCCAGGCCACAACAGTTTTTGGTGCTAGAAGGAGGGCCACCAGTGCAAGGCTGGCCGAGGAAGCCCGCTTCCTCGAAATCACTCCATCGGTGATAGTTCTGAAATTAGTTTGCTTCACAAACCCACTCCTGAAGATAAATAGAAAGGGTATTTGTATCCTGTCGATAACAAGTGGTTGATGATTTAAGAAGAATCACCAGGGAATATGCGAAAAAGATTGGAGGATTACCTATCATTTCTGTCCTACCTAGAAGAGAGTATCAGAAGAAAGATCGCCCTCAATTAGAAGACTCAGTGTTGGTAGAATATCTTGAACAACTGGTAGAAGCAGCCTTACAAGAAGTTAACCAACCTTTGAATCAATTGGATTCAAGTTCACCTTACTGTTCACCTTTCCAAACCCTTGTTCAGTCACAACCTCATTCTCCACTCAAAATCATGGCTAATGTAAATGCAAACCAACCACCTCCACAGCTTGCTTGGAGGGCTAGGTTGCCTTTAAATTTGACACCTCCCTTGCATGATTTGCCTCAATATTTCAACAAGATGTTACCTAAGTTTGAACCAAGTGAAGGAATTTTGGTAGATGATCATTTACAGATTTTTTACTTTGTCGTAGAAGGATTTTGAGCTGGAGAGAAAGAAGATGTGGTGTGTAGATTGTTTCCCCACACCCTGAAAGGAAAAGCAGCCTCATGATATTTTTCCCTTCTTGCAAATTCAATCACAGATTGGAACACATTTGAGAGAATGTTTAGAAGTAGATATGCCATCCAGAAAACTCATGCAGCGTTAATGAAAGGGTTATGTGCTCTAAAGAAAGAAAGGAAATAAAGAGTGCATAATTTCACTCAAAGATTTGCTGCTTACCTAAACAATTTCACTGCAGCTGATAAGCCATCTAAAAATGCACTAATAGAATACTATACCTCAGCCCTTGGGCTTGATCTAGCCATGTTTTCCAAGAGATCAGTGAGACCCACATTACCAGAAACCTATGAAGAAGCAGAGAAGGTGGAGGCTGAGATGGAGAGTATAGAAAATTACCCTGCATAGTCAGAAGAAAAGACTTTTGGAAGCAATAAACCTTTATTACTTACTAAACCCAAAGAAGAGGGGTCACAGGATTTTGAAGGAATGGTGAAGATGATGCAAAATTTATCCAATAGAGTGATATATTTAGAGAAGGAAAAGGAGGCTCATAAATCATATAAGCCTTATTATTAAAAAAGGGAAGACAACAGTCAACCTAAACCTCCTCCACACAGTCCTGCAGTGATGAATTTAACTGATGTAGGCATGGATAATTTTTGTACCTTTCATCAACAACCTCATTCTGAGAAGAATTGCCCACAATGGATTAATTCTATGGCATTAGTAATGAATCAATTATTGGATTCCAAACTGACAGAAACTGGTAAGGAGGAAGAAAAATATAATCAATCTACATAAAAACAAGAGGAAGATACTTTAGTTTCATGGAACTATTTCTCTATGTTTGATACATAAGAGGAAGATTTTCTGAAACAGGAGGAAACATCAGAAACCAATGTGACAACAAGAAGTCAAAGTTTGTTAAAAGAAGATAAGTCAATAATTCCTAAGATTAAGAAACTTCAAGAAAACATGAAGAAGATATAAAAGAACACTGCAATTGTTAAAGTACCTAAATTTACCATTTCAAGTCAAGATCTGAAGAAAATTAACACACCTCTTAAGCCTATTGAAGATAAGAAGAATCTCAAAGAAACTGAGATGGGGTATGATATTGTGGAAGACATTAAGAAAGCTAAAGCAAATATCTCATTTTTTTAAATGTGTAATTTACCTCAGCAAAAAGAGAAACTTTTAAAATCGCTTGAGGTACCAGAAGAAGAGCCTCCCAGTGATAACCAACGTGAAGTAGAAATTGGTGAGGCAAGTGTGGGAGGGAAGTCTAAGTATAAAACCCCAGCATTTCTCATAACTTTTGATATTTTAAACTATAATGTGCACAACTGTTTAGTGGACTCAGAAGCATCAGTAAATTTTATGCCACTTTGAGTCTATAAGAAAATCAATGGACAACCTAAACCATCTACTTGGCAAGTTCTTCAATTAGACAAGACAGCTGTAAAAGTAATAGGAGAAATGGAGGATGTTCTGATTCACTTATCCATAGATGAAAGGGTATGTGATTACATTGACATTGTAGTAGAAGACATACCATATGCTTATGGATTTGTTTTGAGTCGAGACTGGTCGGCAAGGCTAGATGGATATTTTGCATTAGACTAGTCACATTTATGGTTTCCTCATAAGGGTGTTAGATTTTTATCATTCAAGCTAGCATTATGATATTAGGATTCTTAACTGAGAGAATAACATGCACAGCAATAAAACACAAGAGAAAAGAGACACAAAAAAATTTCCTCGGAGAAACCATAAAGGATAAAACCCCGCAACTTCCTCAGAGATAGAATCAACACAAAAAGTAAAACCCGAAAACAAGAAGATGATCTCCCGACAGCAGCAATCTCTCTCTTGTCCTAGCAACTTCTCTCTCTCACTCATGTGCCCCAATGAGTGAGTGAGTGTGTGATAAATAGAGAGTCTCACTCTTTATTTATACTCTTCCGTTCACTTGAAACCCACTCCAACATGTCGGCCTCACTTAACAATTACTTACTAGAGCCAACATATATAGGAGTGTCTAATAACCCTAGTGCCGCACAACTTGTGGGAACTTTTCCTCCTCCAACCAACAAGAAGGTTTATCCTTAACACAATGGTGGGGACTATTGCCTCGACTTACAATGACTCACCTAGGGTCGACTTCTCTAGGATAGTCTAATAACCCTAGGGCCCCACAACTTTGGGGACTTTAACCCTTCACCAATAGGAGGGTTACCCACAATGACTTGACATGACTTTTTTACATTATAGAACCTCCCTATAGGAACATCGGGGCATTACATGACTCAAATGCATTACATACACATCTCGGAATAAACATCGGGGTACAATACATAACATATACAGATGAATACATTCCGAAGTTACAAATACATCAACGATCCCTCTTAACTAGGAAGGTATTCTCTCAACGCAATATATCAGCACAAGTATTCTTTTCTATATCATCTGGATCATCATCAAGTCATATTTTTATTCAAGTCATCTTCATCTTCAAGTCATCTTCATCATCAGATCTGGATCATCACTCGATCTGGATCATCACTGCTGGATTATCATCACTGGATCTAGATCATCATCACTGGATCTGGATCATCTCTAGGAGATCATCACTGGATCCAGATCATCACTGCTGGATCATCATCACTGGATCTAGATAATCATCACTCAATCTGGATCATCTCTGGATCATCATCACGGGTGCTATCTCTTGATTCTTCTTGTCATAGGAAGTTCTACAGAGCCAACCCTTTTTCATGCTCGATGTACATCTATAGAACCAGTCCTTTTTCATACTAGATGTATCATCATGCACAGAGCTAGTCCTTTTTCATACTAGATATGGCATCCACATAGAGCCAGTCCTTTTTCATACTAGATGAGTTTTCACAGAGCTAGTCCTTTTTCATACTAGATGTCGCATCTATACAGAGCCAGTCCTTTTTCATACTGGATGAGTCTTGACAGAGCTAGTCCTTTCTCATACTAGATGTGGAATCCACACAGAGCCAGTCCTTTTTCATACTAGATGATTCTTCACAAAGCTAGTCCTTTTTCATACTAGATGTTTCTTCATAGAGCCAGCCCTTATATCTGATCAAGTGGGAACCAATACCTCAATCACATTAGAATGGACATGCACTCACATCTGATCATGTAATACTACATCTTATAGTCATATCAGAAAGGCCCTCAGTCCTAGATCGAGTATTCCTGGTAACTGACCAAGCACCTACATTCCAAGAATGGCAACATCCCTTATATCTGATCATGTAGGAACCAATCCTACAATCACATTAGAATGGATCAGCACTCATATCTGACATGGAAGGAACCAATCCTCTCACCATGATAGAATGGCTCATCCCTTACATATGACCTACTTGTTAGAATGGCTTTCAATCCGAGACTGAGTATTCCTAGTAACTGACTAGGTGCCTCCATTCCAAGAATGTCATTCAGCACTTATATCTGATCATGTAGGAACCAATCCTACAGCCACATCATAATGGATCAGCACTCACATCTGTCATGGAAGGAACCAAATCCTCTCACCATGACAGAATGGCTCAGCCCTTACATCTGACCATGGAAGGAACCTAATCCTCTCACCATGTCAAAATGGCTCTAGATCTCATCACTTCCCTTTGGAGGGAACCTCGATATGAAGAACACCAAGCTCCTTTGTGAAGTACTCAAACTTTATTCTGGCCAATGGCTTCATCAACACATCAACTATCTGTTCTTCCATTGCAACATACTGGAGCTTCATTGCTCCCCTCTGCACCATATCACTGATATAGTGATATTTGATATCATATTTAAGTAGCACCTCGAAGTGCTCTTCCTATCAATGGCATTGCTTGTCCAATACAAATCCACATAACCCTCTAGGTTAATCTTCTGATTCACCTCATACTTGAGCCCATACTCAACTGTACCTTTCAAGTACCTCACATCATGCTTTACAACCATCAGGTGAACATGTCTCAATGTGTTCACAGCAAAGAAAATATCGGGTCATGTATCTGTCAGGTACATCAATGAACAAATCATATGATGATATATCATGGCATCAACTGTCTCTAATGAAGCATCACTCAATAGATTCATGTTCGATGCCATAGGTGTGGTCATGTAGTCCATCATCCTAAACCTATTCAGGATCTCTACTGCATATTTCCCTTGTCCACACCTCCATGCCTAGAACATAGTGCATCGACACATAACAGGAGCATCACTGGTCCTCTGCCTTCAACCTTGAAGCAAAGGTTGGAATCCACTTTACTCTCAGTAAATCCTAGAGTCATCAGTAACCTGTCCATCATGTTGTAGGATGTCAAACCTTAGGATCTTCTGCAGTCACTCCCTCTAAAGCATCATACTCCCTCTGTCTTTCGTACTCTATGCACTGAAACATTCTGTACTAGAGTGACAAGTAGCTTCCTCTGCTACTAATATTGTATGTATCCATCTAGGGTCACTGGATACCAAGATCCTCTATCTTTGAAAGCGTTCTTCTTACAGCCATATGTGAGCTTGTCATTCTTTATCAACCTTGTAGTAAAGGTTCAAATCTTCATCAAGATCATCATTTATGTGTTATCCCATGGGTGTCTTCTGAACTCATATAAGGCCTTCTTTTATTTGCACACATGATTCTTCCTATCATGTGTATCAACTCCCATTGGCTGCAAATGTCTCTTTGTAGTCTACACCTTGTATCCCACGATATTTCCATCTATTGCATGATGGAACTACGAACTTTCCTTCATGTATCGATACTGCATCCTAGACATCATTCTTCTTGAACTGGTCTTCCCTTTCTTCTTGGAAGGTTCTACATCAATGATGTCATTGAATTTGTCATATTATTTTTCATCTTGAGCTGTCATTACTTGTTCTTTGAAACGCGTCTCATTCTTCTTTTCTTGTAGGTGATTATGTATGCGATCTTTCCTACAAGTCAAATGCATTTGTATGGTTAGAAACATTTCATAAGGGATATTCATACTGGCAAGTTCTTATGCATAAATATATGATCATGCAAATACTTTAGCCAATACAACATTCATCCATATCTCATGGAAACTTTTCTAGATGCCTTCCATCTCTACCAGGACAACATTGAGATTGTGCACTAATCCAATATGTCAGCAAAGAGGTTTCATTCTAGATAAGTAGCAATGGAGAGTTGTATAGCACCATGAGATACTTACCCATCACATGCATATTAGTAGTATATTGTCATTAATGCAAACATCCTATCATGCATAATACATCAACTGAATATACACACATACATAAAAAAATAATATCATGAAATGACAATTGAATACTTATCTTTATTTGTTTCATGGGTAGACTCCTTCTTGATCCTTCAGATTCATCGTCTTCTTCATTCATAATAGCATCGTTTCTTATCCAAATGATAAGATGAATAAGAGTTTCTTTAAGAGTTGATTCCATCGTGTTCCTCATTGCTTGAGGGATCCTCTTTCGATGGTGAGAGCTTGATCTTCAGTTGCTCCCATCTTCTCTTCTCTTATTATGAGTCGAGCTTATTCTTCTTCCCAAACTCTGTTGAAATTAATCACTTCCTTCTAGCACACATTCCTTGCATGAATGAATCCCATGATCTTGGGAGGCCATTCAAGGTGGCTATCACCACTTCTGGATTCTCCACTTCTTCTACTACTACAAGTTGTTCTTTGATTTGAGAGATGACTGTATGGTCTCTCCATTCTGGATCTTCACATTCTTCAACTGGTTCCTTAAGGTCATATTCCAATTTATGTTCTTCCCTTCAAATATCTTGGTCAAGGAATAAAACATATTTAGTGTATTTAGGGAAGACACTTGTGGTATAAGGTGATCCATTATTGAATCAACAATGATCTTCTTGGCCTTGACCAAGTTCTTCTGGCGTAAGGCTTTTAGCCTTATCTCCCTTTGGAACTGGAACTTCTCTACTCATGTAGGTGTCCAATTCATTTTCTTCAGAGAGATCAAATACTTCCATGCTTGTAATTTGTCAACTTCACCAATATTATCATCAAGCTAATGTGATAGATCACTTTGAAATGAGAACCTCAAATGCAAATAGCAAAAGATTAGATCTTACTGATTTGAGGTGTCCGTCCTGGTTCCGGAGCTGGCTGATCTAGGATTTGTCAGAGAAACCCTAATTTTAAAAGATTGGAATATTTCAGATCTGGTTGTATAGAAAGATATATCTCTTCAATTTGAGCTGTCCAATGTACTCCTTTTCTGAAAAACGGTGGAGGGAAGCTCCTGGAACAGGAAGCCCTAGTTTTCCAATTTTTTCTACATAAATGCTTGTTACTATTTCTACAATATATCATAAATTAATACCCCTCTTTGTCTAAAACTTTGAACTAAGGAATCCTCACATGTCCCTGTTCCAACACCATAGGTTTCATTAGAATTGGTTTCACCAATTGGGGCTTATGATCATTTTCCCAAGGTGACTTGTTACAGGACTATTCAGAAAAGAGAAGTTGTACGGATGTCCACGTGTCACTGGTTCATCTTCTGAGTCTGAAACTTGGACCACAGAAATTAAATTCCATTCCCTTTCTGGAACATCTTCATAAATTTTATTTGGACCTTTGTATCCCAAGATATAGCAATTCTCCCCAGGTGTCCTAATTAGGGATGAATTTTGGAAGAGGCTGGAACCCTAATGTGGAGGGATCATATCTCCCAGAATATAGTGAATATGAGGCTGAATTTTGGACACATTGTACATCAGGATTTTATCTTCGGTCTTTGAATCATTCAGCTCCTGAGACTTCTTCAATCCCAATATAAAGAGAATTTACCAAAACTTAGCAGTTTTAGTATTTAGGGTCTTTTTAGCTCGAGGTCAAACTAGGGTTTGACTTTCCTGGAGTTTCACCCAACCAAAAATCTTGATTCAGGTATCTAAACTTTGATTTTGATGAGGATAGAAATCCTATGCCGGGCTCACTCAAAAATTCCTCTTCTGCAAGAAGCCCTAATTTCCCGCACCAAAACTGAAAATGCTCGAAATGGAATTCTGCTTCGACAAAAAGATGCGCCCTTTAATGGAGAGTCAGCCTAGCATAATTTTTTTGATGGATTGTGGAGAGAGACCCAAAAAGTAAGAATCCATATCTTCTATAGCTTCATAATGTCTTCTTCTTAGGTTAGCTCTGATACCATGTTAGATTTTTATCATTCAAGCTAACATTATGATCTTAGGATCTTTAACTGAGAGAATAACATGCACAACAATAAAACACAAGAGACAAGAGACACAAAGAATTTTTCTCAGGGAAAACATACAGGATAAAACCCTGCAACTTCCTTAGAGATAGAATCAACACCAAAATTCAAAACTGAAAACATAAAGATGATCTCCTGAAAGCAACAGTCTCTCTCTTGTCCCAGCAACTTCTCTCTCTCATTCATGCACCCCAATGAGTGAGTGAGTGTGTGATAAATATAGAGGATCACTCTCTATTTATATTCTTTCATTCACTTGAAACCCACTCCAACATGTTAGCCTCACTTAACAATTACTTACTAGATCCAACATCTCTAGGAGTGTCTAATAACCCTAGTGCCCCACAACTTGTGGGGACTTTGCCTCCTTCGACCAACAAGGAGGTTTACCCTTAACACAATGGTGGGGACTATTGCCCCGACTTACAATGACTCACCTAGGGTTGAATTCTCTAGGATAGTCTAATAACCCTAGTGCCCCACAACTGTGGGGACTTTAACCCTTGACCAATAGGAGGGTTACCCACAATGACATGACATGACTTGTTTACACTATAGAACCTCTCGATAGGAACATCGGGGCATGACATGACTCAAATACATTACAGACACATCCCAGAATAAACATCGGGGTACAATACATAAGATATATGGATGAATACATTCCAAAGATACAAATACATCAACAAAGGGAAGTCCCAATCAGATAAATGTATTAAGAGAGCCTCAAATGAAATACAATGTTACTCAATTAGAGGGAAAAAATGAACCAGTAAACTCTATGTTGGGAAATTATTTCATTGAAGTGGAACCGGGAAATTACCAAGTTGAAGAAGCCAGCAGCATACCTGATACCTAGCCCAATCTTCTTCGATTTTGATGGGATGATGAGATTGAATGTAATATAGTAGATCTAGTTTTAGATGTAGTCTGTAATTCAAATCCCGTAGAGGTAGATAGTTTTTGGACTCTTTATTTTGATGGTTCTAAAACATTGGAAGGATCAGGAGCTGGCTGTGTCCTAATTGATCCAAGAAAAAATAAACATTTTCTTTCTTGTATATTAGAGTTCGAATGCACAAATAACACAGCCGAGTACGAAGCACTAGTTCAAGGACTTAAAAAAGCAATAGAACTGAAAGTAAAAAATTTGAAAGTATATGGAGATTCTAAAATTGTTGTTAAGCAAATTTGAAATAAGATACACTGTATTTCACCACATTTGAAAGCTTACCAAAATGAAATTTGGGATTTGCTTATAAATTTTCATACATTCAATATTGTGTCTATTCCTAGATTAAATAATGCAGTAGCTGATTTACTAGCTACCTCAACTGCAAGGCCAGTACCTTCAAATAATAGATGCTCTATTGAATTACTTTTCAGGCCTTCTGTTCTAGATATGATCATAAATCTACGGGTTTTTGACAATGATCAGCAAATTTTGGAGTTTTCGATGAATGATGAGACTTTCAAAGGAGCAATAATAGATGATGATGAACATCAAGTAGAATTAAAATCCAAGAACTTTATTCCTAAAGGATTCAAGAGCTTGGAATGAATGTTTGATTTAGATAAAAAATTCAGAAAGCCATCGAATGTCAAGACTCATAGCTTGTCCTTACAATTCGAGCTGATAAATTTGGGGACTGAAGTTGAACCCAAATATGTAAATTTGGGGAAGTGTTGTTCTCCGAGAGAAAGAATTAAGTTCATCAGTCTTTTCAAACAATACAAAGATGTGTTTGCTTGGACATATGAAGAGCTTAAAACTTATGACACAAAGATCATACAACATGTCATCCCAATTAAAACCAGAATCAAGCCTTATCAACAGCCTTTGAGGAAGATGCATCCTAATATGGAACCTTTAATTCAAAGTGAAGTAAAAAAATTATTGGATGCTAAAATCATATTCAAAGTTAGACATTCAGAATGGGTTTCTAATTTGGTGCCAGTAAGGAAAAATTTAGGAGAAATCAGGCTCTATGTATATTTCAGAAACCTTAATCGTGCGTTAGATAAAGATAACGATCTGGTCCCACCCATGGAGCAAATACTGTAGATGGTTTTAGGTTCTAAATTGTTTTCATTATTAGATGGATTCTCTGGTTATAACCAAGTATTAGTGGCTAAAGAGGACAGGCTTAAAACCACATTCAGAACCAAGTGGGGAACTTTTACGTATAGGAGAATTCCCTTTGGACTTATTAATGCTGGAGCTACTTTTGAGAGGGCCATGGATATAGATTTCCATGGTCTAATTGGCCATAGTGTTGTGGTTTATCTAGATGATGTCACAATATTTTCGAAAAAGAGAGAGGAACATGCATTTCATCTAAAACAAATTCTCGATCATTGTCAAAAATATGGTATTTCACTAAATCCTAAGAAATGCGTGTTTGCAGTCACAGAAGGAAAGCTATTGGGTCATGTTGTTTCTAAGAAAGGGATCTCCATAGACCCAAAAAGGATTAAATCCATAGAACATATCTATTTACCCCATAATAAAAAGGGCATGCAATCATTTATGGATACAATCAATTTTGTGCGAAGGTTTGTACCAGATTTTGCTCAAATTGTCAAACCTTTGCAGCAAATGGTTAAGCAGAGTGTACAATTCAAATGGACTAATGTGGAGAAGAATGCATTCAGTAAGATAAAAACATCTGTTGCTCATGCACCATCACTCAAAAGTCCAAATTTCAAAAAGGAATTTATTCTGTACACTTTTGCGTCCGATGATTCATTGGCAGGGGAGATGAGTACCCCATATCACTTATGAGCACTGGTCTATAGTGAGCTGAATTGAATTATCCAATAGTTGAAAAACAAGATTATGTAGTTTTTAAAGAGGTAAAACAATTCAGGCCATATATACTTAAGAATCGCACCAAAGTAATAGTTCCACACCCAGTTGTGCGATCTCTTTTTGTACAAAAGGAATTAGGAGAAAGAAGAGGCAACTCGGTGACTTCCTTACAAGAATATGATCTTGAGTTCAAACCAGCATCCATAATAAAAGGACAAGGATTGTGTAAACTAATGACTAAAGGTAAAAACAATGAAGAAAACAGCTGGGATAATGAAGCTGAGTTACATATGGTGGATGTATGTCCTTTGTTTACAGCTCCAGATTTTTGGTACTCGGACCTAGTCCATTACCTTCAAGACGGATGTTTGCCGGAGCATTGGAGTCCCAAACAACGAAGAGCATTACATATGAAATCAGCTTCATATCAGATAATTGATGGAGTATTGTTCAAAAATAACTACGATGGAATTTTTCTCAGGTACTTAGAACAAGAAGATGCAAAGAAGGTCATAATAGAATTGCATGATGGGCCTGCTAGAGGTCATTTTTCTGGAGATACAACAGCACATAAGATTCTCAAAGCTAGATATTACTGTCCTACACTGTTTAAGGATGCTCATGCTCATGTTAGGAAATGTGATGCTTGTCAATGAGGTGTTGGAAGACAAGATAATGCAGTAGGGCCTCTAAAACCAGTAATGATATCAGAACCATTCAAAAAATGGGGAATCGATATTATTGGAGAAATAAACCCAAATTATTCCTTGCAGCACAAGTATATTTTGACAACAACTGATTACTTCACTAGATGGGTCGAGGCTATTCCGTTACGAAAAGTAAATGAAGATGAAGTCATGGATTTCTTATAGAATCACATTATGACCAGGTTTGGGGTTCCAATTTCCTTGGTTTTTTATAATGCTACTTACTTTTCTTCTATTAGATTAACTGCATTTTCTAATGAAAGAGGAATCAAGTTGCATTATTCTGCAAACTATTACCCACAAGGAAATGGTTTGGCAGAATCCACAAACAAAAATCTGATTAGGATTCTAAAGAAAACCGTAATAGAAAATCAGATAAGTTGGCATTTAGTGTTACCTAATTCTCTTTGGGCTGATAGAGTCACACCCAAGAATTCCTTAGGTGTGTCACCATACACTCTTGTTTATGGAAAAGAAGCTATTCTTCCTCCCAACATTCTGTTACCATCTTCTATAATAGCTTAGGAATCTAGAGGTACCAATAATGAAATCCTACATATCAGAATCTATAATATTTTGAAGTCAGAAGAGTCTAGGTCTAAAGCCAAAGAAATATTTAATCATCAACAGGAAATAGTGAAGTGTTGGTTTGATAAGCATAAAGCTGGGAACAAAGAATTCGAAGTGGGAGATCTGGTTCTTAAGTAGGATCATCCACATGATGAAAAGGGAAAGCACACTATGTTTCAATAGTTATGGGTAGGCCATTTTCAAATTGCAGCCAAGCTTGGCCCCTCAACTTACAAGTTGCAAGACTTATAGGGGTGGGAAGAGAACTTACTAGTAAATGGTTTAGTTCTCAAACCTTATTTTTCTTGATCTTTTATTTTGTTGTTTTCTACATAAATAAATTATTGGTTTGTTTTATTTTTGAGGAGTTTTGGTTTTGTTTTAGTTAGGGTTTGATTGATTGTAATGTTTAATAAAGAAGCACGAATTTTGGTTGCATGGAGTTCATCAAAATTCTGGATTAACTAAAATATTTGATTACAAGACTGTGTACTATTAATTTATTTTATGTTTGAAAGAACTTCTTCAAGTTTAGTATTTTTCCTAAATGGTTATGAACATATTGAATTCCTACTTAATCGTTGTGAAATAACTCAGGATCAAAAGGTCTAGAATACTATTTCGAGGCTCCATTCATCTCACACTAAAAATGTCTTAGGGAGTGACAGCAAAAGACCCATGGAAAGGAAGCAAGGTAAACAGTATATTACATTTAAAAGATTCCATGCCAGGAATTGAAAGCCAAAAGGAAAATAGGAGTCAAACTCTCCTCAGAAAATAAATATGTATCAAAGCAAAGTACTGAACCATATTAGTACAAGATTGCCAAAGTTCTTCTTCATCCATGAGCTAAAAAATAAATATATCTCTCACACAAAAGGACACTATGGATAGAGGAGCCTGAATTAAAAATTTCAGAAAGAAGGCATGTAAGGGGACTCATAAGAGGACAAAAATTCCAGAAGCACCAAAAGTGCAAAATGGCATGGAAAGGATGAACAAACGGATATATCTGTTTACCATATGTTACAATCTTGTGGTGTCTAAGCTAGAAACTACTCAAAGACAGAGATTAAAAAATAAAATTCATATTCCTAACCTCAAAAGAGTTATCTAGACTTTGAAATCTTGATTCCCATGTTCTCTAAATTGGACTATCATCAATGATTAAAGTGCATACATCTGCCATTTGGGAAATCCGAATATCTTGAAGAATTCAGCATGTTGGTATTGTCAAAACAGTCTGCTGATCAAAGAAGAAATTGTTTAGAGATCTGTGTTCACCAGGTAGTTGCCAATTGTTGTAGCTACAACCTTTTTTCCCTAAAATTTTAAATTTTAGGACCCTCCTTTTTATTTGCTTCTATTAGATCTAGCCTAGGATTGTTCGGTTTACCTAAATCTGTCCTGGAAGTTCATATTTTTTGCTCAAAGCTTGATCCTTTTCATCAGAAGATTAGTCGGCTGTCCTTTCGATATTGGAAGCATAGTCAACTGTCTTTTCGACATTGCAGAAGTTGAATGGTTTAGTCTATCGGAAGTACTTCCATCACTCTAGCCGATACGTCGAAGTCGCAATTTCTTTTTGTCTTCGTTTATTTTTTGAACTTAATACTTAGAATTTTTGTTGCCGATGATTTTTTTATTGCTATCGGAATGGTCTACGACAATGAACCGGAGTACTAGTCCTTTATGCTACCGAGGTTGCGGGTGGTAGGGGATGAACGTTCTGAAAGTTAGTTGTTCCCTCACCAATGCCTTAGAAATTAGATGTTCCGAGTTTCGATACCTTTTTTAAAATATGGAGTCACGATAATACATTTTATGCTGTCGACACTGTAGAGGATGTTTGGTTTTGAAGTTCTGAGAGTTAGTTTGTTTCCTCGCCAATGCCTTAGAGGTTAGGTGTTTCGATCTCCAATACACATTAGAATGAATAAAGTTGTGATGATAGTGCTTGGCATTGCCAACATCCTGGAAGATGTTCAATATGAAAGTTATGCACCTAGTGCTTAGAGCTTCCAATGACCGATATGTTTAAAAGTTATCACGGGTCCGTAGTGATTTTTGCATCCGTCGTTGCAGCTGTCATCTGAACTATATTTCTGATGGTTGAAATTTTAACTGCCGATACGGTTTATCCCACTAGTACAAAAGCGCAGATTTTTCCACGGAGGTTTTCCACGTTTCTTACTTTTTGGTGTAAAATCCGATGTAACAGGAACGAGGCGTCGCTGTATCCACGCCTAGCTGTCGATGTATCCACGCCTGGACTCTTAGCCGTCGCTATATCCATGCCTAGCCGTCGATGTATCCACACCTGGAAGATAGGGGGTAGGAATTGCAACGCTTGGTCAAATCATACAACAACATATTGAGGAAAACCACAAATATGATGGTGCTCTTCATGTTTAGATAATTGACTAGGGCCTTCATTCACCAAACACTAGGACGTAAAAGTCAATTTTCCTAGCGAGAGGTGAAGAAGCTTGACTCGATCTCAAACAAAGCATAAATAATATCAATATAATGCTTTATTAATCGTAGTGTTCCCAAATCTCACATTATTACCAATGTACATTCAGCGGAAGCACCAAGTCAACAAGTTTGAAAGGACGATTTAGATTCTCCACAACCCACAAACCACACTTAGGTAGCTCCATTCATCTCGAAGTAATGTGGTCATATTGGTGATAAATGTC
>LPNX010126542.1:108084-203671 GCA_001517045.1 Pseudotsuga menziesii | reverse complement strand
ATATACATTATATTTCATGTGTGATTCATATCTTGGGTGTGATCAAGAATATGAATTTACAATTGATGTGAAGGAAGCAATGGAAGTAGACGAAGATGTAGGAGAATGAGATGCTCTTTCCGGAGGAATGCTTTTTACAATTTGTCAAGCTGCCTTTGCAATTAAGCAGGGGAGATCCTTATTTTTATACCCCTAAGCTTTTAGTATAATATAAGTAGTACAGTTTCTAAAGACCAAAGGATTGACTTTAATTTTATTGAATTTGCTTTACTTTGCAATAAACATTTGCTGATTAGTTGACACATTTGAAATGAATGGTGTTTATATATTCATTGCTGTATTTGAACAACTAACAAATTTGGATTTTGGATTTGGATGAATGAATCTCTCCTATTAAGAGGCTTCCAGTTTTGAATCACTTTAAGTATGTATTGAATATTGAAGAGATTAAATCTATTTCTTTGAATTACTTATAGAGTATCGATCTCTTTGAACATCTATTACAAGTTCTAATATTTAATTGTTGCTCGATAATAAGAAATAAGTTCCCATCCTGGTTGATGTTCAATATAAGAAATAAGTTAATACAGATTACACAAGGAGGAACTTTTCAGCTTCCCACAGGAACAGGCTATTTAGATTATTTAGATATTGATGTTAAGGAAGCTGGTGCTTTGCCATGGAGTCCTAAATTGGGCAGAGACAAAATGACTCTCAACAGGTTCTAAAATCATGGTCTCATTTCACTGGCATCAGAAGAGCAATAATTATACCTGATGAATTAACTGGTAAAAGCTATGCTCCCTGCCTCTGCAATAGCACCCTGAGCATAAGAAAACAAACATCAACTTCATGTTATTTGGAAAGGAGGAAGTAAACTAGAATGTTGTTCTATGTATGATAGGAAAATGAAGCAGTATTTAGTCAAACAGCCCAGTTTTACCAATCAATAATAACAACTGTAATTTCCATAGCATTTCCAGTGCATACAATACATGGGCAACACCATAAACATGCACAATGTAGGCAGGGTGCTTGCTAAAAGGATAAGTAAGGCTTCATGTCATACAGGGAGATCTGATCATCATAGTTTTCATTTTTAGTTTTTAGATTAAATAAAAAATAAGCAAAGAGCATAAAGTTGACACCTTGTGCTCTTCTCCTACAGACAGGTTCCACAGTCCTCCCGCAGCCTCTTCAGCAACCCATCTATTAGGTGACCTGGTAAGGGCTGCCAAAATGCTAATGCCTCCTTCCATAGCAACTGCTTTAGCCACATCGGCATTGACTGATAAATTTTCTATGGCCTGTAGAAGAACAAATAACATTAACTTGGGGACAGTCTGATCGAGCCTTTTAACATTTAATTGAAGAAATGCTTAGGCAGTCCAACTCTCCACTTTCTGAATACTAACATAAATGCCCTGAAATGCTAAGGGCGATGACTTGGTGTCACAAAATCACCCATGAACAAGCAAGTTCAGAAAAATTGTGAAAAGTGCAAAGTACAAAGAGAGCGGCTGACTTATATATTGAGAAAGTTGGTTTCACAGAATCACCCATGAACAGGTAAATTGAGGAAGTTGTGCAAAGTGCAAAGTACCTTTGCTGCTTCTGACTGTACACCCTCTCGACACGACTTTGCAAGATCCAATAGAAACCCAATGTGTGTTCAATCAGAAGCAGATTATCGACCTCTGATGACTGATGTAGTTCAATCCTTGATTCCCCTTGTGAAACAGCAAACTGGTTCCAAAGTGGAAATCCTGGTAAAAGAAATGAACTCAAGCAAGGAGGTTAACTTATCTATTAAAGAGCATCTACTTACAAGTGCAATTGATATGGTGGAATTCCTGAGAACGGATCCATTTGGGGCATTCTGTCAGCCTCAGTGTGACCTCTGCAAACCCTCCTCCTTTGCAAACCCTCCTTTGCCGCCCTCTCCTCTACGAGCTCTGTCCCCTGCAGCCTTATCCTCTTTAGCCCTCTCCTATTGTTCACGAGATGAAGAATTACCTATTGACCACTGTGTTGAGTTGTGTAGTTTTTTCCCTTGTCAATGGAGTTGCTATGATTCAGCCAAAACATGAATCTTTGTGATGACTCAAAAAGCATTCGACTTCCAACAAATGCAATCCACGCTTCTACATTACGATGCCTCTACTGGAGGTGCACCTATCCTAGGGTGTACAGATTATGGGTATAGCATTAATGACTAAACGGGGCTCCCATTCCACCAAAACCAGTAAGATTATTCTCAACTTGATAGGAATTCACTGATTACCGAGTAGTGTGGGTACGCCTCAAGGCAATTAGGGGGAAAGCATATGCCTTATCTTGCTCGAGCAAAAGGGCAAGGAACAACTTTCGGGGACAGGATCCGACTCTTCATCTTGAGAATTAGGCTCTTCATCTCTATCATGATCATCTGTACGTGGCACTGGGTATTTATCTAAATAAACTGACTAACCGACTACTTCACCTGGACCTGGAACTGCTTGTGCTGCATCTATATCTATATATGATGCTACTACTCGTGCTGCTGTCTATGCTGCAGGATCTGCTATCTATGCTACTAGAATAAATAGTTTTTAATGCAACCATGTCAAACCCAATAGATAACAATGAGGGCCGAGCCCAAAATAGTAATGGGGCTTCTCTTCCCTCCACAAATCGATTTGGTGAACCCGGTCGAAAGGTAATAGATTTCACACCATCGATTTGGATCCAAGGGATGAAAGCGCTTGGTGGGTAGAGCACTATAGTTACCACTCCCATAGCATTGCATTTGTTATGTATTGGCAGGAAGCTTGCTCCAATATACTATTAGATTTATTTATTCTTCCACATTAGCAAAGCGCTTTGAACTATTAGATTTATTTATTCTTCCATATTAGTTTTGTAACAATTGAAATATGATTGATGCAATGAATTCAAAAGAAAAAAATGGTGCAACAACAATCTTTGTTTTGTTTTTGTTGTCCATTTCAAATATAAGCTAAAAAAGGAGGGGGTCCCCTCATTTTATTTCCAGATGAGGGTGTGAGGAAGAGATTCTTAAGATTTAAAGTTATTTTTGGGGGCATCACCAATCTCTTAGATTCACAAGTAATTTTTTTTTATTTCCCCCATGGCCACTTGTTTTGATTTGCAAATTTAAATCAAAATGTGATGTGGGTTTTGAAAGTGGGATTTGGGTTTTCGATATGGGTTTTGTATTTATTTATGACCCTTATTATCATTTCCCTTCCACCCTTATTAAATGTATGCGGTGATAAATGGATGTAGTATCTAAAATCTTTTTCCCAATTTTTCTCTATTTCCCTAAGGTCTAACTTCACATGATGGAACCAATTTTTTCACAAGCCTAATTTGTTCACCATATATAAAGTCACCATTAACCATGAGAAAAGCTAGTTTGTAATGTTTTGTAAATTAAAGTTCAAAATACCTAAATATATATGATCCTATAGTCCTTACTATAAGAAGATAAATCAAAATGACACAATCCATGCCATACATATGCCAAATTTCAAAACTAGCAAAGCCATAGTTGTTGAAGACATCATAGACTTTGGCTATAGTACATGATATTTGGTTATTTGCATTAGTTTTTTTTGTAAATTAAATGAAAACTCAAAATTCACTAGAATAAAATTATTTTTCTCTAATATCAACCCAAAATTATGAATTTACAGATGTCATAGTGTAGTTTTAGAGGAAAAAAAAGTTTAAAGGTTGATCAAGTTTCCCCTATATAAGACATGTTAGAGTCCATGTATAACAAAACACCTATTGTATAACAAAAAATTTACTAGTATTTTTATGTGAAGTTTGACAACAACTAACTCCAACAGATTCATGCAAGTAGGAATGATCAAATGAGATTAGAGGATTCCTTGACCTCTTATTCAAACTTTAATTGAATAGCATCCTATAACTCTGTCCTTACCATGGATGCAACATTTTTAAGGAACTCTTCCAATTTTTGACTCATGCCTACCTTTTTAGAGCCTTCGCTTAAGCGACACTTAGGAGGCAAACCGTCACTTAAGCGACACTTAGGAGGATAGCAATTTTAGCGCCGTCGCTTAAGAGACACTTAGGAGGATGTCCGTCGCTTAAGAGATGCTTATGCCCATTATTTCAAAAAAAAATTTAATCTTTCTAATTTTTGGCACGGTTAAAATAAAAATTCCACGCGCCGTCGGAAAAAACCGTCGGATTTTGGATCAAAATGTAGTAGTGTCAGAAGCCAATTCTTTTACATAGGTGCTGTTCAGAATCTCATTAAACTCCTCCTTTCTGCAATTTTTTAAGAGTACTCTGATAAGTGACGTGTAACTACTAATACTTGGGAGCATGCCTTTCCTTTCTATTTCATTGTAGAGTTTCATACCAGTATCAAATTTCCATTGATTGCAAAGTCTATCAATGACAGTGTTATAGAGAGAGTCATCTGGAACAATTCCACAACCTATCATGTTATCAAGAAGTTCAGAGGCCTCCTGTATATTTCCTACCTCATAATGTGCCTTAATCAAAGCCCTGTAGATAATCACATATGTAATTAAAGGCTTTTTGGCTAATATAGAGAAAATTTGAGGCTACCCAGTTTAGATTGCTTTGCTTAAAGTGAGATGAATTGGGTGAATGAATGCTAATATACAAGAAAAATGCAATTGATGTTGATTATCTACCATATTTCCATTAACCATGGCACCTTTAATAGTTACCCACTAGAAGATGAGTAACATTCTTTCCTTAGAAGTTAGGACTGACTAGACATGATCTAAAAGATATAAGTTCTTTTATTTTATTGCTGATAGTGAAAATGCCAAATATTTATCAACTCATGACAATGCACTTAGTGGTGGTTTTCATTTATATTATCATTAAATTATCAAACTACATCATTCTGACATTATGGCATATGCTGAAAATATGACTTTAAAGAAAATAAATTTTACAAGGGATTACAATTTTGAGCATAGCTTGAATAGAGTAAAATCATTTATAGCTTCCTTAACCTGTTCCAAACATGTATTTCTTGTAGAAGTAAAACTGTATTGCAGGACACTAAATTTTTGTACTGCACTCTATTCTGGGGCAAGTGAGGAGGACAATAAATTTTTGTACTGCACTCTGTTCTGGGTAAGATCTTATCTCTTAGGAGGTTCTTAAAATCCATTGTGTATCTCACTAAAAAGGCTATTATTCTATAGAAACATTCTATTTCTAATATGCTTTCTTTGTCCAGTGCTTGGGTGATCTCACCAGAGTGGCTGAAAGCAAGCTGCAGGGAAGGTAAATTTGTTGGTAAGCTGCAGGATTCATATTACATTTGTATATTTTATATAAAGTTGAAAGAATAACCTTGCAAGTTGCACCTTCTGAAATCTTATGTTGTGCTAAATGCATCTTAGGTGAAATGCCATATATCTTGAAGGATAAAGATTTTGAGTCAAAATATGGTCTAAAAGTGGAAGATGTGGTTCTCAAAGCATGTGCTAATCCCCATGAGCTACTCAAAGGTTTTGATGTGTATCTTACACCACATGTTCAGCCAAAAGTGGAGGATCTTTCAGCCATTATCATGGCTATAGGTGGCAAGGTAAGTATGTTTCTCATCATTAATTTTTCCATAATAGTGTGGCATCAATCATTGCTGACTTGAAACTGGCTTGTTAATGTGTTTTATACAGGTTGTGCTAAGTCTAGAAAAAGTGCAAAACCCTTCACACACTTTTGCTTTAACATGTGAGGAGGATATGTCAGAAGCTTTGGCAGCATCAATAACGGGGATGCCAATGTATACCAACGATTGGTTCATGTGCTGCATTATGAGACAAGAATTTGACTTTACAGCTCCACAATTCACAGAATCCTTATAACAAAACGAGTTCCTTGCTTCACATGCTATCAAATGTACTTTCCTGTAAATATCATTCGTCCTGCTTTCTATAATGGAATACACTTGACATTGTATTTGAACTAATTACTATGTTGGAGTTTCTTTCCTGTTTATATTTATAGATCAGTTTCTTTTGTAACATCTATAATCTCTTGTTTTGTAACATCTATAATCTGTATAATTTCTTTATACTCTATCTTAGTAGTTTCAAGTTTAAATCATACACAGACCTTATGAGTTGTTCTTCCATTTTGTTCTTTTTTGTTCAGCAACCTGCAAAAGAGGTTTTGTTCAATTTATATATGAACCTATTAAGAAAATCATCAATATTTGTATGAATGATCAAAAGGACAAGTTGTGGCCCATGTTGCAGAAATTGGGAGTTGTGATGAAGAGTGACGAGAAGGAGCTGGTTGCAAAGGCACTCATGAAGCATGTCATGCAAACCTGGCTACCTGCAAGTAGTGCTTTACTTGAAATGATGATTTTTCATCTTCCTTCTCAAACGAAGGCACAGAGATATCGTGTGGAAAACTTGTATGAAGGACCTCTTGATGATGTATACGCAACTGTAATTAGGAATTGTGACCCTGAGGGGCCACTGATGTTGTATGTTTCAAAAATGATTCCAGCCTCGGACAAAGGACGTTTCTTTGCCTTTGGTCGTGTTTTCGCTGGGAAAGTGGCAACAGGTATGAAGGTAAGGATCATGGGTCCCAAATATGTGCTAGGTCAGAAAAAAGATTTATATACAAAGAGTGTTCAAAGGACTGTGATATGGATGGGAAACAAACAAGAATCTGTAGAGGACGTGCCTTGTGGAAATACAGTGGCTATGGTTGGGTTAGATCAGTTCATAACAAAAAATGCTACTCTAACAGGTGAGAAGGAGGTTGATGCTCATCCAATCATAGCAATGAAGTTCTCTGTCTCCCCTGTTGTACGTGTTGCTATGCAGTGCAAGGTGGCTTCTCACCTTCCAAAACTTGTTGAAGGGCTGAAGCGTCTTGCTAAGTTAGATCCTATGGTTGTTTGTACAATTGAGGAATCTGGAGAACATATTATTGCAGGTGCAGGAGAGCTTCATCTTGAGATTTGCTTAAAAGATCTTCAAGAAGATTTTATGGGTGGAGCTGAGATTGTTGTTTCTGATCCTATTGTCTCATTTAGAGAAACTATTTTGGAGAAATCATGCCGCACTGTTATGAGCAAGTCTCCAAATAAGCACAACAGGATTTATTTTGAAGCAAGACCTTTGGAATATGGTCTTCCAGAAGCAATTGATGATGGTCAGATTGTCCCGAAGGATGATCCAAAGGCTCGTGCAAAAATCCTTTTTGAGGAGTTTGGATGGGACAAAGATTTGGCTAAGAATATCTCGTGCTTTGGGCCTGAAACCACTGGTCCCAATATGGTGGTGGATATCTTGGTCTGCCTGTAAAACCTTGCTCCAGCATATCCTGCTCAGACTTTCCAGTATCATCCTTAGCTTTTGAAGCTAATATGTGTACCTTAATCCCATCCAAATGTTTTGAGTTCTTATTGTTTGCAGTGTCTGCAGGTAAAAATTCAGATTTAGAATCTGTATTTACAACTTCTAGTTGCTTTTCCCAAGAATCCATAGGGGTATTCAAGTCCCAATGGGACCTATCATCATTGAAATAGCCAGAATCCAACCTCAAAAGAATTCCTTTCTCTTGTTTCTCTCCATCTTCCTGTAAACCTACAGCAGAGCACTCCATAACTACAGAAGACATTTTACTACAGCCAGTTGTCTCTAAATGAGTTCTAGATCCTGGAGCAATAGAGTTACAGCATAGGGATAACTCCATTGATTCCTCTGTCTCCATGCATGTAATGTTATCTATTCTGCTCAGATTATTACAATCTGAAATATC
The DNA here is from genome assembly GCA_001517045.1 of Pseudotsuga menziesii. NCBI lineage: Eukaryota > Viridiplantae > Streptophyta > Pinopsida > Pinales > Pinaceae > Pseudotsuga > Pseudotsuga menziesii. The sequence continues at coordinate 195,859 of LPNX010126542.1, read as the reverse complement.
CTTGATTACATGGATTTCATTCTCTACACTGAGTAACAGATCACTCTGTAGCACATGGTCTCGTCTCCTAAAATCTTCTTCCTGTTTCATATTTTCCATGCATGAATAAACTTCTTGTTTATTATCTTGACTACCAATATCACCATCATTCAATATTTCAAGTGTAGGCCTAGGAGTCTTGAATTCCATCAATTCCACTTTGGATACTCTGTCTTCCAAGCTATTGCACCCTGGTTTACCTATAGAAGCAGACATTGGAAACCTTGAATTTCCTGACAAATTAGCAATGACAATATCCTGTGGAAAATAACCTACTGAACTAGGAATTTTCAAGGTATTTTCATTCAAGGGCTGACCAACAACCTCTGTGTATTTCTCATGGAACTCGGTATAAGAAAAGCCATTTAGATGATGCCCACAAAAGCCCCTGCTGAATGGAATGGATTCCTGGAACTAACCTGCTCATCCATCCTGATAATAGTAATCTCGTCCCTTTCTATATTTTTACATGAAAAACACTTGTAATATGGTGTAGGCAAATTTTGTCTACACCAACAAACTTTCAGAAGATACACATCTCAACAAACTTTAAAGAATTTAATAGTGACCATTTCTTGCTGAAGCTGTCTCAAATTGACTATCCCTGAGTGACATTGTCGATCTGTCTAGCATAACTGGACCAGCATCCTGATAGGCTTTGCGAACTGAGGGGACGTGAGAAGATGACCTTTGCATCCGTGCACTGGTGAAGCTTGACCTGACATCCATTGCTCCTTGCAAAGATGGTCTCCTTCTAAATGAGACTGTATTCCTTTCATAAGAAGCTGGCCTCTGTTTAGGAGCACTTTGAGAACGAACCTTGTCTTTTGAAGATTCAGTATTAGCCATATAGTTGGGAAAGGAAAAATAACCCTCAAATAAACTCTCTTCGTATTCACTTCTAGGAGTAAATGGACCTCTTTTTCCTCCAAACTTAGCTGAACTGAATTGAGGACTATTTTGCGCTGTTGAAAACACGTTGTCTTCTCCATAATCATAATCTTCATACACAATTTTAGGTCTGAAATCTTGGGAAACTGGTGCATTCAATACATCTGCTCCTGACTTAGGAACAGATAATCGATACAGTTCAGAAGTCATCCTCTGCAAAGATTCTACAGAAGTAAAGCCTTTTCAATGTGGCAGAGAGTGAGCGTGTTGTGAAGATTGAAGACACCAGTTATCATGTGGAGGGTATTGGGTTGCAGAGGTCATGGGAGATATGCTTGGCTCCATAGAAAGAGAATCTGGCATTGATCCATTCCACTTCTTTGAACTTGATCTATTTCTGTCCATCTCAACGATTTTTGTGCTTTCATCCAAGCTGTTGTTCTCCATTTCCTATTCATTCAAATGATAGAAATAAGAGATCTTCCATGAACGGAAACCACTCAATGTTAATGGCAGTTAGATTTTCCACATAAAACAAAAATATAATTCTAGATTGTTGTTGTTCTCTTCAGTTTTACTTCCAAGACCAGCAACAGCAGAAGGGGATTCTGACCTAGAAATAAAGAATATGTTGTAAGAGAGTCTCTTAGATATTTGATATTGTCATACTTACCCGCTGAGGGAAAACATTAAATAATTCTCTCCCAGATTTCATTGTAGCATCTTGTCTTCTTTGTGGCTTTCCTTCCAGTTCATTCAAACTACGAGTGCTTGGGTTCCTTCTTTTTTGTGCAACAAAACACACACCATCAAGAACTTTGGCAGCTAAAACATTCTTCTTAATGTGCAAGGAAATAAGAAAGGAAAACAATTGCCATATAGATACAAGGAAAGTGAAACTGAAGGTAGTCTAGATGGAGGAAGATTTGCACCACAAGTGCAGGACAAAGTGGGAAAGAAAGCAGGTTGGAATGGTATTGATTCTAGTTTCTCTCATATTCACAAGAAACAGAAAATATTCATGAATATGTATTAGCCAACTGAAAAAGGCATCATCTAAGAAATCAATCATAATTTTTAAGGTCCTTTGGCTATGTTTACCTTTGGTTGCTACCTTACAAAGGAGAATTCTTGAAATACATTACAAATGTCAGAAAATATATAAGAGGCTTATTCACCAGCAAAAGAATGTTGTAGCTGACATGCTAGTGAGCTTAAGCAGTGATAGACTCAACACCATGTCTTTCATAGCAGTTAATCCATTGAATTTAATTGAATAGAGTTCCTGTTAGCTGGCCAAATTCCTTTTATCAATATAATATTACAGGCAAAACCTGAGGAGGGTAGAATAGCTGAAAGTAGAGGGAATGCGGATCTCCAGATCAATGAAGAAGGAAAAATCACAGGAACTTTGCCTAGTCTTCCCGTCGCAATTCCTGGGGTTTGCATTTTTTTTTTTAAACTTATACAAAGCGTGGATATAGCGATGGCAAGGCGTGGATACAGCGACGGCAAGGCATGGATATAGCGACGAAAAGGCGTGGATACAGCGACGATAAGGCATGGATATAGCGACAGAAATGCGTGGATACAGCGATGGCTAGGCGTGGATACAGAGACGGCAAGGCGTGGATATCGCGATGACTTAGGCATCTAACGAAATATAGAACATTGTCTCTCTTGCAACGCAAATTAGGGGTCGTCTCTATTGCGACGAAATTGTTTCCACGAAAAAAAAAACACTTAGACGTGGCAATATCCACGCTTTTCCGTGGATATTGCCACGTTTTGCCGTGGCAAAATTGATCACTTGTACTAGTGTCCCATCGACATTTTTCACTAAAGGTTCTAGATATATGAGGGGAGCGTTATTTTATTATTTATCCATATTGTAACTTGCAGTTTGCTCCAGTCTTTGTCGTTTCCACTGATTCATGCGCCCAGTTGTCCGAACTCGATTCATTAGAGTTTCCACCGAGAAGATTTTGGTCATCCCGTCGACTACACTACTATTTTCCAGATAGGTGAACCATGGCCTTGTTGTTTTGGTTTTTTATTAGTCAATTTGGAACTGTTGGTTTTCTTGCCCCAGTTAGGTTTTCCGTGAGTTAGGTTTGTCTACATAAATAGATGTTTTTCTTTGTGGTGTGCATGCTGTTTTATTTGAGGGTGAAGAGTTAGCTGTTTACAGTTTTATTTAGCAAGAGGATTTTGAGGTTGCATGATTGTTGAGACGTTATGGATGCTTTTGCTCCAGTGCGAAAGATTAGGGCACGGTGTAGACAAGCGTTTCGCTGTCTGTACCACCTGTTATTTTGGTTGTCTATAGCCATCCAGAGGGTGTTAAACTCTTGCTTGCACTTACCTTTGCAAACACTATGAAGGTTTTCCATTTTTGGTCGGGTTAGGGTTTTTTCGACAGGAAGAGCGTTGTATAGGGTCAAATGCTTTGAAGTTGGTTTTTGAAGACTAGCAGTAGAAATAGTGTGATTCATACTTTTATGTGATATTGAATTAGTTTGAATGTGGCTCAGGTTAAGATAGAGAATTTTTGTTTTTCTCTCAGGGTTTTGAATTTTACAGTCAGTGGACTTAGGAGGTTTTAAGACACAACCTGCAGGATTTTTCTTTTGCCTTGTCAATCTTTTCATGCATTGAATACTATGTGTAGTTTATTTTTCAAAATGCATATGGAGGAGGTAAACAAACTGATATAGTTTTTGTTTATTGTTAAAACAGTTGCTAAAAGTTGAATGGGTCTAAGAACATGCTGTGATTGTGACAGGGTGATTATTGTAAAGAAATTATGTTGAAGAGACAAAAGAAAAATGCTCTTGTGGTTGAAGGAGAACCTAAGGTTCAGATCATCACTAAGGTTGAGTATATATATGAAGATACCAAAGCTTCCACCGGGGTCTAACTGGACTACAAATGGGGAGAGATATATAGGATGAATGCCAATCGGAATGTACCTGATGCAAGTTTCGAGGAGCTAACCATTTATGCAAACATTGAGAAATCAGCTCTCATGAAAGTAGCCACAAGACCTGAGTTGTTCCCTTATTCAGAGGTGATAGGCTGGATTCTGCCTAGGGCATATGTAACTACAATGATTCTTGAAAATACTGCTATATAGCCCTGCATATGTCTCTATGGCATATCATCTACCTTTCGCCCAAATTTACTTGATAGAAAGCTGGTTGAAAGAGACAGTTATGGATCTAGTAGAAATAGTTAAAAGAATGATGATACTGGGAAAACAATTCCGAACTAGACCTTCCGGAGAGTATGATACCTCTACTCTCCATACTCCCTATAGATTCATTGCACTGATGCTAAATAGGATTTTTGGTAGAGGTCATGGGAAGAAATTCAAGATAGAATGGATACTAATTATCTTCTATGTGGCTACTCAAGGAGCCATTTTTAATTGGTAAAACATAGTGTCAAATAGCCTCTCAGCATGCATATCTGCAGCCTTGGGAGGGGTATCACAAAATAAATTAGAGTTCTATATGAGATCTATCATGATTGACTGTATGTTGTGTACTTAGTCTTTTCCAGCTTTGAGATGTAAATGGGAGAGGGACAGGACCCTAGTGTACACAACATATAGATTACTATGGACTCATAAATATTATAGCTATTACAGGGAAAGTTGCGAACACTTCATCATGCCCTTGCATGCCCTAATTTTCTTGACTGAATGCAACTGCATGTCTAAAGAAGCATTCAAAGTCATCGAGGAGTTCGGATATTGTTATTTGACTTAGGAAGGGTTGTATATAAGAATGTATGGTGGTTCCAGAGCCCCTTCCCTACTCCCTAAGTATGCCACTGACTATGTACTACACAAAGAGGTAGTTAGGCAGGTGTATATTGATGGTGTGGGAAATTTCCCGTTTGAACATAAAAAGGCAACATATCCTACAGTGCCTTTCCTACTTGGCAGCTACAAGTTTTCAAGAGTAAAACAGGTTGCAGAATTTATTCAGGAGCTGGAGCATTTCCATTTTGGTGAAATGAATTTTCCCAAGAATGACTCCCGAAATAACGTAGCAGATTACTGCAAGAAAGCGGGAATTAATTTTGAATATACTTATTTTTGGGATAAGGACAAGGCAACATTCAGAAGTTCAAATAATATAACTAACCTTAAAAATATGTTTAAACAAAAAATAACTACTATGGGTGGAAAGGGAAAAACTTCAGATAATACCAAGACATTAGAAGAAGAAGAGGCCAAAAAGAGAGAAGAAGATGCTGGAAGGATAGCACAGGAAGCAGAGAGGTGGCTGAAGAATGAAGAAGAAGAAAGAAAGTGAGCTGCAGAGGAAGCAACAAGGAAGGAAGAGGAGGAGAGAAAGAGAAATGAAGAAGCAGAAATCGAAAGAAAATAGGAAGAAAGTGAAAGTTTGAGATTAACAAGATCTCAAAAGGACAAACAGACTTCTGAGCAGGTAGACACAAAGGGAGGACAAGATCACATAGATCAAGGACATGAACAATCTAATCCTGATCCTCCGAAGCCTTCTGCAGTTCTGGTAGTACACTGGGACAAGATTAATTTTCTGGAATAAATTTGATCCATTTCATGCCTATAGAAGGGGAGGAGGTTCCTGACTTCAGTACTATTTTCTCTGATAAGGAGAAGAAAAGGATTGTAAAAAGAACTGAGAAAAAGGTTGAAACTGGAGGACAGTTGGGAAAGATGATAATAGATAAAACCTTGGTGCATGGAACAGATACAGATCCAAGATTCATAGCAAGAGCTGGGGTGGCACTAACCCAAGCAACTCAATATAACATAGACAGGATTATGACGGACCTTGAGCAGTTAAGAAAGAATGCAACACAATTAAAAGAAACATTGAATGAGGAGAGGGATGAGGGTCAAAAGCTGAAAAGGAATTATGAAGACATGATGAATGAAGTTAAGACTTCAAGAATAGAATTCTAGACTATACAAGCAAATAACGAGGGTTTAGAGATTTCTACAGAGAAAATGGAAAAGAATGCTCAGGATAGCTTAGCTGAATTACAAAATCTATAGCTAGAGCATCAAATGTTGAAAACTAAGAGAGATGATCTTCATGTATCCTATGAAAATCTAAGTGTAGAGAAGGACTAGTTGCAAAGCAAGGTTGCTGAATTAGAAATAGAGAAGGCTACCACAAAGGAAAGAGAGAAGCAATATCAAATGCAGGTGGAAACCTTAGAAGAACAAAATACTTCATTGATAACATCACTGAAAGATGCTATGGAACAGAAGATAGACTTCCAGCCTTTGAAAGAACATGTTCTAGCTCAAAGAAGGAAGATCCACCAATTACAAATATGCATCGAGGAAGAAAGGTGTAAAATTTTACAAATAGACACCAGATTAGAAGAAATTTTGGACACTACTTCATATTTTTTGGACAGATCTCAAGATATTTTGGAGATTCTAACGGGAAGAATGGTATGGGTCTAAACAAATAAGGAATCTCCTGCAGAGTTACCAGTTAAGGATCAGTAGAGTTTAAAACAGGAGTATGATTTATTGGAATTCACAATTAATGTGGCGGAATAATTCAAGAAAAATGTGAAGAAAACAAAGGGAGCATGTGTCGAATACCACATGAGAGTGCTTGCAACATACAATAGATGCCATATTTCTACAAAGAAAAGATTGGATGCGATATGAGAACATGAATGGTTTATAGAACATCTACAAAATAGATATCAGGAAGACGAGCAAGAGATCCAATAGGTCAACGACCTAGATGAATGGATTTTAAAGAATGCAGTGGCACATGCAGCTGTAAGTATACATCTACTAGAAGATCAGTTGCGCCTGAGTCCTGCAAGGATAGAAGGGGTAAATAACTATGCCGCTAAATATGAGATTAATATCCGATTTTGTGATCCTTCCAGATTTGAAGGCATAGCAGCAGAGGCCCATGCATGGAAGAAGTTCATCAACGACCAATATGGCCCCTCTTCATAAAGTGTTCTAAATTTTTTTGATTTAAAATGTAATATATTGTATTAATTATGTGCACATGCTACGAGACAAAATTTTGGAAATGAAAAGTTGGGGAAGCTCAAAAGTCATTGAGGGGCAGCCCAAGGGTTTTGTTTTTGTATAAATATAGGAGAGTTTAGATGTAGAAAGGAGATTTTTCCCGAACCATTTTTGAGAGTGTATTGTAAGAAGAACTATTTCCTTTTACAATAAAGAGTTACATGTTTCTACTGGAGAAATTTTTGTTGAATGTTTCAAATGTTTTTCTATGGACTAGTTGAATGTTAACTATTTCGTTTTCAGCTTATTTCCATTAACTGTGAGATCATTCTAACTCATTGAATTTCTTTTCATGTTATGAATGTACTATGGTTTATTCTGTGAAATGTCCACTTTGAGTAATAAAGATTGCAATTAAAAATAAGCTATCTTGTTTATATTTCTATTGATTTTCATGTGTTCTGAAACATTTAACAACTATCTGTGATCTTTCCTAATGCATGCACTGAAATACATTACTCACCATTAATGCTAGTTTTGCTCCCTAGGGATAGGATAAGTAGTCTTAGTTAGTTTCTTATTGTGTGTGATTTAGATGCGAGAGAGGTAATACGAGAAGTAAGAACCTGGGCATCAGATTGTGACCCTTCTCGTTATCTCTATCGTTTGAATTTTAGTTAGGCACTTGTACATCATACCTTAAACACAAAAAACTAAAAATACACGATGGACCAGGCCGTAACCGGAAAAACATTTTAATTGTTACTTGACCTACAGTAGCCAGACTGTAAACCGGACAGATTCCCCATACCAAACAGTAATGGGCTAATTAGGAATTCTTATTGGGGAGAATACCTAACTTTTGTTACCTGTGATTTTCCAAGCCTCAATAGCAAGCAAAAGAAGTGTTGGATATCTTTATTTCTAGAGGTCATTGTCTTTATTTATTGCTTGATAGTGATAGGTGTGAGCACAAAAATGTTCACTATATATGTGCTTTGCAAGGCTGACCAGACTCTTCGCTTTCAAGTCTTAGTTATGGAAATGTCAAACCGAGGCAGTAGATGGAGGTTTTGTCATGGGAGCCATGAGCGTTTCTATATCACAATTTCTTTTATGAAGGATGAATGCGAGTACTTAATTAATATTGCGATACCACATATGGAAAAGTCATCTATTGTGGATAGAATGATAGGAAGAAGATTAGAAAGCAGATTTCTCACTAGCTCCGACACCTTCCTAAAACATGGACAAGATAATATTATAAGTAGGATTGAAAAAAAGGGGGCCTATATCTTTCGTCAATAATTTGTTTTGTTTGTATATATACTTTGTTGTCGGAAAACTATGGGACCGCCCTTAAGGATAGTCTCCAGTTCATTAATTTTATATGAATCTCACTTTAGGTTGGTAAAAATAAATGGAACGACCCAATGGGGGTTTGACTCCTTCTCCTCTAGATGCAATCACCTTAAACATTATATCTTGGATTGGAGGATAAAGAACAACAGCTTTTCCTGATTATATATATTTTTTGTTCCTATTTGGGGAAAATGATACCCTTGATTGCCTATTTAAATGGTCATTTAGTTATTTTCTAGTCACTGATCACCGGAATGGGCATAACTTGTATGAACTCATTTTTGGTTCTGTATATTTTTTTATATGTTGAGAGAGGGGATCTTTGTATGCAAGGATTGGCCAAGAGGACCCTGTATTATTCTTTTTTATTGTTCTAAGTAACTCTATCATTAGTTAGAAGGAGACCTCATGGAGCCAAACTACAGAATTTTCATTCTCAGTGGGAAGAGCGTAGGTTCTACTATATTTTCTTTTAGTATAGAGCTAGATATTACCAAATCATGGATGTTGATTGATTAACATCTCTGTTTTGTTTGTGGTGAATATTTCCAGTGTTGCAATGTTTCTTTATAATGGATAACTCCCATGTCTGCAAACTCTGTAATGTTTGTTGAATTTCTATTCTAATGGTAAGACTTGTATACATTCTCTTATTGATTTCGAGATGGAATAACAGTGAGTTGTTTGGTTGTGTTATTTAGCATATTTCTCAATCTCAACTGATGGCTATTTTTATAAGGTGGTCTGTAGACTATGAATATTATTGGATCACACTGAGCGTGTTTGACTATATTATAGGTTGTGTATGAGCGTTTTTGATTGTATTATAGGTTTTGTATTTTCCAGTGAAGGCACAGCCCTATCCCAGAGGAGGAATACATTAAAGGGAGTCTTAGCCCCAAGTTAAAACCTTGAATTAAAAAAAATTACCTTATTGTTTTGTTGCATACAGGATTGGTGTTTGATCCTTTTCGATTCAATGTGTACTTAACCCAACATTCTATTTCAACTAGTAGATAGCTTAGAAATACTCTCTGAGAAAGAGTCTACCAGAATAACAAAAAGGAAGTATCGCAACAATGATGTTGCAGATTGTAATTCTCTTGACTGGATAATATTAAATGAGGTGGCAGCTTTGGTGGACGTAACCCATGGATTGGGTGAACCATGTATATTGGTCTCGATCTTATGTGCTCTTGTTGTCTTTCATATTATGTGCTATTTATTTCATCCTATTCACTGGAAGTGCTTTATCTTATGTTCTGATGATAATGATGGTGTAAATCGTTGAATGACTTCATATGAATGTTTTAAATCCAAAGAATATTGTTTGTTTGATAATTACGATATGTTATATGATTTAATGTAGAGTTATTGATTAAGGGCCTTTCCCAATGTATTAGAAATATTAATTCTTAGAAAGGATTGGTTGATAGTAACATAGTTGACTTATGTTGTTTTCCATTGTGTTATAGTTCTACGAAGGTATCCATTCTATTGCAGCATTGAACCATTAAATGTAAACAATTATAAATTGTGTAAGTGTGACTATTTTGTTCCTAAAATATTATAATCTTTAGGATTGACTACAAAGTCAATATGCATCGAACTAACAATATTGGTTATTTGCATGTTTCAGTAAAAAGAAAAGATGTACAAGAAAAACAAAAAGAAAACCTCACCATATACCCCAACCATTTGGGGAATGATATAAGGGAGATATTACAGATGGTATTAGAGCCAAAGTGACAACACTCGGGCCTAATTGGGCCTCAACATGTGGTTAGGAAGAAGGAAGATGGATAGTTCTAACCAATTGAATTATTTTGTTTGTGGATGCATGACAATGATGAACGAGGGGGGTAAGTTGTCCAAGTGGGCCTCCAATGAGCGAAGGAGGTAACTAAGAGGATAAAAGAAATATCATGGCAAAAGGTATGACAAAAATTTGTGAGTAATGCTTTCATATTGTTGTAAGAGTTATGTTTATGTTTACACATTCAAGAAATGGGAGGTTGGGCTATGAATTCTACTCTTGATACATTAACGAAGAAGTATAGTCATTTTCTTAGAATTGTGGGTAGCGATATATACATATATATGGCATGGTTAGGCTCGTACTAACATAAATAGGACACTAAACAGATGGGTAAATAAACTATGGGTGCCTTTGATAAGAAAAAGCTTGGGTTTTTGATAATAAGTTTTAAAATATATATGAATCTATGTGTCTATTACGAAGAGTATTAATGTTGTAAATGTTTGCAAAGACACTGAAAACCCTAAGTAATGTGTAGCATAGAAATTTCCATTTTTAGGAAAATTTAAAGACACTAGTCACCTGTAAAGAAGATTGTAGGAATACGAATGTTAGGCTTATCATAATATTGGTATCAAACCAATTGTCCAATGTATTGTTGAAATTGTACACACAGGATATTATACAAAAGGAAATCCTAAATTAAAAGCTGAGGTTATGCAAAACCAACAAAAAAAAAATTCCAACATGTTACGAGTAGAAGTAGAGAGGGTGACCTAGCAAAACAATAGCCCTTAGGGAATCAATATATTCCTTGTAATAAGTAATAACACAACTATTGTACCGAAATAATAAGATTGTACAAACTAAGTAAAGTATGAATATGTGTTCTTGTATGATTTTGTCCTGGTGTTAAAAGGTGAATTAGGTTATATGATTAACACCTTAGAAAATGTTCGTATGTGGGTAGCGAAATCTAACATGTATTAAAACCTAATACATCCCATCATGTGAAAACATTTTGATTATTGACACCTATGAGTTATAAGCATGTGTTGCACTAACATTGAACTTTTGCGAAAAGAGTGGGTTGATCTACAAGAAATAGCATTCGAAAGTCGCATGTGATGCACATTATCAACTATTGTTTTGTAAAAGTTTTAAACATGTGTATATTCAGGGCTTGCATGGGGTTACTTAAAATACAAGAGTCCCAACAAAGAGTATAATGCGTTCTCCAAAGACACTAACATGCAGTTATAACTAGTTATCACTTGAGATTCCTACCACTCATTAATATTGTGTAAAGTTAGAATGTCCCTTTACTCGTAATTATCCATAGATAGATGAGTAAAGATGTTTAATGATATTAATATGTGAGAATGATAAATGAATGATTTTCATACAATTTTATGGACTAACATTGTAGGTGTATGTCGAGAACACTACCCATTGAAATGGATGACTGGTTACAAAATTCACTAGCTTAAGTAATAAAGTTCAACCACTCAAGAACGAGTGTTGTTTTACTCTTTATTTTATTATAATTTTCATGTTTCGAGGATTAACTATGGATTATGATGTTAGGTACTCACATTGCAGGGTTTTACCTTCATTATGGCCATTGACATAATCAAAGTAAAAACATGGATTATAAATTCACTCACGTAAAGCAAGTTGTGCTCAATTGCTTAAAATGAGTAAGGAGTTATTTTGGATGGTTTCTGGTATTGTACGAATCATGAATCTGGTAGAGGTACAAATCACTACAACTTATAAAATGTTGATTATTTTCATGAAAATTATTTTTTATCGATAAATGTTAATTATATTCAACCTGACCGTGAAGCCGATTCACGAATTGGGACAATGGCAGTGAAGTCACGTTAAGCACCAAAGAGTGGGTGTCACCAATAGTCAAAGGTTGTAATTAACATTTAAAATAAAAAAACAAAGAAAATATATGATGTGGGAGCACAATGGTGTTAGAAAAGTGATTTTCATGTGAGCACATTGGTGTTAGGCATATATGTTGTAGGAGCACAATGGTGTTAGGAAAATGATTGTCGTGTGAGCACATTGGTGTTAGGCATATGAAGTGGCAAGAAAATGGATGATCTAACTCTACCCCGCATTCCTGGACTCAAGCAAGGAGGCTTGAGGGGAATCATGGAAGAGTTATGATATCAATATCAAGACCTAGGCAAAGCTCAACATCTAAAAGATAGGATGTTGTTTGATGTCATTGAGGAGAAAACTTTTGACTAGCGGTCAAAAGGGAGAGTAACCTCGAATATAACTATAAGTCCACATGGAAATTGGAAAAAGAACTCAAGGGAGAGTTTGGAAAATAACAAAAAAAAAATATGTAATCAAAATTTCCAAGTAACTAGACTGTCATATGACTTAATGTATAAATGAGAAGAAAAACTTCAGTTGAAAGAAAAAAAAAACCAATTTCCCTCGAAGGCGGGGAAGAATGAGGAATTTAAAAGTTTTTTTTGAAATAGGTGGTGAATGAAAGAAAGGTTTTACCTTAGGTGAATGACTGGTTAAGTATCCGAGTGGATTACTTATGAATTAATCGCATTATTGAAAAATAATTATGTATTACGGTGATAAAAATGCAATGAAAGACTAGAAGATGTTCCATAATTTGCAATTATGATGCTGCAAAAGGACCCGTTGTTTATGTTTTAAGTTGAATTATGGAATGTTGACATGTGTAAAATTCAGGTAGACCAAATCTTGTTATAGGAAACTATAGGTCTTGAAATATGGTGACTTACGAAATGAGGAAAGAATGAAGGAGAGGAAAGATGAAGCAAGAAAGATGGTTCATGAGAAGAAGGAAATTGGCTGAAAACAGGAACACCAAGGATGGTGTTATTTTAAGGGGAGGAGGATGTAATATCCCTCTTGCATACCCCTAAATACTTTGTAATTGTAAATGTTTATTGTACTTGTTATGTTGAGGAGCTCAAGGCCAAGACCCCACCAGAAACAAAAACTTAGGATACTGAATACAATTGATGCTCCCCATTTCGCGATCGGAAATGACAAAGCGTAAGTATAAACCTTAGCCTCCTACAAAAGTTATAGGTAAAATTTTAAATAAACATGAGAAGAGTGGAAAACACGTGCGACTAGAATGATGATGGTGGATGAATTCCACTAAGGGAATGGTAAAACATTAGTTGAGCCTCAATAACTGAGAGAATGTTAGAGACTCCATGTACGACCTAAAATCCTACGTACCAACCTAAGATAAAGTAAGTTGAACGAGGCTAGTAACTCGGTTAACAAAGTAATGAATCTTTATGATCCATTTTGTGTTAAAAAAAAATGAAAGCACGATGTCTTACCAAATACAGCATCAAGAACCGAGTGAGTATGCGAAAATAACTTAGGAGTATTTATATGCAAACTATACATAAGTTGTGGAAAAGAATGTATAACTTACCTTGTGAAATATTAACAGAAGATATAACTATCTTATATATGGATTATATCATAGATTTTAAGGGTGTATGCAAATAAATATATATATATATATATATATTCATAATAAAATAACAATTATCTTGCAGAGTGATGGGGTAATTTGACTTGGGAAAAGAAATGGGAATTTCTGTGCATTAATGAGAACTTATGGCACAATTCCCTGGAGAAAAAGATGGGAATTATTCCCATAACATGAAATATTGTCATATGTCTTAAAAACTTGTAGACATAGGAAGGCTAGTCGCGCCACTTGGCTCTTGGATAGCTAAGAGTGAGGGGGAAGATTTATTATGCCCAACAGTTATCAAAATCTCGAGAGAGTAGTCTCTACCTTAAAAGAGGGATCCCTACTCCTTCTTGTGGGGGGTTGAGGTTCAAAGGAGAGATATTTTATCGGCATGTGGAAAAAGGCATAGCCTCCCATCACACAATTATTTCTGCGTTAGGGGAACAAAAAGAGGAAACAAAAAGCTTAATAAAATTCTTGTTTTTTTTCCAATGGAAACGAGATACGGGTCTTGGTGTTGGAGTGTTCTTGAAGCATTTCTGAAGATAAAAGTGGCAAGTCCTTTTCGATGAACGGGCATGAGCTTTGTTCCTAAATCTTGATTTGGAAGAGATCTTTGGTGTTTAACTTATGTTGGGTCCTTTACAGATCCGGCCAGCCCTACCTTGCTCATTTTACTATTATCTACATATTTGTTTTAATCCATTGAATGCGTGGAGTTTATTCTTGCAATCATTATATGCATCTTTCTTAAATTTAGTTATGCATCTAGGATCTGGGGTATGTGGTTTATATTCATCAGATCCAATGTTATTTACATCCTCGGCATGCGCTTTCAACCTGTCTATGATTTCAAATCTATCAAGGTGGGGTTTAACTATGAGATTCATCCACACTATGTGTTTCAGTTAGGGTCGGGGTTTTATATGATTTAAATTCCTAGCTGAGATTTCCCATTTTCCTACATTTGGATATGACGCTGGTGTTTACTTGTACTCGATAGATATGAAAGAGGCATTTTGCATTTCGATGTATGATCCAAATGTCTATTTTCTTCCAAAGTATGCGTGCTAAAAATACTCAGTTTTGTAAGTGTGGACGGTGGTAGGGGTTCCCAGCTCTGCGATGATGATCTATCATTTAAAGCTCCTAAAAGAGCTGGAGTCGCACTATGTCGTGAATCGAATTCTTGAAAAACCTTTGACTGATAAAACTTTTCGATTGGTTGATCTAAAGGTCTCGAAACTTTGCTTGAGTTAAATCATTTGAAAAACATTTTGGATTACTGGTAATTAAAATATGGAACCCTTTGTTTTCACTTTTAGAAGTAGCAGAATAGATATACTGTGCTAATATGCAAGCCAAAGAAGTGTTGGGTATCTTTATTTATGGAGGTCATTAGATTTATTTAATTCTTGATACCCATAGGTGCGATCACAACAATGTTCACTATATATGTGCTTTGCAAGTCTGACCAGACTCTTTGGTTTCAAGTCTTAGTTGTGGAAATGTCAAACCGAGGCAACAGATGGAGGTTCTGTCATGGAAGCCACGAGTGTTTCTATATCACAATTTTTTATGAAGGATGAATGCAAGTACTTAATTAATATTGCAAGACCACACATGGAAAATTCATCTGTTACAGATAGCACTATAGGAAGAAGAGTAGAAAGTAGATTTTGCACTAGCTCTAGCACCTTCCTAAAACTTGGACAAGGTAATATTATAAGTAGGATTGAAAGAAAGGGAGCCTGTATCTTCCATCAATAATTTGTTTTGTTTGTATATATACTTTGTTGTCAGAAAACTATGGGACCACCCTTAAGGATAGGCTCCAATTCATTAATTTTATATGAATCTCACTTTAGGTTGGTAAAAATAAATGGAGGGACCGAATGGAGGTTTGACTCCTTCTCCTTTGGCTGCAATTCCCTTAAACCTTATATCTTGGAGCTTCCCAGTGGAGGTTTGACTCCTTATCCTCTGTTTGCAATCGCCTTAAACATTATATCTTGGATTGGAGGATAAAGAACGATGGATTTGCCTGATTATATTTTTTTTGGTTCCTATTTGGGGAAAACGATACCCTCGATTGCCTATTTAAATGGTATTTTAGTTATTTTCTAGTCACTAATCACCCGAATGGGCATAACTTGTATGAACTCATTTTTGGTTATGTATATTTTTTTATATGTTGAGAAAGGGGATCTTTGTATGCAAGAATTGGCCAAGAGGGCACTGTATTATTCTTTTTTATTGTTCTAAGTAACTCTATCATTAGTTAGAAGGAAACCTCATGGAGCCAAACTACGAAATTTTTGTTCTTAGTGGGAAGAGCGTAGGTTCTGTTATATTTTCTTTTGGTATAGAGCTAGATATTACCAAAGCATGGATTTTGATTTATTAGCATCTCCATTTTGTTTGTGGTGAATATTTCCAGTGTTGCAATGTTTCTTTATAATGGATAACTCCAATGTATCCAAACTCTGTAATGTTTGTTGAATTTCTATCCCAATGGTAAGACTTGTATGCATTCTCTTGTTGATTCCGAGATGGAATACCAGCGACTAATTAGTTGTTTGGTTGTGTTATTTGGCATATGTCTCAATCTGAACCGATGGCTATTTTTATAAGGTGGTTTGTAGGGTGTGAAGATTATTGGAGCAAACCGAGCATGTTTGACTGTATTATAGGTTGTGTATGAGCGTGTTTGATTGTATTATAGGTTGTGTATTTTCTAGTGAAGGCACAGCCCTAGCCTGGAGGAGGAATACATTAAAAACAATCTTAGTCCCAAGTTAAAACCTTGAATTAAAAAAAATTGCCTTATTGTTTTGTTGCATACAAGATTGGTGTTTGATCCTTTTTTATTCAATGTGTACTTAACCTAGAATTCTATTTTGATTAGTAGATAGCTTAGAAATACTCTATGAGAAAGAGTCTACCAGAATAATACAAAGGAAGTATCGCAACAATGATGTTGCAGATTGTAATTCTTTTAACTGGATAATATTAAATGAGGTGGCAGCTTTGATGGATGTAACCCATGGATTGGGTGAACCACATATATTGGTCTCGATCTTATGTGATCTTGTTGTATTTCATCTTATGTGCTATTTATTTCATCCTGTTCTCTGGATGTGCTTTATCTTATGTTCTGATGACAATGATGGTGTAAATCGTTGAACAACTTCATATGAATGTTTTAAATCCATAGAATATTGTTCATTTGATAATTACGATATGTTGTACGATTTAATGTAGAGTTATTGATTAAGTTCCTTTCCCAATGTATTAGAAATATTAATTCTTAGAAAGGATTGGTTGATAGTAACATAGTTGACTTATGTTGTTTTCCATTTTGTTATAGTTATGCAAAGGTCTCCATTCTATTGCAGCATTGAGCCATTGATGGTAAACAATTATAAATTGTGTAGGTGTGACTGTTTTGTTCCTACAATATTATAATCTTTAGGATTCAATACAAAGTCAATATGCATCAAACTAACAATATTGGTACTTGCATGTTTCAGTAAGAAGAAAAGATTTACAAGAAAAAAAAACCTCACCATATACCCCAACCATTTGGGGAATGAGATAAGGGAGATATTACAAGAAGAAAATTCAATAAATGCATGGACTTTTTTCTCAAAGGAGGGGGGTCATGTTCCTATGATGATGAGCTAGTAGGAGATGTCGAGGTGCCCTTAAGGTACAAACACCTAGTGAAACAATGGGTACCTAGGGATCTTCCTCATGTAAACACTAATTTTTGTGTGAATGAGAGGACATATAAAATTGCACCGTCGTCATTACATGGATTGAGGTTGTTTTGCATGGATGGCATATAGGTTGGATACGACAGATGTACGGAATTGATGGAGTATATTGGACCCTCTTACAACTATAGTGATTGGATGAACTTGGTCCAATATACACAAAGTATGCATAGATATGGGTTGTGAACAAATTATATACAACTGAAAGACAAAGCTCAAAATAAATGAGCAACGTTGTACATTGAAGGAATGCCAAAAACAACTAGTAATATTGTGGGGTTTATAAGTAGTACAGAACCAGGGTCTACACTTAAGCAACCCAACTACATATTCGGGTCGCGTGAAGGAAACTGTGTCTTTGTATGTGCCATTAAATCAATAATTGTTGGTGAAGAACTGCTTATTAATTACAATTTGAATCGTGTAGATACAAACACGGTTAGTATGGTTGTGGTACATCCAACAATTTACCCAACCTTTTATTAATTATTTTAACAACTATAGGATTTTTCATTAGCATATAATTATAATTTTATATTAAATTTCCTATGTTGACTTCGCAGGGAGGTGATGGGGGGCTCATCACCTCAGCTGAAGGTGACAGGAGTACACGATCCACGAGGAAACAGGTATACATCAAAATGTTAAGTTTAAAAAAAAAATAGTGAATATTATGGTTTCATCAGGTAATTTTTTGTATGCTTTTTATGTAGGGTTCTCTCAGGGGAACCTCCCTCTCAGTAGATGTTAGTAGAATTGAATCATGGTAGAAGGTCTACATCGATATTGCCATTGTAAAAATTTAGGATGGACAAATAGATATGTTTTTATGTATTTTCATTAGTATATTTGGTTTGTTTATATAATCTTATCTATTTTCCATGTAGAGTGTTGATCAGGGAAGCTAATCGGCTATTAATCAGTTGACTACAGCATCGAGGAAACAGGTTAACATGAATGTAATTATCCATTTGAAATACTTTAAAATCGTACACATGTATATCATGTAACATAATGTTTATTTTGTTATGTATTTTTTTCGTTTTTATGTTTTCATTCATGATGATAATGTTGTCTATACTTTTTTTGTAGGTTGATGACTGAGGAAAGTCCCCAACCGTTGATCAGGCGACTAGAGCCTCGAGCCAACCTATAAACCTAAATGTAATTCCACATTCTAAATACTTCAAAATTGTACACATATAAAACATGTAGCATAATGTTTATTTTTGTTATGTATTTTTTAGCTTTTACATATTGCGTTCATTGTGATAATGTTATCTACGTTTTTTGTAGGTGGCTGATCGAAGTAAGTCCCCAGGTGTTGATCAAACCACACCCTTGTCTAGGCATCAGTTAAACCTAAATGTAATCCTATGAATCTATCATGATAGACAATTTTTGTTAATATAATTTTTTGCGGAGACTATTGCTTCAAAGACTAACCAATGTTTTATATATTTATGTTGCCGATAGGGGATTCAGTTTATGAAACACCAACTCAACACTCTTTACAGTTTGAGGTTTCTTAGTTGATGAAAGATAATGAAATTAGTAGGTCTACAGACCCATCGAGGGTGCTGTAGAAGACCATGGAGAAACAAAATGAGGAACAACTTCTTTTGACATTGACAATTCCACAAGCAAAAGAGATCAAATCAAAGATTCAATTGTTGTTACAGAGATGTCGACAATTGCAAGTAAGCTCCCAAATAAGAATGTAAATTCATTTAGAACTTTATAATTTTTAATTTTATATGATATTGAACTTATAATATAATGGTTTGTATTTACAAGAATTTATGCAGCTTTACAGTGATGGTCAAGGCATCGTTGGTCCCAGTGACCAAACCACTCCATGTACACCACATACTGCTCCCTTATTTTCCATTGAATAGGTGGTTACATGCTCTATGACACCCCCAAGGCCAATAGAGGGTGCAGTCGATGCTGACCAACCCACGATAGATGATGTAGAAGAAGGGGTGGATGCAGGATTAGATAGAGAGGTGGATGCATTTCCTAGATCTTCTTGTGTCACTAGAACTGGTTCAATAGTGAAAACATTTTTGATGAACGAAGAAATCGTTCCAATAAATATAGAGAGGATTCTAGGTGATTATAGATTGTTCAATTTAGTTTTTATAATATGTGTCTAACATACCGATAATATTTTTTAATGTTGACTAATGATGGCATTAATTTTTTGCAGGAAATGATGTATTTTATAAACATCTAAATGATTTAACCTTGGATATCTTTGGGCCCACCATTCGCACAAGGTGGGATAGACAGCCAAAATCTTTGAAGGATGAGTTGACTAATCATTTGGTTGGTCTATTTGGAAAAGATACCTTAGATATATCGAAGGTCCTACAAAATGCTGGAAAACATCTAAGATTGTCCAGGTCCAGTATAGGGTTCACCTATTAAAGAACCCTAGGTATGAGCACCCTCTGATGATTCCATCTAGGGAGTGGAAATCCCTGGTGGAAGATGAAAAAGAGAAGGGTCTAAGAAAAGAAGGAAAGATACCACCAGGAACAAGAAGGTATGCAATACATTCCAAAATGTAACGGTAAGCCTTATTATTATTAGTCCTTATATCAAATTTGGAACATTGACTAATGTAATTCAACACTTGATTAGGTTTTCAGACACATTTAAGGAAACCAAGGAAAGAATGGAAAAAATTGGTCAACACAAGCTTGGGCCTGGTGGTTATTCGAACTTGGCGACCCAATATGTAAGTATCTAAACCCCGAAACAACTTCCAAATAATATAGGGAAAATTATTTTAGTTTTATTATGGGAAAAAAATGTAAAATTAATGACATCATGCAAATATGTAGGCTGACCAATTCAAAGAATTTCCCACCGAGGAGGACATGAAGCTTCACTTCGAACAGGGCTTTCACACCATTGTTGAACGCTGAAAAATCGTGTCTGGGCATATTGCATGATCTTCTGTTGATCCATATGGTGTGCAGGTATATAAAAACTATATAGTTTAATGATAATTTATTAATTCTCATGCAATTTATTCGTTATAAAAAATTAACATAAATTATTTACTCCTTTTTTAGAAGGAAAGTAATGATCCAGTTCATGTCATGGATGTAAACCAACCAGACGAAGATCATGCTGCAATTCCTGGTAATGAATTTATTAATATGCTATTGTTTTGTATAGATAATTACAAGTGATGAACATTAATTCTAATACTACACAATTAAGCTATAGAGCATGTAGATGCAGATAACACTAAACAGGTTGAGCCTGTACAGGATAATGATGAACATACTGATGTGCCCATGCCAGGTAAAAAAAAAACTTTTTTAATGTTTTTTTAAATGAATTACTTGTATTTATAGAAATAAACATAAATTAATGAAACATTTTGACATTATTGCAGAAATTCATCGCCCCTCATTGCAAGTTCAACCTTGTGAGCAGTCTAGTAAGGAAACCGAGGATCAGATTCCGAAAGATGTGCTTCTGACTAAGTATTTAAAGAGAAGAAAAGTAAAAAAGGAAGTGACTAAATAAATTTTGAGAAATTCTTATTTAGAATAAAAAATTTACATGGTTTTTTCCTATGTTTCATAAATGAATGGTTAAATGCGTGCTTTAATGAATGGTTTACTGATTTATTGTATCATCTATTGACTAAATTACTGGTTTAATGAATGGTTTAATGAATTTTTTTTCATTTGTTGAATTATTGAATTGTTTAATGAATTATTTAAAGGATGATTTAATGAAAGCTTCTTTCAGCTATTGAGTGAAATAATTTGTAGTAAATTGTTATTTTCAAGTAGATGCATTGGGTTTGGGGAATTGAGAGTGATGTGAGGGGGGGGGGGGGCATAAGAGCTTCCACCTTCACGTGGTTGGTCCTGTTTAGTAGAGAATATTAAATTATTCTCGAAACAGAGAGGAGCTCAATGAATGGTAAGGAAGAATACATTAAAAAAAATTATTTCTATAATTTTAGTGTTTAATTTTTACTATTTCTATTTGACTCCTCCATTGGAACTTGTTACAAATAGCATTGAGAAACATTTTCATAGTTAAGAGGCAAGAAATGGAATTTTGATGTGATCGATGGCCTTATATACATAGTGTTTTTGGTTCTCCATGTTTTATCAGGTGATCTATTATTAACAATTAATTTACTTGAATAGTTTAATAGTATTGTAATTTGCATTGTAATAGTATTATATTTATTTAGATTGGGTTTGTTATTTTCATAAACAAACAAATATTTATTTGATGGGTCCTAACATGAAATTATTG
Source organism: Pseudotsuga menziesii (assembly GCA_001517045.1). Taxonomy (NCBI): domain Eukaryota; kingdom Viridiplantae; phylum Streptophyta; class Pinopsida; order Pinales; family Pinaceae; genus Pseudotsuga; species Pseudotsuga menziesii. The sequence continues at coordinate 174,212 of LPNX010126542.1, read as the reverse complement.
CAACAGGACAAAATTTGAAGTATGTTGAATGATGTTTTGAAAGGTAAAGTACAAGAAGACAGTGTGAAGCTCCACAAATCAAGGTATAATTACATTTTATTTTATTTGATTGAACTATGTATTTGGTATTTATGCATATGCACACACAAACACCTTTAGTTGATGATGGTGATTACCATACATTCAGGTGAAATTTGTTCAATCTGATCTATGAACTTGCCTTAAATAGGTTGGATCGACACCATATTCTCCAAGAAAGAAACCCATAAGTATTCTATATATTTTATAGTGATGACCATAAGCTATGAAACCCTCATATCATGATATCTAATAGTCCTTGTCCTCCTTCTTTAAGGTTTGTAACCGTTGAACATTACCACTATGTAGGAATGTAACTGATAAACATGTCAGAGGAACTTTCAGGCATTCTACACTTTAGTAAGCAAAGACTGAACATTACCACTCTAAGGAAGGTAATATTGCATTTATTAATTGGTTGGTTGTAGAATATTGCATTCATTAATTGGTTGGTTGTAGATCCTCCATGGTGTTCTTATCCATGGTATCAGGTATTCTCTCAGCCATCAACCTAGCCAAACCTTGGCCACAAACCATTGTAGTTGGATTTAACTCAAGGTATTAGTCCTAGATCTTGGTGATCCACCTACCCCTTGTCCCATTGCTCTCCTATTGCAAAAGTATATCCTTCACCATGGGATGAGGAATGTAGGACACCGTATTAGCATTCCAAAAGTGATCATGAAAGTAGTTAGGTGCCTTCACCAAGGCATAATATTTTGTTTCCATTTAGGTTGCGCTTCAACCTTTCCCCCTGAAGTGCGTTGCTCATGAAAGTAATTGGTTTCTCACTCCCTTGCTGATTTTTTTGTAAGAAAACAACATAGACTTTACTTGATATATCTGCAAAGGATTTCTTTGCTTCTTCTCTCCACTTCTTCAAACTTGATCTTATCAAGATGATTTAACCAAAATCTTTCCCAAAAAGAACCAGGAAATATTTCATCGTATTCAAGATTGGTTGTAACCAAAAGTTTCAAAAACATAATTGGAAACAAAGGCATAGATGAGGTTTCAAAAACATAATTGGAAACAAATGCATAGATGAGAGGAGTATCATTTCCAATTCATATAAAGAGGAACAGGAGATTCAAGTCGTGATATTTCTTCAACATATTTGATATAGGCCTTCCAATTTTTGCAAAAATAGGAAATGAAACAACAGATTTGATGAAACCAAAGAAAGATTGAATGCATTTTTTTTTAGTAAAAAGAATCTCCTAAATACCCTTCACTATTTTAGGATCAATCCTTACTCTAATATTGTGTTCCAAAATCTTGCCTTCAAAGACCCCCAAGATGATTTTCCTGAATTCAGCAATATGCCCAAGGATTTGTGCTTGTCAACAATCTTGCTAAGTGTCCAATATGATCATCGCTATTCTTCGAAAAAATAGTGATATCATCTTGGTACACTACTATGTACTCATTAGAGAAATCAAAGTCCATAGTACATTGGAAAGTGGCTTTAGCAGTTGTCAATTCAAAAGGAATCCACACATATGCATAAGTCCACCAAGGGGTAGTGAAAGTAATTTTATATTTCTCATTAAAACAAAAATTACATAGATATGAAAAGCCAGGGTCAAGGACATGAATGGGGCAATGGAGTGTCCCATTCCAAGAGTGATCAATCCTCTCTCAAAGCATTAGTTATTTCCCAAGGCCACCATTTGTTGGGTAACTTACTCATATAAAAAGTTGATAGCTTCTTTGGACCTATCCATAGAGCTTCATACAAGTGTCCCATTGTGGGATTTTCTAATTAACTAAATGGAGAACCTTTACCAAAATATTTTTGATTGAACACACTTCCTCCACTCCTTGCTTTTCCCCATCAACTAAATGAAGAACCTTTACTATTTTTTTGTTGATTGAGGACTCTTCCTCCACTCCTTGCCAAAATCCATCTTTGTTTATGAATTTGTGCTATAGGAACAACCATGCCACTCATAAGAAAGAAAAATCCCTTTAGCCTTAATTCACAACAGTTAAGAGACAGGAGGGAAATGAAATTGGTGACAAAAATGTGTAATTATAGGGTGCAATAACTCCTTGTTCCTTGTGAATCACCTTATGATACTAAGGACAAATGCAGGGTTATATATGTATTTGGTCCTGTTCATTCCTTGATCAATGGTTGCATTAACAAATGTGAGTTTGTTGATATTCTCAAGCATCAATTGATGCAATGGTAAACACATGGAGTGGAATATAATGTGGGGTGATTCTCTTGAATAATTCAGTCATTTTTCCATGAAGTACTTGAGAGGTTGATATTTTTAAGGATATTAGGGACATATTGCTATAATGTTAAACCTCGTGGGCTATTGGAAAAATGGTTTCCTAATTTTAATGGCGACACAGCCTCCATGTTTCTTATATATTTGAATTACATAAGTATATAAATATATGCATGTTACCCTTGTTGCACTCAACTTTTATGGAGTGAAAGAGTTAGATACACAATTCTGAAAAAAAATCCACAATGAAAGGGCATGAGACTCCATCCTAGTAGGAAAGAGATAAGTTTAATTTTAGCTGGGTTCATCTGAGTTCTATTTATTCTACACAACAATAACAATATGTATTTATGGTTGTGAAAATGTTGGTCAAGTGGTTGTCTAATTGGCTAGTATAAATCCATTTTCATCCAACCAACATACATGATTCTTGGCATTTATCCCAGTGTGGAAGAAATATATTGAGTGAAAATGAGTTGCACAGGTGTTAAGGTATGTTCATTGTTGCATATTGTATTATGTCCTTAGTACATAATCAAGAGCGTGAAGGAAAAGAAGTTGCACGGGTGTTAATGTCTATTTTTTGCTACATCTTTTGTTGTGTACTGTTAGTTTTTCATAAAATAAGCTAGCATTATGATCTTAGGATCTTTTCACTGAGAGAATAACAAGCACATCAATAAAACATAAGCACATCACAAGAGACAAGAGACACAAAGAGTTTTTCTCGGGGAAACCATAAAGGAGAAAACCCCGCAACTTCCTTAGAGATAGAATCAACACCAAAATAGTAAGAGATCTCCCAAAACAACAGTAGTCTTCTTCTTCTGTCTAGTCCCAGTATTTCCTTCTTCACTAGTGCGCCACACTTGAGTGAGTGAATGATGTGTGTGATAAATAGAGAGTCTCACTCTCTATTTATATTCTTTCGTTCACTTGAAGTGCACTCAATCATGTCAGCCCAACTTAACAATTACTTACTAGAGCCTACATATATATGAGTGTATAATAACCCTAGTGCCCCACCACTTGTGGGGACTTTGTCTCCTCCAACCAATAGGAGGGTAACACAATGGTGGATACTATTGCCCCGACTTACAATGCTTACCTAGGGTCGACTTCACTAGGATAGTCTAATAACCCAAGGGCGCCACAACTGTGGGGAATTTAACCCTTTACAAATAGGAGGGTTACCCACAATGACTTAACATGACTTTCTCATTATAGCAAGTTACCGATCGGAACATCGGGGCATGACATGACTCAAATACATACCGAAATAAACATCGGGTTACAATAGATAATAAATACAAGTGAATACATTATAAATTTACAATTACATCAACACTCCCTCTTAACAAGGAAGGTATTCTCTTGACACAATTTATCAGCACAAGTCTTCTTCTCTGTATCATCTAGGTCATCATCATCTTCAAAGTCATCTTCATCTTCAACTCAACTTCATCTGTAAGTCATTTTCATTGGATCTGGATCATCTCTCGATATGGATCATCATGGAACATCATCACTAGATCTGGATCATCTCTCGATCTAGATCATCATGGAACATCATCACTTGATCTGGATCATCTCTCGATCTGGATCATCATGGAACATCATCACTGGATCTGGATCATCTCTCGATCTGGATCATCATCACTGGACTGGATCTAGATCATCACTGGATCTGGATCATCACTACTGGATCATCATTACTGGATCTCGATCATCACTCGATCTAGATCATCATTGGTGCTATCTCATGATTCTTCTCGTCATAGGAAGTTCTACAGAGCTAGTCCTTTTTCATACTGGATGTATCATCTCAAGGATGGTCCTTTTTCATACTAGATGAGGCAGCTACTTAGAGCTAGTCCTTTTTCATACTAGATGAGTCTTCCCAGAGCTAGTCCTTTTTCAAACTAGATGAGGCATCTACATAGAGCTAGTCCTTTTTCAAACTAGATGAGTCTTCCTAGAGCTATTCCTTTTTCAAACTAGATGAGGCATCTACACAGAGCTAGTCCTTTTTCAAACTAGATGAGTCTTCCCAGAGCTAGTCCTTTTTCAAACTAGATGAGGCATCTACATAGAGCTAGTCCTTTTTCAAACTAGATGAGTCTTCCCAGAGCTAGTCCTTTTTCAAAGTAGATGAAGCATCACAGAGATGGTCCTTTTTCATACCAGATGTGGCATCCACTCAGAGCTAGACCTTTTTCAAACTAGATGAGTCTTCACAGAGCCAGCCCTTTTTCATGCTGGATGTGGCATCCTGACAATGGAAGGAACCAATCCTCTCACCATGTCATTGCCCTTACATCCGACCTGCTCATCGGAATGGCCAACACTCACATCTGACATGGAAGGAACTTAATCCTTTAGCCATGAAAGAATGGTTTAGCCCTTACGTCTGATCAAGTGGGAACACATCCCTCTATCACATCAGAATGGCTACTTAGTCCTACACTGAGTGATCCTGGTAACTGACCAGGTGCCTCCATTCATATAATGGCAATTTCCCTTACATCTGTCCTACTCGACAGAATGGCCAGCACTCATATCTGACATGGAAGGGAGCAACCCTATCACCATGACAGAATGGCTCAGCCCTTATATCTGACCTACTCGTCAAAATGGCTATGGATCTCAGCACTCATATCTGACATGGAAGGAACCAATCCTCTCACCATGACAGAATGGCTCAGCCCTTACATCTGACCATGGAAGGAACCAATCCTCTCACCATGTCAGAATGGCTATGGGTCTCATCACTTTCTCTTGGAGGGAACCTCGATCTGGAGAACATCAAGTCTCTCCCTGAAGTACTCAAACTTCAGCCTAGCCAATGGCTTCGTCAATACATCAGCTATTTGTTCCCTGTCGCAACATACAGGAGCTTCACTACTCCTCTCTGCACCATATCCCTGATATAGTGATACTTGATCTCGATATGCTTCGACTTGTCATGGAACACTGGATTCTCTGACAACTTCATGCAACTATGGTTTTCACAATGTATACAAGTAGCATCCAATTGGAGATCAAATATATCATACAGTAGCTTCCACAACCACACTGCCTCACAACTAGCTGAACAAGCTGTGACATACTCTGCTTCAGCTGTACTCACTGCCACACAGGATTGCTTCCTGCAAAACCAAGAGATCACACCTGATCCCATACTGAAGCAACATCTTGAAGTACTCTTCCTGTCGATGGCACTACCTGCCCAATCTGAATCAACATAACCCTCTAGGTTAATCTTTTGATTCGCATCATACTTGAGTTGATACTCAACTATAGCCCTGCATGATTTGCAACCATCAGGTGAGCATGTCTCAATGTGTTCACAGCAAAGAAAATATCTGGTCTCATGTTCGTCAGGTATATCAAGGAACCAATCATCTGACGACACATCGTAGCATCAACTGTCTCTAATGAAGCATCACTTAATAGCTTCAGGTTCAATGCCATAAGTGTGGTCATGCAGTCCATCATCCTGAACCTACTCAGGATCTCTACTGCATACTTCCCTTGTCCACACCTCCATTCCTAGAAAATAATGCATCGACACATAACAGGAGCATCACTGGTCTTCCACCTTCAACCTTGAAGCAAAGGTTTTAATCCACTTTACTCTCAGTAAAGCCTAGAGTCATCGGTAATCTTCCCATCCTGTCATACCATGTCGAACCTCAATAAATTCTGTAGTCACTCCCTCTAAAGCGAAGCATCATACTCCCTCTGTCTTCTGTGCTCTATGCACTAAAAACATTCTGTACCGGAGTGACAAGTAGCTTCCTATGATACTAATATTCTATGTGACCATCTAGTGTATAGACTTGCATCTTCAACCTTGTAGCAAAGGTTACGATCTTCATCAGGCTCATCATGTATGTGTTTAAACTCTTACTGGCTGCAAATGTCTTTTCGTAGTCTAGGCCTTCTTTTCATGAGAAGCCTCGTGCTACGAATCTTGCTTCGTATCCCACGATGTTTCCATCTACTGCATGATGGAACTATGAACTTTTCTTCAGGTCTCAATACTGCGCTCTGACATCATTCTTCTTGAACAGGTCTTCCCTTTCTTCTTGGTGGCTGGAAGGTTCTGCATTAATGATGTCACTGCACTCATCATATTCATTAGAGGAAATTTCAACTCAAAATGGGCCTTTTAACTTTCATTCAAATTCCATGTCATTATGTGTTAGCCAATGAAATTGCTTTAAATTTGAAATACCGTATAGGTCTTAAACACTTTTTTAATATAAATTTGGAGATAGCTATCATAAAAAAACAAATTTTTTTGTTTGTATTTTTGACATATCTCCCTATGTTTTTACTCAAATTTTGATTGGGAGAGCTCATTGGATGCGGAATTAAATTCTGAATCCAACGAGTACCCACTCGGCATACTTTTGACGGACCCCTCTACCCCAAAAACAAGAAATACCTGAAAAAATGTAATGATGATGTCATCATTCCATTTTTTCAGGTATTTCTTGTTTTTGGGGTAGTGGGGTCCATCAAAATTATGCCAAGTGGGTACTTGTTGGATGTGGAATTTAATTCCGCATCCAACGAACTCTCTCGTTCGAAATTTGAGTAAAAACACAGGGAGATATGTCAAAAATACAAACAAAAAAGTAGTTTTTTCTTTTCTTCCTCCAAAATTAATAAATATTATTTTATTATTTTAACAATTATTTTAATAGTTCATTTTAGGAGGCCCATTTTGAGTTGAAATTTCCTCTAATGATTCTTTGTCTTTGAACTGTCGTCACTTGTTCTTCGAAACAAGTCTTCATTCTTCTTTGCTTGTAGGCGATTATGTATGCGGTCTTTCCTACAAGTCAAATACAATTGTATGGTTAGAAACATTTCATAAGGAATATTCACATTGGCAAATTCTTATGCATAAATATATGATCATGCAACTACTTTAGCCAATACAACATTCATCAATATCTCACTAAAACTTTCTAGATGCCTTCCATCTCTACCAAGACAACATTGAGATTGTGCACTAATCCAATATGTCAGCAAAGAGGTTTCATTCTAGATAAGTAGCAATGGAGAATTTGTATAGCACCATGAGCTACTTACCCATCACATGCATATTAGTAGTATACTGTCATTAATGCAACCATCCTATCATGAATAATACATCAACTAAATATGACAATTGAATACTTATCTTTATTTGTTTCGTGGGTAGATTCCTTCTTGAGCCTTCAGCTTCATCGTCTTCTTCATTCATAATAGCATCGTTTCTTATTCAAGAGTTGAGTTCTTCATATTCCTCATTGCTTGAGGGATCTTCTTTGGATGGTAAGATCTTGTTATTCAGTTTCCCTCATCTTCTCTTCTCTTCTTATGAGTTGAGCTTCTTCATATTCCTCATCGCTTGAGGGGTATCCTTTGGATGATGAGAGCTTGATCTTCAGTTTCTTCCATCTTACCTTCTCTTCTTATGAATCAAGCTACGTCTTCTTTTCAGAGTCTGCTGAAAGTAATCACTTCCTTCTGGAACACATTCCTTGAATGAATGAATTCCATGATCCTGGGAGGCCATTCAAAGTGGCCATCACCACTTCTGCATTCTTCACTTTTTCTTTTACCGCTTCAAGTTGTTCTTTGATTTGAGAGACTCTTATGACTGCATGGTCTCTGCATTCTGGATCTTCACATTCTTAAACTGGTTCCTTAAGGTCATGTTCTGATTTTTGTTCTTCCCTTCAAATAGCTTGGTCAAGAAATCAACATCTTCGGTGTCTTTAAGGAAGACACTTGTGGTACAAGTTGATCTGTGACTGAATCAACCATGATCTTCTTGGCCTTGACCAAGTTCTTTTTGTGAAAGGTCTCTAGCCTCATCTCCCTCTCAAACTGGAACCTCCATACTCATGTAGGTGTCCAATCCATTTTATTCAGAGAGATCATATACTTCCAGGCTTGGAAGTTGTCAACTTCCCCAAGCTTGTCACCAAGCTGATGTGATATATCATATTGAAATGAGAACCTCAAATGGAAATAGCAAAGGATTAGATCTTACCGATTTGAGGTGTCTGTCCTTGTCCCGGAGTTCGCTGATCTAGGGTTTGTCACAGAAACCCTAATTTTCAAAACTTGGAATCTTTTAGATCTAATTGTAAAAACAGATAGATCTCTTCAAATGGATCTGTCCAATGTACTCCTTTTCTGAAAACAGTGGAGGGAAGATCCTGAAACAGGAAGCCCTAATTTTCCAATTTCTTCTGCAGAAATGCCTATTACTGTTTCTGTGATATCTCCAAAATTATTGATCCTATCTATCTGAAATTTTGTACTGAGGTAACCTCACATGTCCTTGATCTAAAACCATAGGTTTAATCAGGAATTGGTTTCACCATTTTGGATTTAGGATCATTTTCCCAAGGTGACCTGTTACAGGACTGTTCAGAACAGCGAAGTTGTATGGCATGACACGTTTCACTGGTTCATCTTCTAAGTCTGATATTTGTAACAACGAAATTAAAGTATGGTACCTTTCTAGAACACTTCAGGAATTCCATTTTGACCTCTGTAGCCCAAGATATTATAACTCTTCCCAGGTGTCCTGTTTATGGATGATTTTTGGAAGAGGCTGGAACCCTAACTTTGAGAGATCATATCTCCTGGAATATAGAGAATCTGAGGTGGAATTTTGGACAAAGTGTTCTTCAGGATTTTATATTCGGCCCTTGCAATTTTCAGCTTCTGAGACCTCTCTAACCTCAGAATATAGCGACTTTACCAAAACATATCAGTTTTAGTATTTAGGGTTTTTCAAGCTCGGGGTCAAACTAGGGTTTGACTTTCCCGGAGTTTCACCCAACCAAATTTCTTGATCCAGGTCTATAAAATTCTGTTTTTATGAGGAGAAAAATCCTATGCTGGTCTCACTCAAAAATCCCTTCTCTGTACAAATCCCTAATTTCCGCACTGAAAACTGAAAATGCTCGGAATTGAAATCCGCTTCGACAGAAAGATGCACCCTTCAATGGAGAGTCATCCTAGCATAATTTTGCTGATAGATTGTGGAGAGAGACCCAAAAAGTAAGAATCCCTAGATTATGTAGCTACACAATGTCTTCTTCTCAGGTTAGCTCTGATACCATGTTAGTTTTTCATCAAATAAGCTAGCATTATGATCTTAGTATCTTTTCACTGAGAGAATAACAAGCACAGCAATAAAACATAAGCACATCACAAGAGACAAGAGACACAAATAGTTTTCCTCAGGGAAACCATAAAGGATAAAACCCCACAACTTCCTTAGAGATAGAATCAGCACCAAAATAGTAAGAGATCTCCCAAAACAGCAGTAGTCTTCTTCTTCTGTCTAGTCCCAGTATTTCCTTCTTCACTAGTGCGCCACACTTGAGTGAGTGAATGATGTGTGTGATAAATAGAGAGTCTCACTCTCTATATATATTCTTTCGTTCACTTGAAGTGCACTCAATCATGTCGGCCCAACTTAACAATTACTTACTAGAGCCTACATCTCTATGAGTGTATAATAACCCTAGTGCCCCACCACTTGCGGGGACTTTGCCTCCTCTGACCAATAGGAGGGTAACACAATGGTGGAGACTATTTCCCTGACTTACAATGACTCACCTAGGGTCGACTTCACTAGGATAGTCTAATAACCCAAGGGCCCCACAACTGTGGGTACTTTAACCCTTTACAAATAGGAGGGTTACCCACAATGACTTGACATGACTTTCTCATTATAGCAACTTCGCGATCGGAACATCGGGGCATGACATGACTCAAATACATCCCGGAATAAACAACGGGTTACAATAGATAAGAAATACAAGTGAATACATTCTGAAGTTACAATTACATCAACATGTACTTCATACCATGCAAGGGTATTCTCAGATGAGTCAAGGATGACTACAAAATTTTTGTAAATATTAAGAATTAACCATCTTATTTGAACTTAAGCAACCTAAAATTGTGGCCATATAAATAACTTGAGAAACATATGGAATAACTAATTGCAACAATGGAGAATAACTAAAAAACAATGGTAAGTGATCAAATGATAAAATGAGTTCCATGGAACTTTAGAGGCATGACATGGATGGCATGTCATCATGTCTATGACCTTCTTTTCTTTTCATCTCCTTTTCATTAAAGACAAGTGTAAACACGTTGTGCTCCAAAGTCTTTTTTGTGTGAAGTAGAAGTGGAAAAGGTCCCCTATACAAGACTAATCTGATTTGGGAATAAATATTCTGTTGTCTTACTCTAATACTATTGAGAAAGTGTGAAATAACATGGGAATGCACAAAAGTTTAACAAGTTGTGATTTATGATGATGGTAGTGTATGAATCAAATGGGGAATTCGAACCCTATTTATATGTGTTAGGAATCAAACTGTGTTTCGTATATCAACCTAGGTTTCAAATCTTAATTACAATTTTTTACATTCCCAAGAGAGTGAATGGACTCACTTTCCCCCATAAGAAACTTCGGGAAATTACTAAGACACTAGTTACAACTTTGTCATTTGCAAGAAAAACCATATATTCTAATTTTAGGGTCATGTTAGTGATTTAATTGTTAAAGTATACAAAGGTGTACATGCCATGCCTACATTTGTATTTTAACTTGTGACCTCAAAAGAGGAAACACGTGTTCTTAATAATTAGGCTTGCTCAAGCTGTTATATTTGCACGGGTTGACCTGTTTTTAACTACTTTCAATCAAGTTATGGACATGGAGATATTCCCCAGTTCATATTTTTGTGATGGGGTCTTTGTTAAGTGGTATTGAAATTTTTTAATATACCATAGTGCTCCACTATTGATGGTGCATGGACCTATGTTGATTTTGTTGTCTGCTTGTTATTCATATTGGTTAGAAGGATCAGAACTTGAGAATTTTGGAATATGCCATCCTACACAATCCAATAATAGAATATGTGCACTAAAATGGTTTATTGTAACATAATAGCTTGTTGGGTTTCATTTATAAATATGGACATGACAAGTACAAAATTTTTCATTTGTCTACATACATGTGATATCGACAATTATGATATATACAAGTTTCCATAGAGGTTCTGCTTCAGCAATGAATATGGTGGCCTTGGTGGCATTTCAGGCCACCAAAAAAGGTTTAATTATTTAGGAGTATGAATAAGAAGTTAGGGTTAGGTGCAATTTGAATAGATTTTGATGGAAGATTGCTTCCATGTAATAGTAGCATTGTGTTTAGTGGTTTTCTTTTATGTCTTGAGGGGTGTTTTACCCATACTCGTGGTGTCCAACTTCTTTGGTCCATTTGTGATGCTTTTCTACACATTTAAAAAATAACAATATGAAACAAGACCTTCTATGAAGTAGCTCCATAGTTTGTCTAGGTTATCCTACCGTTTTCTTCTGATATTCAAAGTGGATATTGGGCATTAAAAAAGCCTAAATTTTATTTAGATTTGGCTCAATTATAGGTATAATAATTTATAAGTCCAATCTAAACCTTGGCCTTATTGCTAACTAGTTTTAACAGTTCAATTTTATAGGAGTTGGATCATGTTTTAAACACATGACCAAGGATAAATCCAATGAATTAGAATACGAATGTTTGAACAACCTAGGATTTTTACTTACAATGGTTTCAATTTTCTATTATACAATAAAACTCAATAAATTCTACCTCGATGAATCAACTATGTTTTTTTTTGAAAGAGTAGTTTGGCTCTCATGTCCTACAATATCTTCTACTTAGGATTAAATTTAACAAAATCACAGTTGATGATACTACTTGTAAGGTCACTTCCTGTATACTTCCATATAAAAATAAATTCCAATAATTCCATCTCAATAGTTTTAATTGCGTTGAGAGGTGCTTTCTACAGCTTAAATGGGAGAGATGTGTTCGTCTACATCTCTGAGATCCTGAATTACCCAAGGGTGTTTTGAAGGAAATCCTTTATGTCATGGGGATTTTGTTCCAAACAAACTTGTCCATTTTCCATTATTTATTTTTTCTTTAATAAAAAAGCCTTGAAAAATACACTAATTTTTATCCCTAACAGTACACCCCTAACTTACCATTTTCTAACCCTAGTAAAACTTTTAAAAAATAAAAAATAACATTTCTGCACTATACAAAACCCAAAACATAAATAACATAGAGATAAGATGATTTTAATGTCCAACAACTAGAGCAATTTGAGGAGAAAAAAGTGGCATTTTCAATTCTAAGGAGACATTTATGATTTTCATTTTCATTTGGAGCGAAATAATTTTTTTCCATCTAGCAATTGTTCAAGGAAGATTTTTAGTTTGAAGATGCAATATTCTTTCTTATTCTCATTTCTCTCTTATTATTCTCAGCTTTTAATGGAAAGAAAATCAAATATTCACTAAGCCATCCAAAACCACACAGGATGGAATACTAATTCCAAAAAACCCCTCCTGCCAATTGTGACAAAAACCACAAAAGATATAAACACAATGGTGGGTCTCAAAAATGGAAATGTAAATTGGTGATGCTGCTTTTTTTGAAAGTTATACCTGGATACCCCTGTATATCAAGATATTCTCAGTACAAGAGTTCCTAAGTTCAAGGTTTAATTATTTAGGTCAGACACTAGAATTTGTGGATTATATGGCAGTTGCAGTTAGTTCAATTTCTGGTTGGTGTTTACACACTACAGAGGCTTTTCAAAGCAGTCCCTCGACTAAAGAAGTGACCATGATGTTTACATTGTAGAGGAATCTCAATAACCAGGGTCATATATGATACTGACAATGTATTAATTTGCACAGTGATATAGGGACTAAACACAAGTCTCATAAAAGATTAATAACAAATAACTCATGAAAATGGTGTAATAGGGCTACAGAATGAGTAGCCACTCTGTATATTCAAACAAAGAATGAGTAATACAATACAAGATCATGCTTCAAGCATGAATGACAAAGCAATTTGAATTCCCAAGGAGGTCATTTGAATTGAATGAGTGAGTCCAGCTTAACTGAATGTAAGCCACAATCAACACTCAAGTTAACCACTGATCAAAACCCTAATTGACTCAATTGATCCCTAACTAAAGTCGCAGTGCAATAAATGACTGAGTCTAAATGAAAGAGGTCAGACACATGTCACAGCAATCCAACCATCAAGTGGTAGTGCATCAATGACTCCAATGAACCTAGATGAGGTTAACTGAAGTGTAACTAAACATCAGAAGTGGTTGGAGGCGGCCCTGTTGACTCCAGTTCAATAAATAATCATTAAATAATCAATTTAATGAAGGAATATGCCTTCACTACTCTATTTAACTGATTGTAACCATCAGTTAGCAATATGGTGCATTAATGACACTCAGATCACCCCCGGAGTGCTCTAGTTAGCCTCCCCAAATGTAGGAGAAGGCTAAGTTATCCTCCTTGACTGAAGGTAGGCATGGATGTGATCTATATGATGTCATCTAGTGCTCCTCTGATGTTAATTAAGTCAATAATACTTAGGATAGTGGTTTAACTAGGCCAAATTGACCAAAATGAGTGTGTAAGGTGGTAAATGTCTCCAACACCCCCCCTTAAGTTATACTCAGGAGGAGTTAGAAAACATAAATGCATAAAAATGCTAGGGCCACGGTAACTAAGGCCATAGGTCACCCTATACAATGTTGAAACTGAAACAATGCTAAAAAAAAACTAAGTGAGGAAAAGAGGGAAAACGCTGTGGGAAACCCCCCCCCTTAAGCTGAACACTGAAAGTAGTCTGAATCACCCTAATGAACTCACCCCCAATAGTGAACGAAGGTAAGTGAACTTCTTTTCTAAAAATATCTTGGTGAATATGTCTGTAATCTGCTCATCAGTCAGGTAGTATTACAGAATGATGGTCCTGTCATGCACTGGCTCCCTGATATAATGCATGTGGATCCTACATGCTTGGTCCTCTGCCTGATAACTAGATCTATGGATATATTAATAGAACTTGTATTTTCACAAAAGAGGATAGTGGAAAAATTAATACCAAGATCAAACTCTGAAAGAATTCCTTGTAACCAAACTGCTTGGATGCAAGCATTCACCGCTCCTCGATACTCGGCCTCTGTTGAAGATAATGCTATGGCATCCTGCTTTTTGCTAGACCAGAAAATGAGGCCACCACCAAACATGAATACATATCTAGAAGTATACTTTTGATCAATAGAATCACCCACTCAATCGGAAACTGTGTATCCAACCAGCTCTAGCTCAAAGTCTGCAGCATAGTGAATGTCGTAGGTCCTAGTTCCCTGAATATACTAGAGGATGCTCTTGGATGCATTCCAATGAATATCATGAGGCTGCTGCATGTATCTTGATACATAATTCATGGAATAATAGATATCAGGCTGATAATTTGTCAAGTACAACAAGCTACCAATCAGCTGTCGATAGATAGTGTAGTCCATGGGAGGTGTGCTTTTTCCTTCTTGAAGGATGATCCCTGAAAGGAAAGGGAATGGTTCAGGCCTACATTCAGCCATGTTAAACTTGAATAAAAGGTCTGATATGTATTTGTACTAATTTACCATTATCCCATCATAATTTTTCCCAATTTCGAGCCCCAAAAATTGTTTTAGGAGCCCCAAATCACTCATTTCAAAGGCATTGTGGAGAGCCGTTTTGATGGCTGAAATGGAAGAAACTGTGCTACCTATGATCAATAAGTCATCAAAATATAAAACAATAATAATCAAATTACCATAATACTTATGTACATACACATGGATCTGATCTACACCATTGGAAGTTTTGCGAGAGAAGGAATGCATCCATCTTGGAATACCACTCTCTTGGGGCCTGTTTTAACCCGTATAGTGACTTCTTTAGCTTGCAAACCAAATATGGATCAGTGATTTAGCCCTCAGGATGCTTCATTTATATCTCCTTATTAATATATACATGAAAAAATTCTGACTTAACATCCATATGATGCACTTCCCAGTGCTTGGATGCCGAAATTGCCAAAACTAGGCAGATGGAGTCCATTTTTGCAACCGGTGCAAAGGTCTCATGGTAGTCCACACCTTGGACCTGAGAGAAAAAAATTTCCACCATCCTTGCCTTATATTTTCAGTTTCTTCCATTAGCATCAACCTTGGTCCGAAACACCCACTTGCATTGAACCAATTTCCTTCCCGGAGGAAGAGAAACTAGCTCCCAAGTAGTGTTTTTCTAAAGAGAATTCATCTCTTCATCGATGGCAACTTGCCATATCAGATACTTCCAAGCATGGTAGTAGGATTTTGGGTATGCAATAATCATAAAATTAGAAATTTTTGGACAGAAAATTATCAAGACAAGAGAGCGCAATACCTTCTCTTTGGAAATCAGACCGGGTTCTCCTTGGATCATCTGAATTTCCAATGTTATCTCCTGCGGAGGAGAGTGTCTGTCGGACCCATGTGGGAAGATGATTTTGTACTTCAGGTTATGATTCATCATCTAATGATTTATACACACTGATATCAGAAATCATAGGATCCAAATCAGGGTCATCACCCCCAATTTCATCATCCAAATATTCAGTAGAATAGGAAGGAAAATCAACAGTTTTCTACTTCACTAGTTCCACCTCCTTAAGAGGCTCATCGAACTTGACACTCCTTTCGATGATGATATGTTTTGTTTTGATATATAGAAGCTTGAAACCTTTTGATTCATCAGGATACCCAATAAATAGACATTCGATGCTTTGTGGTTGCAAATCCCTTCTTTTATCAAGTGGAATCCGAGCCCATGCAGTGGACCCAAACACCCGTAGGTTCGACACATCCGGCTTGTGTCTGAAGTATGATTTGAAAGGGGTATTCCATTTCATGGATGAGTGTGGCACCCTATTTTTAATGTATGCATCAGCGTGCATGGCTTCATCCCTCAAATTTTCAGCCAACTTCTTTGATTCCAACATACAGGTGGTCATCTCTTTGAGAGACTGATTCTTCCTTTATGCTACTCCGTTCAGTTGGGGAGTGTAGGGAATTGAATGTTTGACCTGAATACCACTTTGAGAGAATATGTGTAGGAAATCATTAATTACATACTCCCCACCATTATCAGATATCAATATATTGATCTTAAGCCCAGAGGCATTCTCGATCAAGGCCTTCAGTTGAGAAAACTTTTCACATACTTCAGACTTCCTTTTGAGAAAGAAGACCCATGTGTACCTTGAAAAATCATCAATAAAGGTCAAAATATAGCTTGATCCATTCATG
The DNA here is from genome assembly GCA_001517045.1 of Pseudotsuga menziesii. NCBI lineage: Eukaryota > Viridiplantae > Streptophyta > Pinopsida > Pinales > Pinaceae > Pseudotsuga > Pseudotsuga menziesii. The sequence goes on along the minus strand of LPNX010126542.1, from coordinate 157,627 downwards.
GATGTGACAGGAACTGGAACACTAATATCAGAATGTATCAACCCTAATATGCATGTAGCTCGATTTGCCTTCCCCCGATCGAACTTGTGCTCAGGTTGTTTTCCAACCACACAGCCCTTGCAATTTATAGTGGTTGCTTTGATGACTGGGAGGCCTTCAACCATGGATTTTTTTTGTAATTTCTGCAAATATTTGAAATTTATATGGCCAAACCTTTCATTCCACAGCCTACTAACTTCATTTCCATGAGTTAGCAGAGCAATGGGATTTGAATCCGCCACAAAGTGGGAGAACTCATAGGATTTTGCATGATGGTTTGCAAGGCCTTTAGCAACGAGTTTTCTGGATGCAAGTTCCATTATCTCAACATCATTTGGGATGAAAGAAACTCTCTTAGGCACTCCTGTATGTTCCATCTTATAGACACTAAGGATATTTGATGCCAAAGACAGTACATACAAAACATTTGAAAAATAGCCATTCTCAAGATCAACCGTACCTTGTCCTTATAAAATGATGGTGGAGTCATCTACCATGTGGATGGGGATGGATTTGCCGATATCCAAGGATGAAAAGGAGTCTCTTTCAGCCATCATGTGATTCAAAGCTCCATAATCAATCAAGATTTATTTGAACTTTGAAGTGCTTTCCATGAGGGCATGACCTTTTTCATGCTGTGGTTCCCGATCTTGCTAATCTCTCCTCCTAAAGCTTTCTGGAAGATTGATGTGATTTCTCTCAAGGAGAGAGTTAGCTTCATCAATATTCTTCTTCATGCAAGCATGTTCAAGGTTGAATCCCTTCCTACAGTATGAACACTTGACTTTTTCCTTTCCATGATGGCCTTTCCCTTTGTTCTTCCTTGAGCCGAAAGACTCATCATGATGTTGGTTTTCAACTTTAGGCTTAGGAGCTTCGAATTTAGTTTTTGGGTTCTTCTACTGCTTTCCTTTACCCTTCAGATATTTCGGTCCCAAGACATGGAGGGCTTGATCACAGGAGGATTTGATGATCCCCATCTGGATAAGCTTATCATGTTCACTTGTTAGGGACTCAATGAAGACATTGAGTGTAGGCATCTTCCATTCAGGGGTTGTGAGATTCCCCACATAGTATGTAGAGAAAAAAATGAAATAATCAGCTCCATGTTTGGAGAGTATGGCAAGGATGAGCTGATCATCTGCCTTCTCCACTTTGCATTGCTTCAAGAGTAAGACAATGTGCTTGAACTTTGTGATAAAGTCATTCAAGGTATCGAAATTGGAAGATTGGAGAGACATCCATTCATTTTTGAGCTGGTAAACTCTCAAATAATCCTGCTTTCCATATAGGGTTTCCAATTTGTCCCAAATTTCCTTTGGAGTCTTCAATCCCGAAAGATGAAAAAGAAGACCCCGGGAAATAGAGAGGCATAAGAATCCGAATGCTTCATCCTTCTTGTTCAAGAATATTGATTTGTCTATAGAAAAACTAGGCTAATATTCAGTGTCCATGGTGACTCTATAGAGTCCTCTGGCATGCAGCTGGATCTCCATGTCTCCTTTCCATGAGTGTAAATTGAATGGAGTCAAAAGATCTACTGAAGAGGCCATCTGAATATGAGGGAGCGAATGCTTCACCTGTAGAAAACTTGAAAATCACAACAAAAAGGGCAATGTAAGGTCAGACATATTGCACATTTTAGGCTTTCATCACACCCAACATAGTCAATCAAGAAAGCTTGATCAACAATTTCTTTACTTGGGGTATTAAGTGGTAAGCCTTGGCTTTTGGTGCAGTGCTAGATTTTTGAGCTATTGCTCAATTTTCATGCAAGATATGTCAAAAACCTTGTTTTTGAGAGATCTGAGCTTCGTCCTACCATGAGCTCTGATACCATATTAATCTGCACAGTGATTTAGGGAGTAAACACAAGTCTCATCAAATATTAATAACAAATAACTCATGAAAATGGTGTGATAGGGATATAAAATGAGTAGTCACTCTGTATATTCACACAAAGAATGAGTAATACAATACAGGATCATGCTACAAGCATGAATGACAAAGCAATTCAAATTCCCAAGGAGGTCATTCGAATTGAATGAGTGAGTCTAGCTTAACTAAATGTAAGCCACAGTCAACACCCAAGTTAACCACTAATCAAAACCCTAATTGACTCAACTGAGCCCTAACTGAAGTTGGAGTGCAATAAATGACTGAGTCTAACTGAAAGAGGTTAGACACATGTCACAGCAAGCCAACCATCAAGTGGTAGTGCATCAATGACTCCAATGAACCCCAATGAGGTTATTTGAAGTGTAACTAAACATCAGAAGTTGTTGGAGGCATCCCTGATGACTCTAGTTCATTAAATAATCATTAAATAATCAATCTAATGAAGGAAGGTGCCTTCACTGCTCGGTTTAACTAATTGTAAGCATAAGTTAGGAATATGGTGCATTAATGACACTTAGATCACCCTCGGAGTGCTCTAGTTATCCTCCCTGAATGTAGGAGAAGGATAAGTTAGCCTCCTTAACTTAAGGTAGGCGTGGATGTGGTCTAGTGGATGTCATCTAGTGCTCCTCTGATGTTAATTAAGTCAATAATACTTAGGATAGTGGTTAGCTATGCCAAATTGACCAAAATGAGTGTGTAAGGTGGTAAATGTCTCCAACACAATGATGTTCAACAATTGATGGCAAATTATATTTTGTCCACTTGTCCTTTGAGTTCAGGATTTCAGTTTTCATTGTTCAGTATGGCTGTAATATATCAATGTTTTTTATTATGCATGTCTTTGTATTTTGTATAGATATTGTGGACTATGTGTGAGTAGACATTGATTGGACACCGTATTTTCATTTTCACTACTAATAAGAAAACCAATGACTTGTTCAACATAGTAAATGTGGAATTTGATGCTTGTTTATATGTCTTATTTTTTGATGATAGATATATATGAATGCATGATTATTGTTTCTGATGTTTATTTTCTGTATGTTTTAAATTTTAGCATCTCATGTTCCCTGTATCCAATTGCATACTCTGAAGTGTGAGGGGTTTTAACCTTCCTTAGTTTCCCCTCTTCTTCCCCTCATTTCTACACATTATGTTAAAAACTTATTGTAGTTGTTTCTTGATTATGCTATCTTGATTTAGACTCTAACTTCATTTTAAATTGGTACAATTATCTTGGAAATGGAGTCATCATGTTACGACAATATTGTTCTTTGAATTTGGATTGTGGTCATTATGGGAAGGAATCACAAAGGAAGGGTGTGTTTTTCTTACAACTATTTCTCTTCTCTTACTCTGAGATTGTTTGTTTGAAGTTTTTTATATGCTTTTGTTGTTCGATGCCGACTGTGGTGGGATTTTTTTCTTGCAGAGAGTTAGAAGAGTTGGTTGAGGTGGAAGCTAATCTGGTTAGTTATAGATTTATCACATTTTTAATGAAGTAATCACATGAATTTTGGTTAACTGGTAGTTGATTCCTTCGAAACTACTCAATTCTCAATTCTCTCTCAGGGGAATTTTGTATGTTTCTTTAGGGATATGCATTGGCAATGAAGTATTCTTAATTTATACATAAAATTTTAAGATGGATCATCAATGGACTCGGATAGCTATAATTCTTCTGTTAGATACCGAATATTTAACTTTACCAAATATTTTTCAATCAATGATCTCGCTAGTGTAAGAGTAATGTTTGATATATATGGACAGAAAACTTATGTTTGTATGAGGTTTTTTGCAAGTTAATTATCTCATGCAACTAATATGAAAATTAATGGCTTTATGCATTTCCTCATTGTAGAGGGCACACTCTTTGTACGGCTGCCGCATTTCCTCATTGTAGAGAGTACACTCTTTGTACATAATTCAATAGATTAGTTGACATCATAATGTTGTATTTCCACTTAATTTTCCACTAATAGAGTTTTTATTCATTTAATTTTATTGTACCATAAGCATATTTCCATGAGTAATAGATATTTTCATGTGATTCAAAGCTACAGTTGAATATCAGTATGTTATGTTTCAATGTAGGTTGACCAACATTTTCACTAGCTGTTTTCTCAAATGAATTATAAAGAATCTACAGAAATAGCTTCTATGTCACCCCAAGGAATCCTTTGCACACCAAATGCAAAAGAAAAATTACAGGTAGCCATTATTTCCTAGAGGGGTTATTCAACTACTAGTGAGTTGATTGACTTTCAAATGAAGTTTGTAGTACCATGAACTATTTTTCATTGATTTTGGATATGAAAATGGTTTGATATTCTTAATCATTTTCTAACTTCTAAAAATATGAAATAGAGTTGGAGAAATAACACAATTACATTAGAAATTTGAGTAACAATAAAACCATTAATTCAAATACCGAGGCTTAGAATAATTTAGATGATTTGACTACATAAGAAGGCTAAAACATAACAGTGAAGGATGAAGCACATAATTTTTTTTAAATCCAACTTTCTTATTTCATAGGTTTTTTACTAATATGACATTTTTTTCCATGCTTATCACTAATTAGAAGGGTTGTGCAATGTATCAATTTGACCTCGTTAACTATGCCATAATTTTTTAGAGTGTTCTAGTACATCCTAGGTAGAAAACACCTCTTCTTCAATATTTTGGGAGTCTTCTGACAAGGGGAAAGCTGAATTCCTTTGAGTTATTGGAAATTTCATGACTAGTTGGAAATAATAACAATAAAAACCTATTGGAGAATTGACTTGTTGAGGACAAGCTAGAGTGCAACGAGGAATTGGGAGATCTTGTGAAGGTGAAATTTAGTGTTGTTTTTTAATGTGGTATCTCATCATCTGCTTAAATATCATCTCTACAAATATTTTGACAAGGTTTTTGTAGTGATATAATGTGTGCTTTTAGACCAATAGAGTGTGACTGCAACTTATTCTTAGAAGGTAAGAAAATTAATGACTGCAATTTTTTACTTGGTGTTCACCTACAAGCTCCTCATTTTCCTACCAACTTTTCACCACAACATTCTTCAAACATTCCTCATTGAATTGATGAAACTTTTGAAATGTCAAAGTTTGAAGGTAAGCCCCTTACATCACAAAAGAGACATGATTTCAGTGATTCCAATGATCCCCTTACATCATTTTGTCTTTGATATATACTACTTATCTGTTGAATGCTATTCGTATAATAATGTTTTTAGATGCTTCCCCAACATAGTTTAGGATCTCTTATTCCTCCACAATGGCCTAGAAATACTGAATGTACAATGAGTAATTTATTTTCCAATGTTTACTTTTTCATATATACATTTATGTGTGCATGGGTTGTGTTATTTTTAGTTAACTCCCCCTTCTTTATCTATTTAGTGACGAAAAATTAATCCTCTAGGTGGGAGATAAATAGGAGTTGATAAATAGGTGGTATATTTTTGTTTTAACAATACATAATCTCGTCGGTTATCTGACACTCTATGATGATCGTCCAATGACGTTTCCATAAATCCAACAAGAGTGATCCATGGGATGCGGTCAGTAAACCAACTAGCACCCATCGGATATTCGGCAACCTGAGTGTCAGTGAAGTTGGGAAATTCATAAATCACCACTGAAGCAATGACTAAAGAGTCATCTTACATTTGACACATCACCGTAGGAAATCTGAAGATGAATTCCTCTAACATTTGACGACATAAGCTTGAAATTTTGCAAAGGAACTATCTCATATTTGACAAAAAAAGTCAGATTTTTGACAAGATGGGAGTTGAAAATTCAACGACACAGTATGTTGAAAATTCGACGGGGTTTGGCATGTTTTCAAATATCTGATGACATGCCATTGACGAAAAAAATTTGTGGTTTTCGAATTACTGATAGGCTTCTGTTGAATTTCAGACATGGAAGCCATCGAATTTTGGGCTCAAATTCTATTGTGGTTCCTCCCACCAACACCAATATGGTAAAACCTGCATCAAGTTTAGTCCACCCTCAAGAACGTAACCTACATTCAACCAACCTTCTTGGGGTTATGGTTACCCAGGGAATCAAATACCTGTTGGAAATATGAACTATCAACCTACATCTATAGGGGCTATGTATCCTAGAATCCCTTACCCTGGAAACATGTTTATTCCATGGAGGCAACCTAACTAGTCCAACATGCCAGCAATGGGAGGAATGCCTATAAACATTATTAGAGGTTCTAGAGGGCCACCTTATGGTGGCCCACCCTTTGTAGGACCACCACCTGGAGGCCCACCTTTAAGAGGTCCACCTTCTGGGATACCACCACCTAGGAGACCACTACCTGTAGTTCCACCACCATCTGGAGGCCCTTCACCTCCAGGTGGCCCTACTCCTGGAGGTCCACCCTCTTAAGGAGGATCTTTAGAAGGATCATCTACCTATCAACCAACCCAAAATCCCGTGTATCATTCAACTTATGGTCCTACTAATGTGCATATGCCTTATCAATACTACCAGTACGTTGAACCTAATCGACAACTTCCGTTCTTGGAAACTTTGGAATTTCTCGATTTGTCCAAGTTGATAAATGATCCCATTCAGCACAACCCTTTGTGGCCTACTATTCCAATCAAGTTACCATTAGACATTCCAAAGTTTGAAGGGAATCAGGGAGATGTTCCCAAAAATCATGTCATGACGTTCCATATATGGTGTTATTCCAACTCCTTGATGGATGACTCTATTTGTTTGAGACTCTTTCAGCAAAATTTGAACGGTATGGCCACAAAGTGGTATTGAACTTCCACAAAATTTGTATGTGGATTTTAGCTCATTGGAAACCATTTTTCTCACACACTTCTATCTACCCATTCATTATGAAATGGGTACAGACCTTTTAACTTCACTCCCTCAAAAAATTCCACACATATATCAGACCATATTCATGACTGGAGAAGGTGAACACGACTCATTAAAGCTCCCATCCCATACCAACTATTAGCTGAATGGTTCACGAAATCCTTTTTTCCTCCCATTTCTTGAGATGTGGTTATGGGTGGTGTTGTTACTTAAGAGTAGGATACCAATCACGCTCGATATCTGTACTTGGTATATTCCTAATCTGGAAATATGTATGACCTAATCCCTCAAGCTCCTCGTCCGAGAATGAACCCTACCAAGACACCCGTAAAAAATCTTGTTGATGGGGTTTTCAGTTCAATCCAACCCTTGTCACAAGATAAGATTTCCAAACAACAAATTTGTTCTATTGTTGCTCCTTTAACTCCCATGGTTTTCGCCAAGGTGAATTCTATCCAAAGTAGATAAACACCTGGCAATAAGAAGAAAGGTAAATGAAAAAATAAAGAAAACCTAGAAACCAACAGGAGAATCCCAAGACCACGGTCACAGAGAACGATAATAAATGAAAGATAAATTCCAAGTACCCATTCCTGTTATGTGGTGATAATCACTTCATGAAGGAGCTCCCTCGTTGTTAAGAGATTAGTAAATTTCTGAAGAGTAACCCTATGCCAACAATGCTTACTGATCCATTTCCATTTCAGCAACAAATGATAGATCATATGTCTAATCAAGGGACCTCTAATTCTATGGAAGAAATCATAATGATGTCCTTGGAAACCATTAGTTTAAGTACTCATAGTCAATCATACGACAAGCCAATAGAGAAGAAGGATGAAAATCCTTCTTTCAAGAAAGTTCCTTCTACTAGTTCTCCTCCATCTTCGTCTAATGGCCCTCTCACAATCGAGAAACCTAATCTTGATTTGATTTCACTCCTACCTAATATTACCCTCCAGAAGGTTGTTTTTAATCTCAATGCCTGAGCAGGACAATTCTATAATTTCATTGAATATTTGGCCCAGGAACCCTTAAGGTACTCCAAAGCTGTCCAATGCAGCATAAAAAAATGTTAATGGATTTGGGGGAATTAGACCTAGAGAAAAACAACCTAATCCATTTCAGTGTGGAGAACTATAAATCCATATTACCCCTCCGACTTGCATTTCAAATTGCAACTAGAGTAGTTGGAAGAAAATTCCATAGGACTATTCTGGATGAGGGAACTTCAACCTCAGTTTTGTATGTATCCTGCTGGAGGGCCATTAGTTCTCCTCAACTTACAAATTCACCTATGACCTTAAAATATTTTTATGGACAACATTTCTATCCTCATGGTCTTTTATTAGCCCTTTCAATTGAGCTTGGGGGAAATATTTTTTCCATTCAAGTAGAATTAGTTGATGCCCCTTTGGATTACAACCTTCTATTGGAGAGAAACTAGTTCTATGCTATGACTATCATCGCTTCGATAGTATTTCAAACTCTCGAGTTTCCTAATTTGAGAAAGATTGTAACTATCGATCAACTTGACTTTTGTTCACTGTATGTTTCTACGCCCACTGCAAATAACATCCCTATGCGCAATCAGCCCCTTCCTCCTTATCAGTCGATTAGGGTAGGTATGTTTAAGGATTCAACCCTCATGGGAGTGTTTCCCCCAGCTCCTCCTAGTACAAAAGTGGTGATCGTGAACATGATTTATATGAATATATATAGTCCTAAAGGTAAAGAATTTATTGATTCATCCTCTCTTGGACCTCATGAAGCACTTTATGATGTTGTTCAATCTGCTTTTGATGTCCATTTTGATGATCTTCATCTATTGTCTTCTGATCCTTTCCACCTTCCCTACTAGATAGAACCATCCCTTCCCACTCTAGAATATCTCACACAAACATTTCCATCGGATGAGTCCATCATGGAGATCATGAGTATGAATGAACCCGTATGGGAAGATCACCATCATCGATCTTGTTTTCTTCCCAATGCCAATTCGATGGAATTTGACTTTGTATCTCTTGTTAGTACTGATATTGTCAGCAATCCAAAAATTCCTGTATTGTTGCAAGACACATATTCCGAAGGAAATATTTGAAACATCACTAAGACAACCCCAATTGACATATCAGTCAAGACTGAAACTGTTGAGCACGTTCAAGTAGGCCATAACTGCTCTATAGAGGAAACTGAAAGTTATATAACCCTTTTCAAATAATTCCATGATATTTTTTCCTGGATGTATGAGAATATTCCTGGAATCAATCTGTCAATTTTTGTACACGAGATTAGAACCTATCCCATAGGAAAACCTATCTAACAAAGATTTACGTCAAGTCCATCCTAGGAAGGATATGACTGTTAAAGTTGAAGTGGAAAAACTTCTGAAGGGAGGGTTTATTTATCACGTACCCCTGATGGAATGGGTATCTAATATTGTCCATGTGGCTAAGAAGAAGGGCATTATTAGAGTCTATATCGATTTTTGAGACTTAAATAAGGCTTTTCCTAAGGACAATTTCACTACTCCACACATTGATCAGATCATCGATAACTATGTTCAGAGAGTCATATTTTCTTTTATGGATGGCTTTTCTGGATACAATTAGATAGAGATTATGCCCGTTGATCAGCATAAAATGAAATTCATTTTCCTGTGGGGAACCTTCACATATTGAAAGTTACCTTTTGGTTTGGAAAAGACCGGAGCTACATTCTAGTGCGCCATGTCCTATGCTTTTCATGATATCAAGTACATCATGGATCCATACCTTAATGATCTCCATGCTCATTCACAGCACATTAGAGGAAATTTGGGGTCTGAAATGGGCCTTATAAGAAAATGCGCCAATAATAAATTTTTTGAGTTGGAATTCAGGAACCAATAGAATTTCAATAAAATGAGTCAACCATAATGGTTGAACTGACATATTTGTCATAAAAGAATTTTACTTTTTTTGTTTGTATTTTCAACATATCTCCTTGTTTTTTTACTCAAATTCTAAGAAGGAGAGCTCGTTGGAAGCATGATTTAATTCCACATCCAACGAGTACCCACATTGCATACTTTTGATGGACCTCACTACCCCAAAAATAAGAAATACTTAAAAAAATGTGATGATGATGTCATCGTCATATTTTTCAAGTATTTCTTATTTTTGGGGTAGCAGGGTTTGTCAAAAGTATGCAATGTGGGTACTCGTTGGATGCATAATTAAATTCCACATCCAAAGAGATCTTCCTCTCAGAATTTGAGTAAAAACATAAAGAGATATGTCGAAAATACGAACAAAAAAATAGTTTTTTTCATTCTTCCTCCAAAATTAATAACTATTATTTTATTATTTTAACTATTATTTTATTATTTCAACTATTATTTTATTATTTTCTTTAGGAGGCCCATTTTAGAATTCAAATTTCCTCTAATGAATGGGAGGACCATCCAAGGCACCTTAGAGACAATTTCCTTAGGTGGTGTCATAATAATATTCAGCTTAATCCACATAAATGTGTCTTTTGTGTTGAGACTAGATATCTTCATGGTTTCGTGGTTCCCAAATATGGAATTTGGATTGATCCCTTGAAAATTGTTGTTATCCTGGCCTTACACGCCTAGACAAACATCACTGAACTCCAAATTTTGCAAGGGAAGGAAAAATTTCTATTCTGTTTCATATGCAACTTCGTAGAGAAAACACATGGTTATATGCATCTCCTAAAGAAGGACACTCTGTTCTTCTGGGCTAACCAAGCCCAATGAACTTTTAATAATGTGAAACATGCACTAACCTATTCACCAGTGTTGCAACCCTAGATTATGCAAAAAGACTTTTTGTTGTATGTTATTTCCTCCACTACCACCATTGGAATGGTTCTAGCACAAGAAAATCACAACGACCAAGAACACGTGATATATTACCTAAGTAAGAGTCTCATTGACTCTAAAACCCGTTAATCATGTGTGGAGAAGTTAGCTCTAGCTACGGTCATTGTTGTACAAAATTTTTGTCATTACATTCTACTTCGTACTACAACTGTACTCACAGATCAAAACCGTATGTACTACATTCTGACTCATCAGGTACTAGGGGGCAAGTATTCCCGTTGGATTGTTATATTACAAGAACTTGATCTTGATTTTACCAAGGCCACTTTGAAGAAATCCTTGGTTTTCGCGGAGTTGATGTGTGACCTTCCCTATGCTTTGATGGAAGCTGAGCCCAAGGATTCATTCCCAGATGATTTTTTTCTTCTTGATAACCACAACTGATCCATGGTATGGATATTTGATCATCTATCTCTAGACTCAGATATTTCATCCCCACATATCTCGTGGCGATCGATGTCATATCCGTCACCATGCAAAGTACTATCTCATTTTGAATGATACGTTGTATCGACATGGTATCAATTCCATCCTTCCATGGTGCCTTACACATGAAGAAGTTGAAACAGTTCTGAATGACTGCCACTCTGGAGCATGTGGCGGTCATCTTTATGGGATGGCTACAGCCCAAAAAATCCTTCGCACTGGGTTTTTTGGCCTTCAATATTTAAATATTGTCATGAAGTGGTTAAGAAATGCCCACCCTATCAATACTTTTATCCAAAAAAGCACACCCACCCTGCTCCTTTACACCTCGTCATTGTAGTTGTGCCTTTTAACAAGTGGGGTATTGATTTTATGCATTGTAATCCTGCCTTGATCGGGGGGGCATGGTTACATCATTGTAGTTGTTGCTTATTTTACAAAATGGGTTGAGGCAATACCTACATATGCATAACATGGTAAGACTATCGCCCTATTTTTATTTAACCATGTGATAACTAGGTTTGGAGTCCTGCAATCTATAGTCACTAACCACGGATGTCATTTCTATAATCAGATGATGGCCGAGCTGAGTGCTAAGATAGGTTTTCACCATGAAAACTCAACTCCATATTACCCGCAGGATAATGGTCAGGTCAAGGCCATTAACAAGGTTTTGAAAACCATGTTGCGTAGGATGGTTGGAGATCACAAATCCAACTAGAACTTGAATCTCTTCTACACACTTTGGGCTTATAGGAATTCAGTAAAAATGGAAACTGGTTTCACACCCTATCAGTTGGTCTATGGAATAGAAGTTTTCCTCCCTATCAAATTCCAAATCATGTCACTTAAACTTGCAGTAGAACTTATCTCAAACACTTTTGCCGAGGAAGAGATATTTTTTTACTTAACCAACCTTGATGAAAGTAGAAGAGATGCTTCCTTGGCTAACGAGGAAAACAAAAAACGTGTCAAGGCACAGTATGAAAAGTCTATTCAACCTCGTGTTTTCAATGAATTTGACCTAGTCCTGACTTATGATCAAAGACATGATAAACTAGGGAAGGGAAAGTTTGAATCTATGTGGTACGGTCCCTTTGTCGTTAGTAAGGTCTTAGAGAAAGGGGCTTATGAGCTCGTAGACTACAACGAGATACCCTTCAAGAAACCTTGAAATGGGATGTACCTGAAGAGGTACTATGATTAATAAATTTATGTATGGTACCTTGTATATATGTATATTTTACTTTTAGTGTGTTTTGGCATTTTCAATATGGTTTTGAGTTTGATGTCCATACTGTTTATACCATGTTTTGGTTATGCAGATTGGATGGATTTATATGGTTTCCTTAATGGTGCATGCCATCATACCTTGAACCTTTCTTCGGTTGCTTGGGTGTTGTATTCCCCAGCTCATGACTAAGTCAGTTCAGGATTAGTTTGTATTGGTCCAGCTACCAACAACATCATCGAGTATCAGGTAGTGATAGGTTTACTGACTGGGGATTCATTTCAGGACATTCATGATTTGGTAGTATTTATGGACTCTCAGCTAGTGGTTTTTCATCTAAACCATGTTGATACGATCAGGAATCCTACACTTCTCTATCTCTTTTGAAGAGTGCCTCTGTTAGAAATCCCATTCAATTTCATCACTTACAGGAATATCCCTAGGTCAGATAACGTGATTGTTGATTCATTGGAAAATTACATTCTAGACTAGTATATTGCCCATTCATAACTTTTTAAAATAAAACATGGTCCATTGTAAAGTAAAATAAACTGTAAAAGACACATAAAACTCATGTAAATACAATTTGTCCATTTGAAACACATATAAACATTGGAATTGAGTCTGTATATATGTATATATAAAAAGTGTTTTTACATAAATATGGTCATGAGACCTCATCTGAATCACTCTGGATTTTAGGTATACAAAATGATACAGAAAATCCTGAAGCTAGCTATATTTTAGTGATACATCATACAGACCACCCTAATGATGCTCATGGTAGCACTTAATAGCCCTTGCTACCCTACATAGAAAGTGACTGAAGCGTCCCAACACTCCCACAGTATGTCTCTAAAACCTTCTAAGGAGGTCATCTATCGCAGCATCTCAGATGTCCAAAGTCAACCGACCTAGGTTCTCCTCCAGCTCGGTGAGCTCATCGTTGCCTCTATGGACAAAGAGAGCTCATGCTCGCCTATCCATTGGGGAATATCCCCCAAACCGTGAATCCCCAACATCTGCATGAAAACATTAGGTCTTTTCATCATCCATAAAATTCATCAAACATAAAAATATAAAAACATAATCAACATCTTGAGTATTTCTTCTTACCGATGTCACCCCACTGATTTCCAAGTGGTAGAGAAAGGTCAAGATCCCCTCGAAATTTTGTCCCTATGTAGGCATAGTCCTCAATCATGAGGATCTTATTGTTCAACAACCGAAAAAAAGGAGCCCTGTATTTGAACTCAGAACCACCACCTCCAATGCAGTCCATGATATTCACCCACTGCAACATGTGGGGGCCTCTAGGTCTCAACTCTATGAATACCACCTGGGGTCTCAAGAGGGGTATCCTCTCAAAGAAGAAACATGCCAGAATGGCCTCTTAGTCAAACTATTTTAGTTCCCCTTTCTGACACTTGGCTAGCTAATCCTTGAACACGGGTAATAGTTCCTCAGCCCAGTTGAATACTGTGGGCACCATGGCCTCTAGGGAATACAACATGTGATATTGGGAAGCTTGGTGAGTCCCTTGGATACTAGCTACCCTTTTCATGGTAAAGAGCATAGTAGGAAGTGGCAAATCCCTCACTTCTTTGATCGATATTTTCTTTCCCGACATCTTGGTTCCTGGATTACAATGACGAACTATTAGCTTTTGTGTTGTAATATCTACCCCTCGGGATCCTGCCAGTGAAATAGGTGCTCTATGCCTAGAAAACCCAGTGGCAAAGTATGTGTCTTCCACCTCTATGGTGAGGATATGACACCCCACCTTGAAATGTTACTGCTCTGGATTCCACATCCACAGTATGTGCTCCAGTAATTGCACATGTGATACCATACTAGGAGCATGGAAAAATTTTAAGAGGCCATAGGCTCATAGAGCATCCACAAAACTTGCATCTCTTGTAGCATAGGTATTTCCATCCTCATGTTGCCTCTCCTTCCAAATAACCATTTTGAGCGGAATGACTTATCAAAAAATAGTCAATGAGGCATTTAGAAACTTATCCAACCTTTAAAAATGCTAAAAATCCTCAATTTTTGCTAGGGCATTCATTTTTTGGGAACTACGGCCGGCACTGCTCCTATCCCCTTATGAAAAAGTAGTTCCACCGCTTGTACAAGCCTAAAAAAAGGTGATTCTTATCGAGCACCGCTCCTCCCGTGAAGGCTAGAAGTGTTACCTGGGATGCATTTTTTAGGCTCGGATTAAAATCCCCAAAACTCAATAGAAATACATGAAATTGAAAAATGGAAACCATAGAAATGAAGAGGAGGTTTGAATCTCTCACCTAGATCTAACGGCTTGGAAAACAGATGAGAAACAACTATGGATTCTTCAATTGAAAATCTGCACACAACTCTCCCAAATGCTCTCCAAGAATTGGTAAATGGTAAATGAGTTAGTTTTTACTATTTACTTTGCCTTATATAAAATATTTTTATGGTTTTTTATATTATTTTAATTTTTTTAAAATCATTTTCATTAAAAATACTCATTCTATAGTTTATAAAATTCAATTTTTTAAATATTTTTGGGGAGCTAATGGCCTTTTTAAATTTTTTGCATGGACATACATAAAACATTATTGTCTACAAGTAAGTTTGTTTTTGTCTTTTTCATACTTCCGCAAAATTGGAAAAGTCATCGAGCGTTCATTTCGACACTTTGATCATGCTCTTTACACCTAGAATCAAAGCTTGGAGTCATTTTCTCTTCTTTTCAGGCTCATTAAAATCATTCATCGTGAAAATAAACCATAATGGAGTCTTCTTTAAACTCTTTTTAGACTCCTTAAATGTGAAAAGATTGTCAAGCAAAATTTGTTTCTTTACGCTCGTAAAAGTAATTGAAGAGTCATCTTTCTGACGGTAGTTTATCTCTTTTTTGGTTCGGATTGACTAAGTTAGAAAAAGGGACCCTTCAAAGTCTTCTTTCATTTTCGTTCAAACTCTCTAAATATGAACAAAGTCGAGTTAACTTCCAATGGACTCGTTAAACCAAACACTGGGAGACCCTCTTTTGGGAACGAACCCCTCCTTTCTTAGGTTCGTGAAATATATAAGAATGGACTTGTATTTGGATGAGCTACAATAGGTGTTTGTTATCCTCTTTGAACTCATAAAAATGAAAAGAGGCACTCATCAATCATGATGGGGAAATTAAGGGAAGGGAATCAATTCATTTTGCAAATAAAATGGCAGTTTTTGTCACCTTTGAACATGGCACTTGTTTTCATTTCATTCAGTCAATTGGGTATTCAACTAACTTCCAAGATGATCCACCTTCATGATTCATGTCACTACTTTGAGCCTTTCAAACAATGCATTGTCTGCCACTGCGTTATGTCTTGGTATCTTCCTGGTTTAGTAAATGCTTACAAGTATTTTGTCTTGCTACCCAATGTTTAAAGGGAAGCTAAAAGTTTACCTCTGTAATCAAAACAACCTTTGTGTCAGTACCTTTTGAGTCATTCCTATGGTTACATCATCTACAAAATTTCAGAACTTTGTTCCAAGTTTCGTGTTGTCGATGTGGGATTCATCATGGCCCTCCTTCAATGACATTATTCCTGTCGACATCAACTCATCATCCAGGAATTATTCTTAGAAACAAGTTTAGTACCTTGAGGTTTGTATTCCTTAATGACAAATTCTCTCGCTCTTGACATAGGTTCACTTCATTGACCTTTGATCGATAGATTCGACTGAGTGTTCGACATCAAATCATCTATTCACACTCTCAATATTGTACTAGGGCACCTTGGGAATCATTGACATCAATGGTGATCTCCCTCGCACTTGTTAATGGTTCACATTATTGATCGATAATCAAGTCGTTTCTACCATGTTCGATGACAAATCATTCTAATCACATGGATAGAATCGTACTTTGTAGAAGACAAGATGAAGACCCTAGGTATTTGTTAAAAGCACTCATTTCATTCCCCAGGTTGCGATGGAGTATATTGTATGATTCCTAGCATGGATCCACATTTGTATGGTCTTGGTTGTGCTCAAATTTGTGTTCATTTGACATAGATATATAGTGTATGTCTAGTATCTATGTCCCAAGTTTGAGTCCTGTATCACATGGATCTACGTTGTATTCTAGTAGCCATGTTTGTTAATCACACTCATGGATCTTCCTTGTATTAGTCTGCATCCATGATGAGGAGATATTGGGTCATGAATAAAAAGTATTGATGTATTGCAGATGCCTGGTTGATGATGATCTTCGATCAAGCAAATTCTTTCCTCGAAGTGATAACTTTCTTCTTCAAAGCTCTCTCCTATCGTATCCCTATAGCCTCATGCTTTGGGGGGCATTCTATTACACATAAATCTCATTGTCATCATGTGATGAGGTCCCAAACATCATTTATTTCCCTAAATCCCAAGTTGTGAAGTGAAAATATTGGCTCTGACTTCAGCCTTCTATATAAAAGTCCAGCATCGCTTCTTCCCTTAAGACAAGAAGTGTTACCCTCTTCAGTAATGCTCAATGTATCTTGATAGTAGGCTGTGCCACCACTTTTTACCCTTTTTTAATGAGTAGTTATACCCTATCACCGCTCTTTCATAGTGGAGGATAAGCGATGTCTGAGGTAAAGAGTGAAAAAGAGAAGATTCCATGAAGCTTCTTGAAGGAAGACTTCATGGAGCCCTCATCCTTACTCCTTAGGACCACTTGGAATTGAGATCCATCCTTTTGGGATCTCCCTTCCACATCACCCACCATTTACTCAACCATCCCTATCCTCCCAAGGCCTATAAAACCAGGCTCATACCCCATGTTTGAGAAAGAGAAAAGTTATGATGTTGCATTGAGGTTCTGGCCAAATCAGTAGGGTGAGCATAGAAGGACCAAGTTGGAGCTTTTGGGGACAAGGCATTGGCATGTGAAGGAGCGTCACAACACTAAGGTGAAGTTTGTAAGCTTTCTTCTTCATCTTTAATGCAAAGTTGGTTCCTTTCCCATAAAGTATGTTATGTTATAATCATGTATTTTATTGTTGGATTTTTTAGTCACTGACATAGAATTATGGATCATATTCGGGTGCTTTTTTATCTTGTTTTCTTGTTTCATGTGATCTTGTAAGTACATCCATGAAGATCCATCACCATAGGAAATATCTACATCACTCTATCAAAGGGAATCATTCCATATCTCCACAACTTGTAGGTGAAGTCTTCCATCTCTATTGTAACTCATTTGTTCTATATCTAAACCATTAAGAGTAGAAGAACAGCTCTTGTCCACAAGAGGTGCATTTTTCCTAGCTACAGGAACTCAAGGAAATAAGGATAAGAGAGATGCAACATAGTCACTTGTAACAGTCTTCCACATCCAATACTCATTTTTTGTAGTATATTTCATGTTTGAGACTAATTTTTGCAGCATACTTCACATGAAAAGATAATCCTATAGCAAATTTCAATGTGAAGAGACCATTTGATGACAGGATTGGGGTTGCAAGTCGTGTGGAAGAAGACCCTATCATGGAGTTGGTACTTGCATTTTTTTTTAAATAATAAAATATTATAAAAAATAACATGTTGAATTTGACAATAACAATTGAAAAGCATGCTCCCTTTTATCATCTTACTTCACATTAAAATGTTTCTTCATTCTTGAGGTATTCATGAGTTTTTGCAGTTAATTTTAAAATCTTGTCATTGCCTTGCAATTTCACCCTTAGAGTGTTTATATTTGTCTTGTAAAATAGTGAGAATCTTATAATATATAATCCATGCAATTCTAAATTCTCAATTTGTGGGAAACTTAAATCAATTTTTGAAAGCTACTACTCTGCTAAACTTAAATCAAGTGTTGTAGTAAAAAACTTGGTTAATATTCAATAAAAAATGAAATATTATTTCAAAATTTTATGTTTATTTATAATAAAAAAATCATTTAAACATGAGAAATAGACATGCATCTATCATCCACCAAAAATTACCAAGTAAATTTTCAAGCACTTGGTTCCAAATAAAGGGTTATACATTTTCTAATAAAGTTTGAAAAAAGAAACATACATAGCTATTATTGACTATTTTAAAACATCACATTCCAAAAGATGTAGTTCTAATTTCCTATATGTGAAAAAGTAGTTCTAATTTCCTATCCATACATTAACTCTGCCTGATCTATAGAACCTATGGTAGGACAAAAAATTCTATTGCATAATGTTTAAAGTCATTAAGTTGAGTTTGTATGTGACTAATTTTACTCCACTCAAATTGATCAAGGAGGCCACATGCTTGTTTCTTTACATTGTCTCCTATAATTCAAGTAAATATCACCATTGGCCCAATCTACAATACGTTTTGTGTCTTCCATAATCTAGTTTTATTTATACCAAGACTGGTAGCTAAGAATAATAGATAGTAGAGCACATAATAATCCTTTATTGTATCTGTCCCATCCGATATTACAATGAATCCTATAAATGTGAGATTGGTTGACATAAATTACCTCTCCTATTCCATATAAGTGAACACACAGAGTACAAGAAGTGTCGATATAGCCCAATGGAATATTGAAATAAATATTCAAAGACAATTTTTGGGACTAAGGAGATGTAAGAACACAAATACTTTACAATCAATTCTTTCCAACCACACTTGCAACTTATTAACTCATCAATTTATACCCAAACATTAGAATCATATATTTGACTAATTTATAAGAGATGATCAATGTTCCATTTCCATCTTGCACATGAATGTCGATTATGATTTTGTAGGAATTCCCAAGTTATTGTCTTGTTCCTAAGGGATAATCATGCAGGACCATCTTCCATAAAAAAATTTAATATTTTGACCAATAGAAGGTCTTAGGAATTTTATGAGAGGGATTTAATATTTTGACGAAAAGAACCATGACAGAAGAAGAATAAAGAAGTCAAAAGCAGATTTTGACTAATTTTGGAAACAGTTAGTTAGACTAAAAGATTGCTTTTAGTAAAAAGATTGATTGTATTTTTGGGCCAACAGTGCCTATTTTTAGATGTAAATGAATGTATTGAAATAGAAAGATATCTTGTCAACTGATACTTGTGAGTTTGTTACCAGTTGGATCAAGATTTGTAAAAGATTATAAAAGCACAAACCCAAGTTGTGTGTGATTTGATAAAGGATAGCCAGTCAAAGAGAGGAATAGGCTTGATCTAGCTTGTGTGTAGATCAACGATTCATAGAAGAAGAGAAGAAATACATGGGACAAAACTAGAGAGCATGAGATTAAGGAAATATGTACGAATTGTAAAGAATATCAAAATAAGAGTCTACAAGTTGAGTGCACAGACCAAAGGTGCTAACCTATTTCTCATGCAGATGAAGACCACTTTTTTGGTTTTTCTCGGATGAGTTTCCACACTACATCTTGTCTATGTGTGTTTTGTGTCAAATTCCTAATTCATATAGATGATCTTATCTGAATGTGTCACACATTCTTAATGGTGAATGGACTTATATTTGTGTCACATATTGAATATGTGTTAATGATTCATGATTAATGTTGCCATTTATGTCGACAAATCAATGGATAGTTATCATGAATGAATAGATAAGAACAAAGGTTTAATTCCAATTTCGGTCGAGTGAATTGGTCTTGTTGTAAGGAAAAAATCCCCAACAAAACTGTAGAAACCTGGTTCGGGTAGTTCCCAATAGATATCTCGAGTGATAGTTCATCTACGTTCCATGTGTTTCTAGCGGAGTCCTGCTCTGAAGGGCCAATATCTAGGGATTTGTTGGAAAATCAGGAATTTGAACTCAGGTCAACCGAAAGTATGCCAACAAATGGTTTCATTGTCGGGACCATGAATCATTGTGGTGAATACATGTTTTGGCATCTGACAAAGCCATAAATTCAATTTTGGGTCAATTATAAGGAACTAGAGTTTACAGGAGAAGAAAGCGAAGGATCACGTTGGAACCCGATTAAGTGATGGGAATGATACCTTTACATAGACATTAATGAAATTTTATTTAGCAAATTTCTCATTGTATTGCATGAGTGGTTGTCGAAGCTAGTAACCTAGAAGAAAATTTTCCGAGGAGATCCAACAAAGTGGAGCCCTGAGTTGATCTAGAGGTTGAAAAGAACTAGCAATCCTACATCTACGGATGTTGATTTTTGGGTCGAAAATATATTGGGAGGATATATCATGGAAATTGCAGCCGACATGATAAAATCACTTAGTCAAATATAAAGAGAATTTTTCCAAGGGCTGCGAGGGTGATATCTGAAATATTTAAAATTGTGGATAAATATGATGCTGTGTGAAAAACGGATTCAATTAGTAAAACATTATGCATGGAGACCTGGGATATTTCACACAAAATATTATGAGATGAATGGGTGGAGATAAACTGATATGTTTTCTCATAATAATGATATTGAACTAGAAAGTGGAAGCCTAAGGAGTGGAAAAATATTTCGGTTGAGGAATAGAGGTAGGACTGTGAAAAAATGAGGAAGTTGCAATGCGACCAAAGGAGAGGACTATGAATTGGTGTCACACCTTAATGGAGGATCTTGCAACAACAAAGAGGAGTACCAGCTGATATATTAGGAAGCCAAAGAATAAGAAGAACCAAATGTAGGTAAAGATTACGACATACCTGTGACCCTGCGCACATCGCCCAAAGTAATATCGTGAAACACATCACTCAAGGTAAGATCGATAAACACATCACCTAGTGTTTTTTCTAATCCAACTAACATTAATAGTGGAACTAGCAGTTCGGGAACTCTCATCAGTAAATTTTTTAATTCAACAATACCAAGAGTAAACAAAATGGTTGTGAACAATATAAAGTTTCCAATCTTGAATGGAAACGATTTAAAAGACCTTGAGTAACATTAGTTTCTATATGAAGTCGTATAGACCGTGCGACAAGTCCAATATGGATCCATAAATAAATATCATATGATCACGTCCCTCAAAGGTTGTGCAATCAACTAGTACATGAAATTCTCTATAGTTCCTACAGGAATTACTTAGAAGACATGGATCAGATATAGATAGGATTAATACATGAGTTTAAGAAACTGAAATCTAAGTTGTAGTGCATTACGGAGTTGAAAGAAATTAAACATATACCTATGAAATTTGTTTGGGACTTTGACTAAAGATTCAAGACTTTGATGGCCAAATTATTTTTCAAATGTCGGACGTCCAGCACAAAGAATGGTTTATTACAATGATGTTTCCACATATCCATGTCCCATTAATGAAATAGAACATCATATCTCAGAGTGAGGATCTGGAACTGGCTATGAAATTAGAATCCTCACTGGATGGAGAAACTGGTGCGGAAATTATGCAAATCCAGTCACAACTTTTGAACCTTACATCGCAACTTCTAGATATTAGGAAAGGGAAGGAAGTACAAGAAGAAATATCATGTACCAGATGCATAAACGAAGGACATCATAACTATAACTTCCCGGTGCTTATGAATTATGTCGAATCAATAGCACCAAATCCAATGAATACACAAGGCATGCCTTGGTGTTGAGTATGTCATACTAGAGTACATCGGTCAGAAGAATTCTTATACTTACAAAAAATCATAAGTACCTTTCTAGTCTATACTATAAATTTTGTTGATCGGTGGGCCATGAAAAGAAATATTGCAAAGCATATCAACTATTGTAAGAGAAAACAATTTACACGTACCTAATGAAGAATGACACATAGATGCATGTTGAGAAAGCTCAGGATAAATTTCCTCAAAACCAGTACCCTCATGGCCAATATACACTAAATCAATACACTCAACCTTAGTACCCTTAAGCACAGTACCCTCAAACCAGGGGGGTGGAATTTTCAGAGGCCAAGGCCGAGGAGGAGGATTTGGTGGCAGAAGAGGCCAAGTGATATGTTATAATCATGGACAACCTGGATGATTTTACAAGGACTACACAAATCCTACTATGACATGTTCGTATTGAAAGGATTTTGATCATACTGTCGAGGAAAGTCCTTAGATGATTGTGAAATGGCATGGCAAGAATGTGGGAAATTAGAACCTGCCTCAGAATCACAATCCAAACATACAAAATATTTTTGTTGAACCAAGAGAACCAAGTATTGTTTTCATGATGAGAGGGGGTTCTATGACCAGAGTTGATAAACAAGCATTGTATGAAAAACCGTGAGTGTGACCAACAACATAAAAGAATGTACCTTTCAATATCCACAAAAAAAATAAGTATTCCTAGAAGCACGACAAGAATTCATCGACCAAAATCAAGTGTCAATCTCTATAGCTATACCGTCTTAAGGACCAACCTTGAACATTCATGAGAGATTTAATCAGTTGTTTCAATAGAAACCAACAAAAAAGGTAAGTAATTTAAAAGAGTTATTTAATTTTTTATCACTAATCAAATTTAAAGATGCTAGAGTAGAATCGGCAGATTTAATAGAAGAACCTCAAGAATATGTACGACAAGAAAAGAGGGTTAATCCTATTGGGAAAAGGTTGAAAATCAGTCAAGAATTGAAAATGGCTTCCCGAATAGGATATTATGACATGGACTATATTATCCTAGACTTGGGCTCCAATGTGAAAATTATTACTAGACAAACTTGGGAGAGTATGGGAAAACCAATACTAGTATGGTCTCCTACAAAACTCAAACTAGCAAATCAATCGAAGGTTTTACCTATCGTTCGACTGAATCAAGTTCCTATCGATATAGAGGGACTTCGAAGTTATGCATACTTTGAGGTGATCAACACTGTTGATGATACAAATCCATATCTTACACTTTTTGGGATTGATTAGGCCATTGATAACCAAACTATCATCACTTTCATGAAAATGATACTCACGTTTGAAGATGAATAACTAAGGGTGGTCACACCACTTGATTATTTATAGGACTAGAGGTATGTCGAGCAGGTGAATAGTGAAGGATGAGGTTTATTTCTGGAACACATCCATAACATTACTTCTACAATGGATGATTATGTGAATCTAATGGATGACAAAAAAATCAGTTGGCGAAGCATTAGTTCCTACACATACAATTCTTGAGAAGCTCTAGAAAATTGGCAGAACTAATTACATGAAGTGTCCATGAGAAGTTATGCAATAATTACAAAATCTATGTGATGGGTAGGTATTGAGGTATGTGATATTCCTACTTATGAGGGATTTTCGTCCTTGTATTTTTCACTAAAGGTTAAACCCATAATAAAGATGGTCGCACATAAGCAATTTATCTCATAATGGCCTCAATGCCGGAGATTAATGGACATCCAATTTGGAGAGAAGGTCAGCTTTATTGTTCTGAAGTACACATGAATGACTAATCCTGTTGAGCACATTGAATGATGTCATTTGACATGGGAGGCATGTCCACGATAGGAATGGGTCCATCAATTTGTACACACATTAGACACGATACCACATAACTAGTATACATCGGTCAAGATGTGATGAGGGACATTAGAATGGGAATATTTGGTAATCATTTTTACCCAGATGTTTGAATTTGTTGATGATTATCTATTGATTGATTTTTATCTACAAATAGATACGACTAATATTTTTAAATATATTCCTGCATCAATAAAAAAAATTAATCAGAGTAGCGCAATAGTCTAGCACTAGTTGGAGTTCTATAATGTAACATTCGAACAAGATGATGATGATACCTGCGATATAAAAATTGTTGAATTTGAAGGCACCCGCACAGTGGAAGGATCAGGTGTGCCAAGTGAAAAATTTATGACTCTATTAAAAAGCAAGAAAGTAAATATTAGGTCTACAGAAAATACAAAGTTTGCCAATTTTGGATATTATTGGGACGATGAGACTATTGGGAAGATCATGGATTTACTGCATGAATTTCAAGCTCTGTTTCCCAGGAAATTTTCAGAAATTAAAAGAATTGTTGGATATCTTAGAGAAATGAAGATGCCATTGAATCCCCGTAAAAACCCTGTTAAGTAGTGACCATACCGACTGAACCCAAGGTACAAAGAAGGTCGAATGTTGGATGCAGGTATCATAGAACCTATCGAAGAATATGAATGGATCATCCCTATGGTAGTGAAAGATAAGAATACTTCTAGGGAAGTTCATATTTCCATCTACCTAATAAACATGAATGATGCCTGCTTGCACGAGCCATTTCTGAATCCATTTATAGATGTGGTATTGGAGAGTGTTGGGGGTCAAAAATTTTAATCAGTTAATGATGGGTTCTATGGCTACAATAATATCATAATCATGAAGGAATATCGACACAAGACCACCTTTGTGATGGATTGGGGGTGTTTTGGATATATGGTCATGCCCTTTAGACTCAAGAACGCTCTTGCTATTTTTTCCAGGATAGTAGTGGTTGCTTTCAAGGATTTTATTCATAAATTTATTGTGGTCTATTTTGATGACTTGATTGCATTTGGTCTCATAAAATATCATATTTAGAGCCTCAGAATAATACTGGAATAGTGTCGACATTATCCAATTTATTTGAATCTAAAGAAATGTATTTTTGTGCCCCGTTTGGAATTATGTTGGGTCATGTGGTTTCTCGCGATGAAATTTTGGTTGATCCTACTAAAATTGTGGTCATCATTGACCTACCACCACCTGCGATAGTAAAGAAATTGAGAATAACTTTGGGACATAAAGGGTACTACTAGAATTTTATCAAAGAATATGAAGAGGTGAATTCTTGCATTGAGAAATTTCTAAAGAAGTATGTTAAGTTTCAGTGGATAGAACAATGTCAAGATAGTTTGGATCTCCTAAAGAATAACATGGTTACAACACCCATCCTACTTTTTCTAGACTGGAATAAAGAGTTTCATGTACATGTCAATGTGTCACCTGTTGTGCTCGACGATGTACTTGTGAATCCAAGTGATGGGGCTATTGATCATCCATTTCCTTTTCTAGTTAGAAATTATCAACCGCAAAGAAGCACTACGACTAAAACAGAAGGCTTATCTATGGTATATGCACTTCAAAAATCCCAACACCATCTCCTGAGTGGACATTTCAAAATGTTCATAGACCATTCAATGTTGAAATACCTGATCATTAATCTAGTTTTTGGGGGGAAGATATGTCAATGGTTTCTCCTCTTCCTGGAATTTGATTTTGAGATCATTGCTAAATCTAGTTGACTAATTTTGAGAATAGAAAGTGGAGAAGAACCTGGTAATATCGATGGTATTCTTCAATATGCACAACTATTTACGGTCACGATGTTTGATGACCATTACAGAGATATTATACAATTCTTGAGTATAGGATTTGCACCAGCCAAACTCACTACATCACATAAAAAACAAGTAGTTGTGAGAGATGCATATTTCTAGTTGATATCCATACATTTATACAAAATGGGACCGGATGAAATTATTCATCATTGTGTCTTGGAGCATGAGTGACCAATGATATTGAATAAGGCACATGTTTGTGTCACAATAATCTATTATGAAGGAAAATCTACAGAGCGTAAGATCTTACAAGTAGGATCATGGTGTCCTACTCTGCATGCAGATGGTTGAGAATATTGTCGCAGATGTGATATCTTCCAGAGAACTAAAAAATTGTCGCAATGAGATGAAATTTTGTTGATTTTGTTGGATCTATTAATCCACCAAGAAAGAGAATAGTTGCATGATACATTATCACTACGATGGATTACTTAACTAAATGGGATGAAGTAATGTAAGTCAAGGATTATACTATTGTGATTGCTGCAAAATTTGTGTTCTACAATGTTGTAACTAGATTTAGTTTCCTGGATATTTTGATAAGTGATTAGGGCATGCATTTTTTCAACAGTTCTTTGACGAATTAACTGAATAAATCTAGATCCAACAGAGGAATGTGATAGCATTTCACCCACAAGCGAATGGTGTTGTCGAGGCATTCAACAATATCCTGGGGAACGCATTCACAAATATCTATAATAATCAAAGAGATGATTGGGACCAAAATTTATCCGAGGTACTATGGGCATATCACATGACCTGCAAGAAGTTGACAGGACAAAATCCATTTCTATTGTTTTATGGACAAGAGGTTGTCATGTCAATGGCATATATTGTACCCAGTACGAGGGTTGTTGCAATTACTGAAATGATCGATGTTGGTGTTGTTGAATAAATTTTTTTGTAGCTTTTATAATTGGAAGAATATAGGTTTGCCGCAAGCTATCATCTGAATGTTGAAAAGGTGTGACAGAAATATTGGCATGATTTACATCCCAAGAATAAGCAATTTTGTGTCAGAGATCTTGTCCTTCTATATGACAAGAAGTTTCTGAAGCATCCTAGAAATCTTAGAACACATTGGTTGGGATTGTATATTATTATCTGGATCACTGAAGGACGAGCAGTGTAATTGAATCAGTTAGATGGAACACCTTTCAAGGGATTGGTGAATGGAAGTCAGCCAAATCCTTACCAGAATAGCCGCAATATCATCGAATGAGAGTCCAAAAATAGTTAGGGAAATTTTTTTTTGAAATGCAAAAAGAGAAAAGAGAAAGAAAAAGACAAAAAGTCACATATTTATGATTGTTAATTATGAGTGTTATTGTTGTAAATTTATCTATGTTATGTTGTGGACCATATGTCTATCGAGGAAAAAGAAAAGTTTTCACAGACTATACATCTGTCGAGGAAAAAGGAAAGTTGTTGCAAACTATATGTCTATCGAGGAAAAAGGAAATTTGTCGCAGACTATATGTATATCGAGGAAAAAGAAAATTTGTTGCAGACTATCTGTCTATCACAAGAATTTCTATTTCCAAATACCAGGAAGGTATTATTCAATGTAAAAATAAATATTGTCTATCTAAAACACAAATCCTCAGTGAAATCCGCATTTTTATAAAACCTGACAAAATAATCTAAGAAATGTGTTGTTGGTTCTAGACATGTTGCAAAATTGTTATTGGACACATAATTTTGGTCGCAAGTGCCAGTTGGCTAGCATTTAATTTGGAAAGATGATTTTTAGTCATTTCCTTCATTAATGCATAATAAATACCATTTAACTGATAGGCAATGTGATGGTTTGATTGGTAGTTTCCTTGTAATTATTAGAAAGATTTCTCCATATGACGGAAATCACTTCCACCTTTCCATTTATTGCCCAATCGTATGAAGGAAAGATTGATTGAATGAGTAAACATATATTATTTTTTATATGAAGTTTCATTGATTTTTATTTCATCCAAGTTCCAATTGAGTACGCTAAGATATTTTTCTGGAGCTATAAGAGCCGAGGGGATTTTTCGTAGAGTATGGTCATTTCCATTTCTAGTTCCAGCACCGTGCAAGAATTAGGCATCAAGAATCCTTCACCTATGCCTATTATAGAAGACAATGTAGGATTTGTTCCACCATCACCTATAGTCACAAAATAATCTACACAGTAACTGGTGATTCCACTAGTTACTTTACGACTATACCAACCTGTAACATCAAAAAGGAAATGTTCGGGTACTCACAAGAAGGAAACAACACCACCACCATCTAATGAAGGAGTAGGATTTGCATCCATGATTCCAGACTATCTCCCACTCAGACCAGCAGATGTGACTAAGGCCATACTTGGAAACAACGAAAAGTATCAGTTGGTAGCACCAACCATACAGAAAGGAGTTCAGGTAACATAAAAAATAATTCCAAACTTGTAGAAGATGAAATTTGTCGACCATGACTTATGCAAGTTTCCAGAATTGGGAATGAATAGATACATGATTAACTATCCGAGAGACAAAATATGGCCCCATCCATGTATTTCGAATGGAATGGCTAAGAGTATTGGACAAAGATGGATTATTGTCGCTGATGTACATGCCACATTTTGGTCGTACAAAAAAAGTGAATTCATGTGTTAAGAAGTTGCTCGTATCATTCCATGGAAGATGTTTATGGCTCGACCCAAATATTTTGGTGGATTTCAAGATGATAGCAACAATCACCAGGTTTCTCCTTGTAGGTGCCAACCCAGGGCCATTTTTCAATGGGAAAGAACAAGACACTACATTTACAAATAATATGAAAGAGAAGAATGACCTAACAAGGTACACAAGATGATTGTTTATCGCCTAATAAACAAAACTATTGTTCGATTCACATGCAAGGTTCTATATAACAAGTTGTTGTGAAAGATGCAACCGAACCAGTGCACCGTAGGGACAATTGATGCAGAAGAGATATGTGCAACAAGAGTCCAACTCAAGAGTCCAACAAGAGATATCTGCTAAATAAATTGATACCAAATGCATAAGAGGTATAGGGAAAAGGTATCCCATTTCATTATTCTTGGCTACTAATTTTGATTTCTTTTGTCGCATGGGGAGAACCATCAAACTACCAAGGGGTAGATGTGCATGTACTATGCCAAGGAGCTTGACACCAGAATATCTAGTTCAACAAGGAGCTACATGAGCGACAGAAATAAAATAATGTATAATTATTTTTATAGGTTGAGGCCCTTCGTAATTTTGTAAGGAAGTAGGTCAGGATCACCAGAATGATCGTTAAGAAATTTTAGAACATTATTGGATTTTCAGTCATGACCCATCATATTTTTTTGGAACCTCGATAAGATCCACAAAAGGAATTTTTGGTAACGTAGTTCCAATTATCTACTGCTGAATTTGATGCCATCATTCAATATTGGATGAAATATTGGATAGTTACTATCACACATGATTAACTATATACATAACAAGAGTTGTGATAGGACGATCCATTGTAAAATAAGAATGGAGTATAGGGAGAATATCCACCACCAACAAATAATACACATGCTTCTCCCTTTGATACTCAGAATGACTCAAGTACGACCCTAACAAACCCAGTAGTGGGGGATAAGAGAAAGCAGTTAGAAAATTCTGAGCAGGATCACAAGAAGAGGATGGCCGATAAATCATTTGGATTTGTCGGCCTTACCATTGATGATTATACAGTTCTAACATATGCAATGTAAAATTTCACCAATGAAAGCTACAAAAATATAGATGAACATCAGACATAAATAATAAGTAGCATCATTTATTTACTACAGACACTCTACAATGTAGTAAAATAAGTTAGAGTGGTGGTTGACTACATGGCATAATTACATGAGTTGCAGAACCTAGCCGGCTCATCTGAAGAGTGGCCTAATGATACATCGATACTAGTTCCACCATTGAAGGGTTCTATTAGTGGGTCAAGCAATTGACTTAGGAACGTCAAATATGAATACCATGGTCAAATATCTACGCTACCAATGTGCAAATCACATGCCATTCAGAATGTTGTAGTTATGGAATTTATTAGGATTTAACGAGAATTAAAATATAATAACTTGCAAGAGAAATAAAATTATACAAACAACCATTAAATATAGACACATAATGTTTACATGGAAAACCCAAAACTTGGAAAAACCACCATAATAGATATATTATCTCCCTTGACCTAAACCGACCAAGCCGGGCCAAATGAGCTAGCCACCACTCACCTCCATGCCACTTTACAATGGAGCCTCCCCAAGCCTTATAAAGGTTTATTTACATGCAATACCATGGGACAATACGATGGGCCACTGAATACCATTGGCCACCAATACCATGGGATATAATAAACCATGTTCCCAAACCATGTGCTAGACCTCAATCACCTTTGACTCATTACATAGTCAAGGTTAACCCCAACAATCCCCCCTTTAAAATTGAGTTAGAGTAAACACCAACCTCCCTTAAATTTTTACCGAGTAATCTCACATACACACCCCTATCACCTAGGTCTATCTCTCGATTTTACATGTGAGTTACCAAGGGTATGCATTCCTTACTAGGTATTCCATCCATATGCCCTTTTACATGCAAACTAATCCATTATTTGTTTTCTTATGTCTTCATGGTGACTAAATCATCACCATATGTTTCTTCATCCTCTTTTTTTTCCATGCTTTCTTTCTTTTGCTCATTCTTGTACTTACATGCAACCCTGTCATTGACGTCCATATAAAGAGGAATCCATCTATCGAATTACACGGGTCCTCAGCCGCTGTAACCGCTAGGTCTTTAGAAATTCTCTTCACGTACATGGCTCATCATTCTTGGTTCCATAATCGATATTAAACCATCTCACATTCCTCTCATAATCGAAGACTCAACTTATTCAATCCACTTCAAGCTAGGCTACAAGTACAACTACCACCCTCGTACCTACCTATTAGTTCATTCCACACTTAATGCAACATCCCTTATCTACACATAAGAGGGATACCTTGTGCTTCTAGTACCTGAATAAATTACATTCTAACCAGGAACCCAAAAAATAGCTTTTAGAGTGTCAAGTACCACCGAACATGCACCCCATAAGTAATAATAAAAACTAGTTACAACAAAACAAGCACAAATATATCCCAAGCCATGGCTCTGATACCACTTATTAGGATTTAACATGCATTAAAATATAATAACTTGAAAGAGAAATAAAATTAGACAAATAACCATTAAAGATAGACACACAATGTTTACGTGGAAAACCCAAAATTGGGAAAAAACACCATAATAGATCTATTATTTCCTTGACCTAAGCTGGACCAAATGAGATAGCCACCACTCATCTCCAGGACACTTTACAATGGAGAATCCTGAAGCCTTATAAAGGCTTATTTAAATGCAATACCATGGGACAATACTATGGTCCAACAAATACCATGGAAAATACCATGGGCTATAATAAACCATGTGCTATAACACAATCACCTTTGACTCATTCCAGAGTCAAGGTTAACCCTAAAAGAAATGAGGAATAGAGAACATGCTTTGGTTAATCAGGTAAAATATTCACACAAATCTATTAATAATATGAAGAAAATAGTCCAACAAACAAAGCAAAAATCTAATACCTGAAAGGAGGATAAGCACCAGCTCGACACAACTCTTACGCTAGCTTGCAACCATTTAACTGATGAAGGCACCACACCTAATATGTTTTCAGAATCCAAAGTTCTTCAACTTTGTAAAGTTTCAGAAAACCTCTGCAAGAACGTCACGAAGTTGGAATTACAAGTAAAACTCAGTAAACCTCCAGAGGTACTAGAAGAAAGAAGAAAATAAGCAACTGAGGTTGCAACAAGGATACAAGAAGTAGAAGCACTTTGTGCCAAAGTGGTCAAGTAAGTTTCTTAGTCATGGGAAGATTTGATTAACGATGAATAACTATAACAAGTAACATATCAAATTCCAACTACTAAGGTAGAGGTTAGCTAGCTGAAAAATGAAGTAAAGAAGTTGTCGATAATAGAGAAAATGGCCAAGACTACCAACATGAAGAAAGTATGATAGTAGGTTGCAAAACTATGAACACAACAAAAAAAGAGAACCAACAGGGTTGCAAAGTTACAAGAAGAGGAACAAATTTTTTTATGTATCATTCAACTTGTATATGAAAAATTGTGACAAGTTTTGGGGTCAACAGGAGTTACAACTTTGGAACACCTTGGTTCTGAACTTGTGGAAAACTTGAAGAAGACAGAAGCAGAAGTGCAACAGGAGACTGAACAAGTAGAGAAAATATTTCATTTTCAAAGAAAGGTCACAATCATTAAAGTTTCATAATAATGTGGCTCAGTATGAGCCACATGTGAGTGTTGGGGACCTATTGGCACTAGGAAAAGTTAGAAAGAATTCTATTCAAGAAAAAAAATATTATGGTTGCAAGAAAAGCAGCAGTTGTGACAGAAGGAGCTATGATGGGAGGAAATTCCACGAGAGCAGCTACAATGGAAAGAACCACGACAAAAGAAGAATAAAGCAGTCAAAAAGAAGAGTTTGAGTAATTTTGGAAAGAGTTAGTTAGACTAAAAGCTTGCTTTTAGTAATAAAGCTTGATTTTATTTTTGGGTTGATAGAGCCTATTTTTAGATGTGTAACTGAATGTATTGAAATAGAAAGACATCATGTCAACTGATAGTTGTGATTCAGTTGATGATTGGATCAATATTTTTAAAATCTTATAAAATAACGAACCCAAGATGTGTGCAGGTTGATTAAGAATATCCAATTAAAGAGAGGAATAAACTTGATCTAGGTTGTGTGCAGATCAACAATTCAGAGAAGAAGAGAATAAATACATAGACCAAATCCAGAGAGCATGAGATGAGATAAATATGTACTAATCGTAAAGAATATGAAAACAAGAGTCTCCAAGATGAGTGCATAGACCAAAGGTGCTAACCTATTTCTCATTCCTGATGAAGAGCTCCTTTATGGTTTTTCTTAGATGGGTTTCCACGTTACATCTTGTCTCTGTGTGTTTAATGTGTGTTTTGTGTCAAATGCCTAATTGATAAATATGATCTTTTATAGATGTTTCGCACATGCTTAATGGTGGATGAACTTATATTTGTGTCGCATCTTGAATATTTGCTAATGCTTCATGATCAGTGTTGTTATTTATGTCGACAGATGAGCAGATAATTATCATGAATGGATATATAAGAACAAAGGTTTAATTTCGGTTTTGGTCTAGTAAATTGGTATTTCCATAGGGAAGAAATCCATAACATAACTACAGAAACCTACTCCTGGAAGTTCCCAATAAATATATTGGTTGATGTTAGAGTTTTAGCATTTAAGGTATACGGTATTAGGATCTTATCTGAGAGAATAACAAACATAGAAATCAACCACAAGAGACAATGAACACAAATATTTTACTCAGGGAAACCAGAAAGGAGAAAACCCCACAAATTCCTTGGAGATAGAATCAGCACCAAAACTAAAACCCAAAGATAGTAAAATGATCTCCCGACAACAGTAGTCTCTCTCTCTCTCTTGTTCCAGCTTCTTCTCTCTCTCAATTATGTGCTACAACTGAGTGTGAGTGAATGTGTATGAATGTGTGTTAAATAGAGAGGCTCCCTCTCTATTTATACTAATTCTCGACTTGACAATAACTTACTAGGGCCGACTTCTCTAGGAGAGTCTAATAACCCTAGGGCCCCACAATTGCAAGGAATTTAACCCTTAATCAATAAGGAGGGTTATGCTCTATGACTTTACATGACTTGTTTACATTATTGAATCTCCTGATCATAACATCAAGGCATGACATGACTTAATTACATTATAGATACTTCCCAGAATAAACATTGGGGTACAATACATAAGATATACAAGTGAATACTTTCCAAACTTACAAATACATCAACACTCCCTCTTAACTAGGAAGGTATTCTCTCGACACAATTTATCATCATCAAGTCATCTTCATCTTCAAGTCATCTTCATGTTCAATTCATCTTCATTCTCAAGTCATCTTCATCGTCAAGTCATCTTCATCAAGTCTGGATCATCACTTGAACTAGAGCATCACTGGATCATCATCAAGTCTGGATCATCACTTGATCTAGATCATCACTGCCAAATCATCACTAGGTCATCATCACTGGTGCTATCTCAATTCTAATCATCATAGGAAGTTCTATAGAGCTAGCTCTTTTTCATGCTAGTTGTAGGCCTAGCCTTCATGTAGGTCTTCATTGTCTTCAACACTTATATCTAACCATGGAATGAACCATGTCAAAAAGGCCTACCCAGCACTTACATCTAACCATGGGAGGAACACATCCAAGAACCATGTCATAAAGGCATGCCCAGCACTCACATCTAACCATGGGAGGAACACATCCAAAACCCATGTCAGAAAGGCCCAGCACTCACATCCGACCTCATCTTATCAGAAAGGCTCTGCACTTACATCTGACCTCATCATATCAAAAAGGATCTACACTTACATCCGACCTCATCATGTCAAAAAGGCTCTGCACTTACATTCGACCTCATCATGTCAGAAAGGCTCTACACTTACATCCAACCTCATCATGTTAGAAAGGATCTACACTTACATCTGACCTAATCATTTCAGAAAGGATCTGGACTTACACCTGACCTCATCATGTCAAAAAGGCACTGCACTAACATCCGACCTCATCATGTCAGAAAGGCGTTGCACTTACATCCGATCATGTGGGAACACATCCCTCAACCACATTAGAATGGATCTACACTGATCATGTGAGAACGCATCCCATAATTACATAAAAATATCTCTACACTGATCATGTGGTAACACAACCCACAATCACATCAGAGCATCTCTGCAGTTATATCTGATCATGTGGGAACATATCCCTCAATCACATCAGAATGGCTTTGCACTGATCATGTGGGAACACATCCCACAATCACATCAGAATATCTCTACACTGATCATGTGGTAACACAACCCACAATCACATCAGAGCATCTCTGCACTTACATCTGACCATGTGAAGCTCAGCCTTCCACCATGTTAGAAGGGCCAACGAACACATCAATTCCCTTTGGAGGGAACCTCGATCTGGAGAACACTAAGTTTCTCCCTGAAGTACTCAAACATTACTCTAGCTAATGGTTTGGTCTATACATTTTCTATCTGCTCATCCGCTGCAACATACTAGAGCTCCACTGCTCCTCTCTGCACCATATCCCTGATAAAGTGATACTTTATCTCGATATGATTTGACTTGTAATGGAACACTGGGTTCTCCGATAGTTTCACGCGGCTCTGGTTGTTGCAATATATACAAGTAGCCTCCATCTGGAGATCAAATAAATCAGACAGTAGCTTTCTCATCCACACTACCTCACAACTAGCCGAACAAGATGCAACATACTCTGCTTTGGTTGTACTCAGTGCTACATAGGATTGCTTTCTAATAAACCAGGAGATCACACCTGATCCCATACTAAAGCAACACCCTGAAGTCCTCTTTCTATAAATGGCACTTCCTACCCAATATGAATCCACATAACCTTCCAGGTTAATCTTCTAATTCACCTCATACTTGAGCCCATAATCAACTATACCCTTTAGGTACCTCAGAATATGCTTTGTAGCGATCAAGTGAACATGTCTTAGATCCATCAGGAACTAGCTCAATGTGTTCACAGCAAAGAAAATATCTAGTCTCATATTCATCAGGTACATCAAGGACCCAATCATATGACGATACATTGTAGCATCAACCACTTCGGATGAAGCATCACTCAATAGCTTCAGGTTCGATGCCATAGGTGTGGTCATGTATTTGCATTCCATCATCTTGAACCTCTTCAGGATCTCTACTGCATACTTCCCTTGTCCTAGGGAAATTCCATCTGCATTATGTCACACCTCCATGCCTAGAAAATATGCATCATACCCAAGTCCTTCATTTCAAACTCGGCAGAAAGCTTCCTCTTTGTATCAAAAATAATCCCATCCTCACCTGTTACAAATAGATCATCTACATACAATAGGAGTATCACTGTGTTCCCTTATTCAAACTTCTAGTAAAGGTTGGAATCCTCTTTACTCTTGGTAAATCCCAAACTGGATAGGAAGCTGTCAATTCTGTCATACCATGTCCTGCGTGCATGTTTCAAACCATATAGGGCTTTCTTTAACTTACACACATGAGTCTCTCTGTCATGTGTCTCAAACCTGAGTGGTTTCTCCACATATACTTCCTCTTATACTACACCATTCAAGAAAGTTTTCTTTACATCCATCTGGTGTACTTTCCACTTCATTACTTCATTTAAAGCAAGTACTGATCTGATGGAAGTATATCTGGCTATAGGAGCAAAATTTTCTTCATAATTTATTCCTTATTTCTGGAAGAAACCATGAGCCACAAATGTTTCTTTATATTTCTCTATGCTACCATCTGCAGCATGCTTGATCTTATAGATCCATTTGGAAGTCACAACAAACTTCCCCTATGGTATTGGGACAACATCCCAAACATCATTATTCATTATCGATTGATACTCTTCAATCGTAGCATCCTTCCATTATTTCTTTTCTATCGCTTCTTCATAGTTGGAAGGTTCTTTATCAATTAAGTCACATAATAGGGATACATAACCGAAACAGGACCTGGTTCTTTTCCTTTCTCTGTGTATCTCTTTTGGAGCCCCGTATCTTTCTACACCTTTCGATAGATTCTCGTACCCAAGCAAGTTTCCTCTTGTGAGGATTCTTCTCTTGAGGTGGATCTATAGGTTCTTGAGGTTCTTCTATTTCTCGATCTTCTTCTAGAATTGCTGCATTCATGGTTGTGTCATGAATTCTAGCTACTTTTGTTTCTATAGGTTCTTCAGCAGGTCTCTTTCTGGATTTGTTGTAAGTTGAGTCTTCATCAAAAGTTATGTCCCTGATGATGTTGATCTTCTTGGATCCTAGGAAGTATATTTTGTAATCCTTCAAGCTTTTAGAGTATCCCACAAATATACCCTTCCTTCTTGAAGGATCTAGCTTTGTCCTCTTTTCTTTTGGAATGTGTATGTACACTGGACACCCAAATATTCTGAGATGACTAACTTTTGCTTTCTTGCCAAAAAATACTTCTTCAGGTGTCTTGTTCTCAAGTACTCTATGTGGAGTACGGTTCTGTACATACACAACTATTCTAGCTACTTTTTTCCATAGTTGCATGGGAAGATCTTGATCATGAAGCATTTCCCCTACAGCTTCCATGATCATTCTATTCTTTCCTTCTGCGACCCCATTCTTTTGTGGATTATATGGAGTGGTGAACTCCCTCTTAATCCCTGAATCTTGCATAATTCCTTGAATTCATTTGATGTGAATTCTCCACCATTGTCTGATCAAAAAATCTTGATCTTCTTCTCTGTGTAGTTTTCGATCAAGGTTTTGAATTCCTTGAACTTGTTGAATACTTTCATCTTTGATCTTCATGAAGTATATCCATGTCTTCCTAGAAAAATCATCAATGAAAGAAACATAGTATACATACCCACTTAATGAACTGGATGACATCGGACCGCATACATCAGAGTGACTAATTTCCAAGATTCCTTTAGCCTTGATTTCGCTACTTGGAAATGTCTTCTTTGTGTTCTTTCCTTTCGCACATCCCTTGCATACTCCTTCATGTTTTGCTTGTATTTCTGGAAGACTTTCAACATATTTTCTTGCAAGTGGTAGTGCCCTATAGTGTACATGTGCAAGACTTATATTCCAAAGTTCATTGGGTTGTACTAAGTCATGATCCAAAGCTTCTTCTGGTTGGACCTTTAATCTGTATAGTCCTCCCTCTTTTTCTCCAATTACTATTGCATAATCAATAGTCTTTCCTTTTGGCCACATGATGACTTAGCCATCTATAAATGCAACTCTTATACCTTTTTCATCTAATGCAGATATGGAGAGAAGGTTCTTCTTTAGTCCTAGTACAAATAGGACATCCTTCATTTTCATAGACTTTCCAAAGTCTAATTTGTAGGAAGATTCTCCACTACCTTTTATTGGATACTGGTAGTCATCCCTAGTTTCACCTTGTGGGGTGATTCATGTTTTGATAGTTTCACAAATGATTCTTTGAATCCCATCATGTGTTTGGAAGCCCCACTGTCTATAAGCCAATAATTGCTTCCATGTGTGATGTTTCCCGTGAGAGCAGAAATCAAAACATATTCTTCATCACTTTCTTGTTTGATTCTCTTCTTGGAAGGCTCATCATCTTCTACAGCGTGAGCATGATGTCTTTTCTTGTTTCCCTTCCTCTTGTGATATCTATCGTTGTTTCTAGGAAAATCTCTTACAAGATGTTCTCTTTCATCACATGTAAAGAAAATGTACTTAGACAAATATTTGTTAGACTTTATAGTGTTTTTCTTTTGGCAAGAGTGCTAACCTTTGTGATGGTTTGTTATGATTTTCTTGGATTGTACTATGAGAGCTTAATATTCACTTCCAATATTTTCTTCTTGAGCTAATATTTGAGCTTCTTCTTGTTATCATTCCTCCTACAGTCTGCTAAAATTGACTAGCTTCTTTTTGGCATAGATCCCTTGAATGAAAGAATCCCATGCCCTAGGGAGACCATTCAAGGTGGTCATCACAATTTCTGCATTCTCTACTTCTTCATCTACTGCTTCTAGTTGTTCCTTGATCTGAGAAACCCTTGTAAAGTAAGACCGGATGGTCTCTGCATGCTGTATATTTACATTCTTCAATTGGTTTCTCAGAGTCATCTTTCGGATTATGTTCTTCCCTTCAAATAACTTATTCAGGACATCAAACATCTCTTTAGGTGTCTCTAGAGAGGACACCTGTGGTATGAGGTGATCCTTGATTGAATTAGCAATAATCCTCTCATCCATGACCAATTTCTTCTTGTGTAAGGCCTTAGCCTCCTCTAGAACTACAACCTCTTCATTGATGTAAGAGTCCAACTCATTTTCTTCCGGGACTAGGGAGATCCTATACTTCCAAGCTCGGAAGTTATCAGCTCCCTCAATATTTTCATCAAGCTTGGTATGATGAGACATCTTAACAAAGAACCTCAAATTGAAATGCAAAATATTTAGATCTTATTAGGTTAAGATGTCAGAACTGGATTTGGAGCTGAATTTTTGCAAAGCTGGTTTTCTAGTTCAAGAGAAGATTAGGGTTTGACTTTCCCGGAGTTCTACCCAACCAAAAACTTTGATATTGATCTATAAACTTTTATTTTGAGGAGGAGATCAATCCAGGCCTGGGCTCACTCAAAAATTCCACTTCTATGGAAATCCCTAATTTCCCACAGTAGTGTCGGGTCAAAAACTGAAAATGCTCATAATCAGATTCTGCTTTGACAAAAAGATGAGCCCTAAAGAGGAGGGTCATCCCAACCTCCTTTTGCTGAAAATATATGGAGAGAGATCTAAAAAGTAGGAATCCCTAGCTGTAGCAGCTGCACAATGTCATCTTCTCAGGTTAGCTCTGATACCATGTTAGATTTTTAACATTTAAGCTATATGATCTTAGGATCCTATCTGAGAGAATAACAAGCACAGAAATCAATCACAAGAGACAATGAACATAAATATTTTCCTTGGGGAAACCATAAAGGATAAAATCCCACAACTTCCTCAAAGATAGAATCAGCACCAAAAGTAAAACCCAAAGATAGTAAGATGAACTCTCGACATTAGTAGTCTCTCTCTCTCTTGTCCCAACTTCTTCTCTCTCTCTCAATTATGCGCTACAATTGAGTGTGAGTGAATGTGTATGAATGTGTGTTAAATAGAGAGGCTCCCTCTCTATTTATACTAATTCCCAACTTGACAATAACTCACTAGGGCCAACTTCTCTAGGAGAGTCTAATAACACTAGGGCCCCACAACTGCGAGTACTTTAACCCTTGATCAATAAGGATGGTTATACTCTATGACTTTACGTGACTTGTTTACATTATTGAATCTCCCTATCAGAACATCAAGGCATGACATGACTCCATTACATTACACATACTTCCCGGAATAAACATTAGGGTACAATACATAAGATATACAAGTAAATGCTTTCTGAAGTTACAAATACATCAATAGTCCAGACATCATCTGCATTGTAGGTGTTGGTGACAGAGTCCTACTATGTCTGGTTGATATCTTGGGATTTTTATACCAACGACGAGTCTGAACCGAGCTAGACTGAAAGTATGCCAACACACTCTATATCCCATAATTTAGTTTATAGATAAATAAAAGTGATGAGTAGTTTATTGCATAATTTCATGTAGAAATGCAACATGGATATTTAATGGTTTAGGAAGAGTTCATGTGGGGTGCAATAGGAATACTAGAGAAAGGAAATACAACCTACATCCAAAATAATGTCATGACATTCATGATTGAATGAGGATTCTTTTCTTATAATATGATTCCTCTTGGTGGAATAAATGAATGAAGAATGTGGGAGCTAAAGAAACTCA
This sequence comes from Pseudotsuga menziesii, assembly GCA_001517045.1. NCBI lineage: Eukaryota > Viridiplantae > Streptophyta > Pinopsida > Pinales > Pinaceae > Pseudotsuga > Pseudotsuga menziesii. The sequence goes on along the minus strand of LPNX010126542.1, from coordinate 117,453 downwards.
AGAAGTATAAAAAGTTGGTGAACTAATGGTTGAGAAATTGAAGACTTACATTGGAAAGGATTCCAACTAGAGGAATTAGTGGTGAATGGGTATTGATATAAGGGTCATGTAGTAGATGTAACAAGGCTATGCACATATGTTGAATTGTGCATAGGTAGGGTGTACCCATAGGAAAGGAGAAGTTATGTTCTAGTTAAACCTTGAATATCTTGAGAGAAGAGAGAATATCAATCATACTTACTAGACCTACTAGACCTACTAATTCAACCTTGGAGGCATGGAAAAAGACAAGTTTAAGGAGATTGACTAAATGGTTCCAAAGGGTCTTATTCTTTTAATAGATTTCCCAAGAGTCGATTATACTTGCTAGAATATGACAAAATAGGAATTTTAATATATTAGTGTGGGAATATTCCAAGGGAATCAATATGGCATGTGTACATGATATTTCTCTAGTCCCCACCACCATGAGGTGTTGGTTCAGCCTGTAGGAACTGAATTCTATTTCTTTACTAATGGATATTTTGGTTATCACAAGGTTAGAATTAGTATTTCCGAGATAAGATCAATAACATGATAGTAATAATTAAATGGCGATAATTTTGTTATAATGTGAAGCCTCTTGAGGGAATAAATGATCTAAATAAACTCAAGAACTAGAAAACAAAAGGTTGAGATATTGAGTACATACATTGGAAAGGATTCCAAATAGAGGACTTAATGGTGAACGGTTGTTGATATAAGGGTGATGTGGTGGATGTCATAGGGTTATGTGCATATGTACATTGGATCCATAGGAAAAGAGAAATTATGTTCTAGTTAAACCTTGAATATCCTAAGAGATAACCTACTAGACCTACTAGAACTACTTATTCAACCTTGGTGTCATGGAAAAATCTAATTTGAAGGAGATTGACTAAAAGGTTCCAAAAGGTCTTATTCTTTTAATAGATGTCCCAAGAGTCGATTATCCTTGTTATAATATGAAAAATAGGTATATTGAATATATTAGTTTAGGTAGATTCCAAGGTCCTTAATGTGACATGTGTACATGATGTTTTTCTAGTTCCCACCACCATGGGGTGTTGGTTCAAGTTGTAGGAGATGAATATTATTTCTTGACTAATGGATCTTTTGGTTATAACAAGGTTATAATTTCCATTTCTATGATAATATCAATAATATGATAATCATCATTGAAATGGGATCCTTTTCTTATAATGTGATGGCTCTTGAAGCAATAACTGAAGGAAGAATGTGGGAGCCAAATAAACTCAAGAAGTATAAAAAACTATCGAACTAATGGTTGAGAGATTGAGGACATACATTGGAAATGATTCCAACTATAGGAATTAGTGGTGAATGGTTGTTGATATAAGGGTCATGTGGAACATTCCATAAGGCTATGCACATATGTTGAATTATTCATAGGTTGGATTGATCTATATGAAAATAGAAATTATGTTCTAGTTAAACCTTGAATATCCTAAGAGAAGAGAGAATATTGGTCATACCTATTAGACCTACTAGACATACTTATTCAACCTTGGAATCATGGAAAAATATAAATTGAAGGAGATTGAATAAATGGTTCACAAGCATCTTATTCTTTTAATAATTGTCCAAAGACTCAATTATACTTTCTATAATATGAAAAATAGGAATGTTGAATATATTAGTCTAGGTATATTCTAAGGGCCTCATTGTGAAGTGCATACATGATGTTTTTCCAATCCCACCACCACCATGATGTGTTGGTTCAAGTTGTAGGAGATCAATCCTATTCCTTTACTAATGGATATTTTGGTTATTGCAAGGTTAGAATTGTTCATTCCAAGATAAGATCAATACCATGACAATCATTATTGAATGGGTATCCTTTTCTTATAATGTGATGTCTCTTGACTAAATAAATGAAGGAAGAACATTGGAGCTAAGGAAACTCAATAAGTAGAAACAATTAGTGAAATCATGGTAGATATATTGAGCACATACATTAGAAAGGATTATAACTAGAGGGCTTAGTAGTGAAGGGGTCTTAAAATAACGGTCACGTGGTAGACGCCACAAGGATATGCAAATATGTTGAATTATGCATAGGTAGGGTGGATCCATAGGCAAAGCAGAGTTATGTTCTAGTTAAAAATTGAATATCCAAAGAGAATAAAGAATATTAGGGATTAAAAATCAACTATTAGTCTCAATAAGGATAACCTAAGAGAAAAAATAAGGCCATTACACCCGCATTTATTATGACAAACCTAAAAATGGCCATACTCATCATCCTCGTTGTTGTATTGCATATATGGGTTGGATGACAACGATGATGATTATGATAACCCTAAACCTTATAATCCCTTAAGGATACCTAATCCCTCAACCCCATAACCCCTAACCCTTATACCTTACAACTCATAAACCCCTCACCCATAAATTATTAGCACCCTAAATCCCTTACCCCTAACCTATAATATATATATATATATATATATATATATATATATGAAATCCATCTGGAACTAGATGAAATCCTCTACATCAATGATCTCAATGTTCATTTTCCAATGGTGTATCTTAGTCACCATTTATATTTAACTTGGTATCATTTATAAGTAGGGAAATATTGTTTTGTACAAATAATTTTTATGTAAAACTAAATCCTACCTAGGATCGCAAAAAACCAACTGTTACGAGGGTATAAAGATTAGCCTTGGAATGCCTTCAAGCAATAAGATTATTCTTAATATGAGTTAAAAGAGAAAAGATAATTGTGAGAGGATCTAAGGTAAACTAAAATCACACAGTCACATAAACATGGTCAACAATAAAACCTATGATTTGTTGGATGGAATTTATAACCTTCACTCCTCCATGAGAGGAAAACAATAGGTTCTAAGGTTACTAGTTGCTTCTAAAAGCATACGAAGTTTATAGCTAATAATGTGATGCATCCAAGGTTCAAAGATCCTATTTAAACCTTGCTTTATATGATAATATTTTTTATTATATGTGAATACTCATTAAAAAGTCTAGGATTAGATACCTATAAAATATTCTCAGTAGAATATTGTTATATTTCATCTAGTGCAATCATTATTGGTACATAGCTTATTGAAGTTATATGGTATGGTTCTTTATAGGCCCATGAAGATGTCTAATAATCCCTTAAATCTCTTGCATCTATAAAAAAAATACTAGTAGATTCGTTGTAGAAATTGTAGATTTAATGGACAATGTTTTTTAATTTAGCAAATCTTAGCATCCTCCGGCCTGGATGAATTGACTGTGAAAGAAGGTTGTAGGAGAGAGAAGCAATTCAGTGCACATTGATCAAACGTTCAAGGTGAAAATTGAACAAACATGAGACAAAATTGGTCAGCATAACATTACATGAATTATCATTAACCTCTCTATAATACAATGATAATACAATAAGGATAGTTCAAATACACTAGGTAGGATTAGAATTCACCAACTTGGACTAACTCCAGTGCTAAATCAATGTGAGAAAAACACCACTGAGAGATCACTAATCTAACTTAAAACAACTAAACCAGTTCACAATCATTTAACTAGACAATGTACGTAGGAAAAGGATCCTAACAACCTTGAATAAGGGAAAACTGGAGCTAGACTAACTGGATATGAACTAATTGATTCCTTTCTGAGGTTAACTCAACACAAACTAGGGTGAATTAAATATCAACTCCCATGACTTAGTGTGGTATCCTAAATTATAGGGATTAACCTACAGATCTCTTAAACTCATGTAGATTGGTGCATGAAGTATTACTTGGGCCCCAGAATCGTCCCCCATGGAACTAGTGAGGTGGAACTGAAATCCTAAGCTAGGAAGTGACAAATAGATTATGGTGGTAAAAGGGAGGATTAATTAATTAATCCTAACCCCCCCCCCCCTTAATCCTAACTTGGACAACCTATGCCATGGAAACCAAAACCAAAGGTCACCCATACAATCTAATGAAAAAATAACTGCTCAACAAACTGAGGAAATGGGGAAAACCTCATGGGAAACCTCGCCCCTCATAATAAGCAGGAAAACCAGGAACAATAATTGAATAAAACTATTTCACGAAGAAGATGTCTGATATAGAAAAATCTCTACAGTGAAATACTTGTTGAATATGTCAGAAATCTACTCCTCTATAGGGCAGTAATGTAGAATGATGGCCTTACTATGCACTAGTTCCCAGATGTAGTGCATGTGGAATTCAATGTGCTTGGTCCATTGCTTCTGTATTGGATCATTAGTTATCTTGATTGTGCTTTGATTATCATAGAATATTTTTACTAAAGGAGAATTGAAAATTCCAAACTCTGTCATAATCCCATCTAGCCAAACTTCCCAAATAGATGCATTCATAGCCCACCGATACTTTGATTCGGCTGAAAAGAGAGAGAAAGAGCTACTTGCTTCTTGTTTAACCAACATTATGCCCCATATCCCAACATGAACACAAATCCTGATGTATATTTAATGTTAGTACTATCACTAGCCCAGTATGAATAAGTAAAACTAGTCCTATCTAGTTGTGCACCAGCAAAATAATGGATCGTAAACTCCCTCGTACCTTGCACACAATGCAATATGCACATTGTTTCTTTCCAATGCATATCATATGGCTCCTGCATGAATATGGAAACATCAATCAAAACATAAGATAAATTTTGCCTCTAATGGGTAAGGTACAATAGGCTACCAATCAGCTATCTGTAGACTGTACTACCAACCAGTGATGTGGAACCATCTTCTTCCAACCTGATGCCAGATAAGAAGGGGAAGGGTGTTACTTTACAATTTGTCATGTGAAATATTTTGAGAAAATATCCTATGTATTTGGATTGTGTAATCATGATTCCTAAAGATTTTTTATTTACTTGGAGACTAATAAACTGCTTTAGCTTCCCTAGACCAGTCATGGATAATGATTCACTGAAAGTTTACTTGATGCCTCTTAATCCAGCAACTGATCCACTAGTAATGAGAAATTCATCCACATAAAGAACAATCAACAGTGAGAATATTCCCTTCTATTGCATGTAGACATTGCATTCATACTTTCACCTCTTGAATTTCTATGACATTAGGAAGGAATCTATTTTGGGATACTATGCCCTTAGGTCTTGCTTGAGCCCATAGAGATATTTCCCTGGTTTTCAAACCAAGGAGGAATATTCGTTGTACCCCTCAAGTTGTTTCATATATATCTCCTATTCCAAATAACCATGGAGGAAGGAACTCTTCACATCCATGTGATGTACCTCCCACCTCTTTGAAGCTACAATGGCTAAAACTATCCTTATGGAGTCCATTATTGCAATAGGGGTGAATGTCTCATTGTAGTCCAACCCACGGACTTGTGAGTACCCCTTTGCCACTAATAAATCCTTGTACTTGGTATTGGTCCCATCAATACTAGCTTGGTATTGTAGATCCATTGCACTGAAATAACTTTCTTTTAGGAGGTAAGGAGACAAGTTTCCAAGTTTGGCTGTCTTGTAGTGAATCAAACTCATCATCCATAGTTTCCTACCATCTTGGATCATGGAAATCCTCCTTTTAGGATTCTGGATCTGATCCCATCATCATGAAGTACCTCTCTAGGAGAAGTGGAAATCTATGGAAGAGTGCAAGGTTTCCATCCTGATATTGAGATCTTTTCCATGTTTTGTCATTTGTATCCTTGCCACAATTTCCAACAGCTTCAATGAGATTTTGAGCCCATTTACGCCTTTGATTGGGAGCAAGTGTTGGATCTGGATCTGGATCTACTTGAGGTTAATTCTCAATATCAATATCTTGAGCATCTTAATCATGATCTTCAAACTCTAAATCTAAAATATTAGTTAAGACATCATCATCTACAAATGGAAATGATTGAGTAATTATACCTTCTTTTTCCTCAATTAGTTGTGGATCATGCACCTGATCTTCTTCATATTAAACATTGCACTATATGAAACACTTTTTGGTTTTAATCTCCATCATTTTTTATGCCTTTGCATCATCTGCATATCCCAACAGTATGCATTCACTACTTTGATATTGGAAGGTGTTCCTCTTGTCAATAGGAATTATGGCCCATGGTTTAGAGCCAATAACTCTAAGATATGATACATTGGACTTATGTCCCATCAATTCTTTGAAAGGAGTGACCCCAATCACTGAATTGTGAGGCACTCTATTCTGGATGTACGAAGCACAGTATACCGCTTTAGCCCAAAGATACAGAGGATGATTTCTTGCTTGAAGAATGCATGTAGCCATCTATTTCAAATGTTATTTCTTCCTCTCATCTACAACATTTTATTATGGTGTGTATGGGACTGAGTGTTGCATTTGAATACATGCTAAATCACACAGCTGCTGGAATTCTCTTTTCATGTACTCTCCTCCATTATATGATGTAAGTGCTTCGATATTCTTTCCAAGAGTGTTCTTAGCTAAGGATTTAAAAATTTTAAAGGTTTCAAACACCTCAGACTTGTGCTTGAGGAAGTAGATCCAACAATACCTTGAGTAGTCATCAATGAAGGTAAGAAAGTATCTAGATCCATTCATATATGTTGTGGGAATTGGTCTAGAGACATCACTGTGAAACCAGATCAAGTGCAAAGGACGCTCTTCTTTCCTTCTCAACCTCATACCTTCGCTCTGGGTTCTTACCTACTAAGCGACCATTACATGCACCTTCAGAGGACTTGATGAGAGGCGATCCCTAAACCATCTCTTCATTGTTCAGCTGCTATAGATATTTGAAATTTAGATGGCCAAATATTCCATACCAAATCCTGCTTGTATCATTAGAATGATTCAATAAGGAATTTGGATATTATTTAGGAAGAAAGTGAGAAAATTCACATGCCTTGAAGGCATGATTTGTAGCTCCTTTTGCTATCATATTTGCAATAGAAATTTCAAAGATCTCAACTAAGTCATGATCAAATGTAATTCTCTTGGGTGAGCTAGTATGAGTCATCTAATATACATAAAACATATTTATTTCTAGGGAAGGGACATAGAGCACATTCTTGAACACTCCATGCTCGAATTTGATGGAACCTTTCCCAATAGCTAGAATTTTTTAGTCATATCCCATGTGGATTCTAGGTCCTCCAAAGAGATCTAGAGAATATAATGATTCTTTGTAGGAAACCATGTGGTTAGAGGCTCTAGAATCACTAAGAGAAGCTTATGACTGAGAAAAACCTACCTTCAAAGCATGGCATCTCTCATGATCTTAAGTCTTGTTTCCAGCATCAAACTTCTTTACACCTTCAGGAAGGGAGATATTGTTCTATTCAAGGATCCTAAACATTTGGTCTTTGGTTTTCCTCATACATAGATTATTTGGATGATTTCCTCTCTTGCAATAAGAGCACTTGGCCTTGTCAAACTTCTTGTGCTTGTCCTTCTTGGAACCTAAGGCTCCTTGTGAAGTATTATGCTTATCCTTAGGGTCGAAATAATTTTTCTTCTTCTATTTTCCTTTCTTCTTCCCCTTTACTTGTGAATTCTTAGTCTACCCAGCTAAGAGAGCCTTATTCTTGGAGGATTTGAGAGATCCCATCTGTATCGGCTTGTCTTTTTCCTGAATAATACATTCTGTGAAGGAATCAATATATGGAATTCACCAATTAGGAGTTGTAAGTATCTCGAAGTGAAAGGTGGATACAACCACTAAGAATTCTGGGCCAAGTTTTCTCATAATTGAGAGCACCAATTGCTCATCATTTTTGTAAATACCACACTACTTGCATTGCATGAAAAGGGATTTGAATTTTGAGAATAATTGTTGGATAGTTTTGAAGTTGGTGGGATGTAGTGCAACCATATCATTCTCCAGAATATGGCCTATCAACTCATCCTACTTTCCAAATAGGGATTCGATCTTCTCCCTTACTTCCTTTCAATTTTTCAATCCACCAAGATGGAAGAGTAACTCCTTGGAGATGTGAATGCACATGAAGCCAAATGTTTCATCCAACTTGTTTAGATACTTCAAATTCTCAAGAGGTTGTTGGGGTTCGACCTATCTACCTATGGTGACCCTGTACAGACCCTTGTTGTGCAACATTATATAAATATAATCCCTACAATCAAGATAGTTGAAGGGTATAAGGATCCTAGGAGTCAAGGATGTTTGATTATACATCTTGCAACTTCAAGGAACAACTAGTTATTAAGAAATATTCTATTTACCTGCAAAAACACTTCAATTCGAATTCAAACTAATTCGGACACTCTCCACTTCGACATAGGCAATTTATCTGGGTGCATCACACCTAGATAGACTTATCTAGAAAAAATCCAGAGGGAGCAAGGCAAGAATACTAGGAATTATGTGGAACCCAATTGTTTCTTATGCATCAATGGAAGTTTCTAAGGTTTGAAGTTGGCCTAAACACCTGCTTTGATAACATATTTAATTTATAAAATTTTAGGATCCTCGAGCCTGAATGAATTCATTTTGAAACAAGGTTGCAAAAGAAAGAATAAATTCAGTGTACATTGATCAAACATTCATTGTGAAAATTGAACCAGGAAAAAAATTAGTCATCATAACATTACATGAATTATCATTAACCTCTCTATAATACAATGATGATACGAAAGGGATAATTCGAATACGCTAGATAGGATTTGAATTCACCAACTTGGAATGACTCCAATGTTAACTCAATGTGAGAAAATCACCACTAAGAGCTTACTAATCTAACTCAAGAAAACTAAATCAGTTCACATCCAGTTAACTGGACAAGGTAGGTAGGAAAAAGAGCCTAACCTTCTTAAATCAAGGGAAATTGGTGCTAGACTAACTGGATATGAACTAACTGATGTCCTTCTGAGTTTAAATCAACACAAACTAGGTTGAATTGATGATGAAATCCCATGACTCATTGTGGGATCCTAAATTATATGGATTGGCCTCTAGATATCCTAAAATCATGCAAATTGGCACATCAAGTGTTAGGTGGGCCTAGATGAGTCCCCCATGGCACTAGTGAGGTGGAAATGAACTACTAAGCTAGGAAATGACAATTAAACTATTGTGGTCAAAGGGAGGATTAATTAATTAATTAATCATAACACGCTAAAGAGACTCCCAATAATGAAAAGAAAAGTAAATCCTTAATGAAATGCATCATTAAGTACAACATATATATATTTTTAAATAATATTCTGGTAATTCATTTAAATGCAGTTTTTTTAAATGTAACCCATGAGCTTGGCTCGTTGAATCCTATATTCACAAGAATTCATGAGAAACCAAGAAGTCGGTGTTAGGGGTACCAATAGACATTAACTAATCCAGATTTATGTAGGAATGCAATAGAATACACAAG
>LPNX010126542.1:91549-103979 GCA_001517045.1 Pseudotsuga menziesii | reverse complement strand
GTAGCATCCAACTAGAGATCAAATATATCAGACAGTAGCTTCCGCAGCCATACTGCCTCACAACTAGCTGAACAAGCTGCGACATACTCTGCTTTAGCTGTACTTAGTGTCACACAGGATTGCTTCCTGCTGAACCAAGAGATCACACCTGATCCCATACTAAAGCAACATCCTGAATTACTCTTCCTGTCGATGGCACTGCCTACCCAATCTGAATCAACATAACCCTCCAGGTTGATCTTTTGATTCGCATCGTACTTGAGTCCATAATCAACTGTACCCTTCAGGTACCTCAGAATATGCTTTGCATCCATCAAGTGAACACTTCTCAGATCTATCAGGTACTGGCTCAAGGTGTTCACAGCAAAGCAAATGTCTGGTCTCGTGTTCGTCAGATACATCAATGACCCAATCATCTGACGATACATCATAGCATCAACCGTCTTTGATGAAGCATCACTCAATAGCTTCATGTTCGATGCCATAGGTGTGGCCATAGCTTTGCAGTCCAACATCGCAAACCTCTTCAGGATTTCTACTGCATACTTCCCTTGTCCAAGGAAGATTCCATCTGTACTCTACCACACCTCCATACCTAGAAAGTAATGCATCATCCCCAATTCCTTCATCTCGAATTCAGCAGTAAGCTTTCTCTTTGTGTCAGCAATCAACCCATCTGTACCTGTCACAAATAGATCATCTACATATACTAGGAGCATCACTGGGTTGCCATCTTCAACCTTGTAGTTGGAATCTGTTTTACTCTTGGTAAAGCCCAAACTGGATAGAAAGATGTCAATCATGCCGTACCAAGTCCTGGGTGCCTGTTTTAAACCATACAGGGTTTTCTTCAATCTGCACACATGAGACTCTCTGTCATGTGTCTCAAAACCGAGTGGTTGTTCTACATATACTTCCTCTTCTACTACACCATTCAAGAAGGCAGTCTTGACATCCATCTGGTGTATCTTCCACTTCATCACTGTAGCCAGAGCAAGTATTGATCTGATGGAAGGGTATCTGTCTACAAGTGCAAAGGTCTCTTCATAGTCTACTCCCTCTTTCTGAGAGAATCCTCGAGCTACAAATCTTGCCTTATACTTTTCAATGCTACCGTCCGCAGCATGCTTGATCTTCTAGATCCATTTGGAAGTGACAACTGACTTATCTTTCGGTCTTAGGACTACATCCCAAACATCATTCTTCATGATCGATTGATATTCTTTGATCATAGCATCCTTCCATTCTTTCTGATCTGCCGCTTCTTCATAACTGGAAGGTTCTTTATCAATGAAATCACATAGTAAAGCTACATACCCGGAATTAGATCTAGTCCTCTTTCTTTCTCTGAGATTCTCTTCTGGAGCCCCATATCTTTCCGCACCTTGGATAAGTTCACGTACCCAAGCAGGTTTCCTCTTATGAGGATTCTTCTCCAGAGGTGGATCTACAGGTCTTTGTGGTTCCTCGAACTATCGATCTTCTTCTTGATCTTCTTTGTCCATGATTGTATCATGACTTCTGGGTACTTCTGCTTCCGCTTCTTTAGGTTCTTCAGCAGGTTTCTTTCTGGATTTGTTGTAAGTTGTGCCTTCATCAAATGTCACATCCCTGCTGATGTCAATCTTCTTGTATCCTAGAAAGTAGATTCTGTAAGCCTTCGAGCTTTCCGAGTATCCCACAAATATGCCCTTCTTTCCTGAAGGATCTAATTTTGTTCTCTTCTCTTTTGGAATATGTATGTACATGAGACAGCCGAATATTCTGAGATGGCTGACTTCTAGCTTCTTGCCAGAGAAAACTTCTTCAGGAGTCTTGTTTTCAAGTACTCTATGTGGAGTACGGTTCTGTACATACACCGTTGTTCTGGCAGCTTCAGCCCAAAGATGCATAGGTAGATCTTTATCATGAAGCATAGCTCTTGCAGCTTCCATGATAGTTCTGTTCTTCCGTTTTGCAACCCCATTCTATTGTGGATTATAAGGAGTGGACAACTCCCTCTTAATCCCTGATTCTTTGCATAGCTCCTTGAATTCATTTGAAGTGAATTCTCCACCATTATCTGAATGAATGGTCTTGATCTTCTTTTCAGTATGATTTTCGATCAAGGCTTTGAATTCCTTGAACTTGCTAAATACTTCATCTTTGTTCTTCATAAAGTAAATCCATGTCTTTCTAGAAAAATCATCAATAAAAGAAACATAGTATGCATACCCGCTAAGTGAGTTTGATGACATAGGACCGCATACATCAGAGTGGATGACTTCTAGAATGCTTTTGGCTTTGCTTTCGCTGCTTGGAAATGTCTTCTTTGTATTCTTTCCTTTCGCACATCCTTTGCAGACCCCATCATGTTTTTCTTGAATTTCTTAAAGACCTTCGACAACTTTATTTGCAATAGGTAGTGCTCTGTAATGCACATGTGCAAGTATTCTATGCCAAAGCTCATTTGGCTCTACTGTGTCATGGATCAAGGCTTGTTCTGGATGTCCCTTCAATTTGTACAAGCCTCCTTCTTGTTCTCCAATCACTACTGCATCATCAATAGTCTTTCCTTTTGGCCACATGATGACTTGACCATCTATGAATGCCACCCGCATTCCTTTTGCATCCAATGCTGAAATGGATAGAAGATTCTTCTTCAGTCCTAGAACAAACAATACTTCTTTCATTGTTAGAGACTTACCAGAGTCTAACTTGTATGAAGATTCCCCACTACCTTTTATTGGATATTGGTAGTCATCTCCTAGTTTCACATTGTGAGGTGATTCATGTTCTGACAGTCTTAAAAAATATTCCTTGAATCCCGTCATATGTTTGGAAGCCCCACTGTCTATAAGCCAATCATTACTTCCATGAGTAATGTTACCTGTGAGAGCTGATATCAGAACATATTCATCCTCGATTGAAGAATCTTCACTTTCATATCTGGATCTCTTTTTGGATGGTTCATCATCCTCTATAGCATGAGCATGATGTCTTATTTTGCTACTCTTCTTTACTATCTCCTATTTGTTAGGACAATTCCTTGCATAGTGTCCTGCTTCATCACAAGTAAAGCATATGATCCTAGATACATCTCTTCTAGTATTATCTTTGTGAGGGTGCTTACCTTTGAAGTGATGAATCCTCTTTCTTGATGACTTGGAGTGAGTCTTGGAGCGCACTGTGAGAGCTTGGTCTTCACTACCCATCTTTTCTTCTCGAGCTGCTATTCAAGCTTCTTCTTGAGAGCAATCTTCCCATAGTCTGCTGAATTTGACCAACTTCTTTCTCGCACAAATTCCTTGGATGAAAGCATCCCATGTCCTAGGGAGGCCATTCAATGTAGTCATCACAATCTCTGCATTTTCCACTTCTCCATCAACAGCTTCTAATTGTTCCTTGATCTGAGAAACCCTTGTGAAGTATGAATGGATAGTTTCTTCATTTTGAATATTCACATTCTTCAGCTGGTTCCTCAGGGTCATCTTCCGATTGATGTTCTTTCCTTCAAACAATTTGGTTAGGGCATCAAACATAGCTTTAGGTGTCTTGAGAGAGGACACCTGTGGGATAAGATGATCCTTGATAGAATCAGCAATGATCCTCTTTGCCATAACCATATTCTTCTTATGTAAGGCCTTTTCCCCATCTCCCTCTAGAACTGGAACCTCCTAATGAATGTAGGAGTCTAATTCATTCTCTTCTAGGACCAGGGAGATCCTATACTTCCAAGCTCGGAAGTTATCAGCTCCCTCAAGCTTTTCATCAAGCTTGGTATGATGAGACATGTTTAAATAAGAAACTCAAAAGGAAATACAAAAGATTTTAAGTCTTAGCAGCTTCAAGATGTCAGATCTAAGACTTGAGCTGAAATCCTGCAGAGTTGGTTTAGGAGCAACTAGGGTTTTGCTTTTCTGGAGTTCTGTCCACCCAAATGCCTTCAAATTTGTTCCTAACTTCGATTTTGGGGAGGGGATCAATCCAGGCCTGGGCTCACTGAAAAATTCCTCTTCTGTAGAAATCCCTAATTTCCGACCCCAGTGACAGGTCTAAAACTGAAAAACCTCAGAATTGAATTATGTTTCGACAGAAAGATGTGCCCTAGGGAGGAGAGTAATTCCACCTTACTTTTGCTGAAAATCTGTGGAGGAAGATCCACAAACTAGGAATCCCTAGTTCCTGTACCTGTACAGTGTCTTCTTCTCAGGTTAGCTCTGATACCATGTTATTTTTTCAACATTTAAGCTAGCATTATGTTAGGATCTTTTCACTGAGAGAATAACAAGCACATCAACAAAACATAAGCACATCACAAGAGATAAGAGACACAAAGAGTTTTGATCGAGGAAACCATAAATGGAGAAAACCCCGCAACTTCCTCAAAGATAGAATCACCACAATATGTAAGACCCCAAAACAGTAAGATGCACTCCCAACAGTAGTAGTCTTCTTCTTCTGTCTAGCCCCAGTATTTCCTTCCTCACTAATGCGCCACACTTGAGTGAGTGAGTGATGTACAAGTGATAAAAAGAGAGACTCTCACTCTCTATTTATATTCTTCCGTTCACTTGAAATGCACTTAATCATGTCGGCCCAACTAACAATTACTTACTCGAGCCTACACCTTAATTAGTGTATAATAACTCAAGTGCCCCAAAACTGTGGGGACTTACATAATGACTTGACAAGACTTGTTTACATTATTAATCCCCCCGATCGGAACATCAGGGCATGACTCAAATACATAATATACATAGAAGAATACATTCCGAAGTTACATATACATCAACAAAGTGTACCCACACTCGTTCAAAGAAGAGTTTAGGAGTGGCTTCTGCTGTGATATTCTTCTTGTAGGTCACCATTATGGCCATCTTTGCGAATCTGTGGATGACCATGAACACACGGTCATTGCCATGCTTAGTAGAAGGAATGATCGACATATAATCCATGGAGATGGATTCCCAAGGTCGACTAGGGGTAGGAAATGGAGTATAGAGGCCTTTCTTCTTGATGGACGGTTTGGCACTGGCGCAGGTAGTGCAGGATTGGATGTACTTCCCGGCATCTTTTTGAAGGTTCAGCCAATAAAAATACTTCTGCAGTACTACCACTATTTTCTCAACCCCGAAATTCCTAGTGAACCGACTGTAGTGCGGTTCCCAAATCATCTTGGCACGCTCACTTGAAGGAACACAAAGGTGTCCCATGTGACATAGCAGTGCATCCTGGGGGTGAAAATTTGGAACTTGGTTTCCCTCCAAGAGCATCCTGTATGTGTGGCTGAATTATGGATCGTTCTTCCAGAGAAGCAGCCAATCAGAGGTCGCATGCCCACAAGACTTGAGCACGGTGGTTATCGCTGTGATCAGTGGTCGGCTGAGGCAATCTGCAACATTATTGGTGCTTCCCTTCTTGTACTTGATATTCAAATCAAACTATTGTAGATATGTGGACCAATTCTGATGGCAATCGTTCTGTAACTTCCCTTGTGTCTGTATGAATTGTAGGGGTCGATGGTCTATGTGGATGATCGTTTCCTTCCCCAAAATGTAATGCTTGCATTTTCGGAAAGCATGTACAATGGAATACATCTCTTTGTCATAAGTGGGATATTTGCAGACTGTGTCAGAAAGTGTCTCACTCTGATATGCCACTGGATTCCCTTGTTGAGTAAGGACTACCCCAATAGCATAGTCAGAGGCATCTGTCTCGATCTCAAATGGTTGTTGCAAATCTGGTAATGTGAGCACTGGGGTACAATAGAGGCGATGTTTCAATTTCACAAAATCCTTCTGTTGAGTTTCTGACCAGAAGAATTTTTCTTTTGATCCTCCCTTGGTGACTTGACTCAAGGTCCAAGTGATATGAGAGAATCCCAACACGAACCTATGGTAGAAATTAGCAAGACCCAGAAAGCTGTGAAGCTCTGTTAGAGTACTTGGGGCTGGCTAATCTCGAATGACTTGGATCTTGGTTGGATCCACATGTACCCCATACTCATCAATAATGTATCCCAGATGCTAAACCTAGTTCATGCCAAAAGTGCACTTGTCCAAATTGGCACACAACTTGTGTTGCCGCAATGTTTTGAGGACCTGTCAGATGTGGTGGAGGTGCTCTTCCCAAGTCTGGCTGAATATCAGGATGTCATCCAAGTACACTACTACAAATGAGTTGGTGAATGGCTGCAAGATGTCGTCCATCAGTCTCATGAAGGTTGTAAGAGCATTTGTCAGCCTGAAAGGCATGACCAACCATTCGAAAAGGCCCTCCTTGGATTTCAAGGAAGTCTTCCACACATCGGTCGGTTCGATCGGTACCTGGTGATACCCGGACTTTAAGTCAATCTTGCTAAAATATTTCTCCCCTTTAATCTAGTTCAGGAGGTTATCAATCCATGGGATCAGGTACTTATTTCGGACAGTGATCTTGTTCAACACCCGATAGTTAATACAGAGTCTCCAAGTCCCATCCTTCTTCTGTACCAACATGATCGGCCTCCCATAGGGCGATGAACTTGGCTGGATGTGACCCTTCTGCAACATCTCCTAAATTTGCCTCTTGATTTCATCATTCTCCATAACAAAGCATCGATAGATCGATCCATTGGGCAGTGGCACACCTGGGGTAAGATCAATGGGGTGCTTGACCTGACAGTGTAGAGGCACCCCTGTGGGTGAGGTGAATATGTCCTCGTACTCCTCCATGACCTTGTCCATTTGTTGTTGTCATGTGTATGGGCCCTATCTAGAGGTTGTCACCACTATATTCTTCTTGCCATGAGGGAGGATCATCAAGAAAACAAATTTCCCGGTTTTGGAAACGAGCTTACTGCATTGTTTTGTAGTAACCAAAGAGATAATCGCAGAAGGTGGTACCTCTGGTATCCTATACAACTTATTTCCCAACATAATAATAACAGCGTGAGGTTGGGACTCATACATAGCATGTCGCTTCCATAAGTATGGTTGACCTAATAAGACATCACAAACATCAATAGGAGCAATATCACATAATACCTCATCAGTGAAGGGCTTGATGTTGTAGGGAAGGCGGCACTGCTGGCTGACATGGAGATCCCATCCTTGGTGAAGCCACTCGATGGTGTACGAATGCAGGTGTGTTGTGGTCGGCAAGACCAACCGCTTCACGAACTCTGCTAAAATGAGGTTCTTTTGGCTCCCACTTTCGACAATGAACTATAGCGAGGAACCCTTTACCCACATATAGGAATGGAAAAGACGGTCCTCCTCCTCTGAATCATCCGGTTCTTCCTTTTGGATATTCATGGTGGCAATGGTCACGTTGGGCTCTCCATCAATGATTTTCTTCCCTCTGTCATTCCCCTTCTTGATTTTTGATTCAATGGCACAGTATGCATCTGATTCGAAAGCCTTTATCTCAGCCACTAGTGGCTGCTTAGCTTGACACTCACTAGTGTTGTGAGTGGGGCTCTTATGGAACTCACACCACTTTCCCGCTTCCTTCTTTGTCTTCTTAGTGTTTCTATTTTCTTGCGGCTTTGGAAAGTTGTCTTGAGTCGCCATGCCTTGGTTGTTTCCTTGGTTCTACAGTTTCGGGGCACCTTTCACTTGCTTCTGATTCACAGATCCAAAGTCTCGCTTTTTCTATTTGAATTTTTGCTCAATTTTGGCAGCATACCGGTATGTCGTACCAAGCAAGGAGATGTTGAGGATCTCCATTTCCTCTAGAATGAATCTGTGTAGAAAACTACGATACTTCAACACCAAATGTTTCTCTGGATATTTGATACCCAAATTGGTGCACGGGGTATGGAACAGATTCGTCAACTAATGCACATCTTGATCTCTTTGCTGTCGCAACATAGTTCATTATATGTACTTGTCCTCATAGCTCCCCATAGGATAATATTGTCCCTCTATGGCATATCTGAATGAATTCCAAGTGGGTATGGCCGAGAATAGAGAGGGTTCCTCCTCATCCTTTCTCTCATAGTAGGTTTCCCACCAGTCCTTAACATGGGGGGCGGCTTTGAGTAGTGAAAAAGTAATCTTTTCCCAGTCGAAAAAGTCTTGAACTGAGAAATATCCTTCTAATAGATTCAACCATATATCTATGGCTTCTGAATATATTCGGCCATCAAATATGGGAATTTCGAAGTTTACTTGTACCTTAAAAGGGGTTGTGCCTTCAAAGTGGCTGCTAGATGCAGATGCACTGCTAGTGATAAGTCGTTGAAGGATCTGAGCAAAGTTATCCATCATTGTGTTCCTTTGTTTTTCAAGGGCCTCCTTGAGCAACATTTTGATAGGATCTTCTGCACCCTCATCTCTCTTTTCGTCCCCCATGGGAGGCCATCAGGATTTGTGAGGTTGATCTTGCAAAGTTTCAACCAGATCAAGCCCTAACTCTTTATACCTCACCCTTGTTGGGGACATGCAAAGAAGGATCGAGAAAGAGTAGATTGCTCCGATACCACTGATCCAGATTTATGCAGGAATGCAACATAATACACAAATAACCATAGAAACAAAGATGCATTGGAAATAACACTTCATTTCATTAATCAAAGAACTAAAACTTGTTTACATACAGAATGGAAATAAACTAGCTAGAGTGTTGGTAGCTTATCTCTGAGAAGAGATGCGGCGACTACATGCATCTAAACTCTCTGTGTTACAATGATGCTCGAAGGCCTATATATTATTGAGAAACAATGCAAACCCTACACATCCAAAAACCTAACCCTAGGAGGTGAAACGCCAGAATGCAGGCCCCGTTGGGTAACTTGGTACATCAATTTCCCGGGGTCGTAAATTTGGCATACTACCTCTATTTGACGCACATGATACATTGTTAGAAATATCTATTCAAGGACTACATCTAAAAAGTGAAAATATTAAGTCCAGAACAAACTCATATTTTTCCAACCATTTGATGCCGAAAAAACATCGTTTAGGGCCTCAAAACGGCTCCGAAAGTTTAGGACTCGAAAACTGCCAAAAATAGTAAATTTTGCTACAATTAAGGAAACTGGAAAACTGAAAGAAACAATGGTGGGGGTCCAAGTGGAATAGGTGAGTGGCCACCAATATCCTCCTAGATCATGAACCTATGTGTGTAACTTTTAATCATGTTATTGACATGGCTGCCCCTAGTTTGACACCTAGTGTTAGTGTGGGGAATTCCAATACCCCACCTATACATACGACTCTTAGGTCTACTACTTCTACACCTAATTCATATGAGATTGAAAGGATTCCCAAGATTCCAAGTTTATTCGTCGAGAGCGTTGGGAAATTAAAAATTTCTTTAAAGTTAGACCATGATTTGGTGTCGATGAAGAGATTAAAACTTCATGGTAATTACATCTAATCCATTGAAACTATTTAATTTTATAGTTTAAAATATGATGAATAGTTTTATATTCATTCTATCTATCTAGTCTAAATATTTTATTGGAATGTAGGAAATAACTTGTTCTACCAAGATTTGTAAGAAAAAGCATTTTCGGTATTTGCGCCAACAAATAGAATAAGTTATAAATATGATTTATGCAGGTACTCATGTCCAACATGGATACAACTAATAACTATCAGTAAATCTAGCAATTTAGGTGAGTAAAATGTATCTACATTTTTTATATGCTTATGATATCTCAAGTGAGTAAAAGATATGTTCTTCAGTTAGTAAAATATATATTTATTCTTATGATATGCTTAGGTGAGTAAAACATATATAGGTTCTTAGTTTCTTTACATTCATAAATATTTAGTAAATTTTATATCGATTTTCGCTAAATACATTGGTTTTTTTATGTTATATTTAACCATCAACATCCCATAATTTGACTAAAGATGAAGTTCAAAGGATCCTGCAATAGAAAAGGGAAAATTTTAGTCCCATTGGAAGGTTTCAAAATATTTTAGAGGTATTCTACTTTGCTAGTGCCTAGATCAATAAAATGTAATCTTGCACACGTGGATAATATTTTTTTTCTTTTGTATACTTGTCTCTGATGAGATATTTTTTGGGTTCCATAGTCACTTGTGTATACTAATCATTACCTCACAATAACTTTAATTTGAGTTACCATTTCTATCTATAATTTTCGAAGCAGTTCCTAGATTTGTTTCATTCAAAAATATTCATGAGTAGTATATTATAAATTTCTACTATGAACATTATCTTTTAAGTAATTTTTTTGTTTGCTAGAATCTCCCTAACTTGTGGGAGTGGACTTAGGTATAAGAAACCATGGCCTAGGGGAATCTATTCCATTAAAAACACTAAGGGATCACACCTCAACCTGGGCCACACCAACCCTTAACTATTTGGATTTTTTATGTCTCCTCCCAACTAGCTCGCCCCTCAGGGGAATTGAACTCCGGTCGCCTTGCTAATGAGACCAACACCTTAACTGACTTATCTAGTAGGAATTGACTAAGACATATTTGTTAACCATTAAAGTAAGGTTTCAAAACCAGTTATGGTTATTTTAGTTGTTATAATGTCATTTTGTAGGTTAGGATAATGTAATTTTGATCCACTATTGTAGTTCCCTAACTAAATGATTTGAATTTAGTTTCTATTTTTAGTTTATGTGAGGTATATCAAAAAAATCCTAAGGCTTAATCACATCCTTATTTCCTTGACACACTACCACAACTACCCCAATGATGTGATTTTTATGAGTTAATTATAATATTATTAGCATGTAAACACATTAGTTTTCCCTTTGCACAAAAAAAAATTACAAAAGAGTTTCTTCCCTTGGTCATTTAGGGAATTTTCTTGGTTGGAATGAGCATATTTTTTAGATTGTAAGTGTATCCCATCCACTCATTACTAGAATCATTTGCAAGAAAATGATTTGGCTCAAATCACCCTAACAATGTTTTGCCCATATTAGTACTATACATGAATGTTATCTCTTTGTATTTGTCGCTATCATTTCCATGCACAAAACACTACCTCCCTCTCACAAGTCATGAGACACTTATTAGTGTCAAGAATTTGAATTGAGGAACCTGGAAATCAAACTAGGAATACAAAACAAAGAATACAACGATAAACTATGGATATAAAATCAATACCATAACAATTGAGTACAATGAAGTCCTAACCTTATATTTATCAACAAGCAATATTATATTTGTTGGTTGTATCAACTTATAGATAACTTAAAGTGATGGTTTTAGAACCCCAAATTGATGTACTACCTTGATAAATTTATTAGACCCCCGTGGGGTAAGAATAAACCCCTTACATAGTCCTATGTTGAGTTGGAAGATACCCCTCACCTATTAAAATTTCTAGGTGTGACCCATTAAAAGGGAATCACCCTCCTAGGCTTGAACCTAACCCTGATGCCAACTAAATTAATAATGGAGACAAGATTCAAGAGACCTGTCAGTCCCATAGATGTCTTCGGCTAAAATTAAGACATACCCAGGCATGATGTAACTCAATTATTTGAGATTTAGAGCTCAACCTTTGATTTAAAGTGTGTAATGTTTATTTTCTTGAAAATATTTGCTTTACTGAATAGATCAAGATTTTATTTGAGTGCAAAGATGTGACAAAGGAATCTAATGGTGTACTTCAGTATTTGTAAGCATACTGGAGGTCGACTTTTAGCAAATGGAGACAAATGAACATATGAGGTGTATTGACTATTACAAATCTCATAAATTCGATATGGATAAAAACGTAGTGATATTTACACTTAAAGAAATTATTAGTTTATGACAATATGCAAATCATTCCCAAGGCTTATCTATTCAATTAGAAGCATTGATATACATTAAAACAAATAAGAAAGATTCTATTTTTGTTTAAAACCATGAACATTAGAAGGAAAAAGAGGTAAGAAAAAGCTTGAAATCTCTTAATCCATCTCATGACTTGAAAATCAAATTCATCATCGATATATGAAGCATTAAACGCTACTCAAAATTTTATATTACTCATTGGAAAATGTTTACACAAATTTATAAAGTGAATCTAGTAATAGGAGAATATACAAACTATAGAGGAAGAAACAATATTGAGGCATATCACTATCTTTATTTTTGTTTACAAAAATTTATTTACAAAACAATATTATCGCTAAACAACTTCCCATAAATCTTCTCAAAAAATTTCCAACCATTATTATGCCTTTGAGTGCTCTATATATAGGAAAAGAGGTACCAAAACTAAGTTTGTTGGCCTCTAATTGTTTTCTAACTGTCATTTTGTTATCTTATTCATTATGTTAAGAAAAGTATCCTCTTTGTTGTAACTTTTTACCTTTTATTTATTTTACATCCCTTTTGGGTATTTTTTTTTGTTGTGTGGACCCACCAGTCTTATATGAACTTGCTTTCACAAATGGTTGTACTATTTATAGACCCACTAATTTCCCTATTGATTGACTTAGTTGTTGATGCACTATCTACACAACTATCTGCCCTGA
>LPNX010126542.1:24174-91519 GCA_001517045.1 Pseudotsuga menziesii | reverse complement strand
CTTTTTGGTCAAATTGGCCTAGTTAAACCACTATCCTAAGTATTATTGACATTAATTGACATCAGTGGATCATTAAATGTCATCATCCAGTCTCACCCACGCCTACCTTTAGTTAAGGAGGCTAACTTAGACTTCTCCTACATTCAGGGAGGCTAACTAGAGCACTCTAGGGGTGATCTAAGTGATATTAATGCACCTAATTGCTAACTGGTGGTTACAATCAGTTAAACAGGTCAGTTAAGGCACCTCCTCTCATTAAATATATTATTTAATGATTATTTAATGAACTGGAGTCAACAAGGGCACCTCCACCAACTACTGATGTTCAGTTCAACTTCAGTTCACCTCATCGAAGTTCATTGGAGTCATTGAAGCACTAGCACTTGATGGTTGGATTGCTATGACATGTGTTTGATCTCTTTCAGTTGAGACTCAGTCATTTATTGCACTTTGAATTCAGTTAGGGTTTAGGTGAGTCAATTAGGGTTTTGATCAGTGGTTAACTGAGTGTGAACCATGGCTTACAGTCAGTTAAGCTAGACTCAATCATTCAATTCGAATGACCTCCTTGAGGATTCAAATTGCTCATTCATTCATTCCTGTAACATGACATTGTTTTTTGTAATCATTCATTCTTTATGTGAATACAGAGCGGATACTATTCCTGTAGACCGATTACACCATTTCATGAGTTATTTGTTGATTAATTCTTGATGAGATTGATTCTTTGTTCCTAGATCAATAGACAAGAAGAATATGATGGTGGCATAAATCCTAGTGGAATTGTTTAACTAGATGACTTCCCTATTAATGGGGTAGGAATTTATTGAGCTTGATGTCCCACCTATGTTCAAGCATTTCTTGAAGTTTTCTCAACGGTTGGTATTAGCACTGAAATCTACATATCAAAATTTTCAATTTCAAGCGGCATATTCTTTGAAAAGTCCAAACGAGGTGCTCCCGGAAGTTCTGCAACCAATAAAATTTTGCAAAAGCCACAGTTTTTGTTAACTTGGTCCGTATCCCATTACTCCAAACTTTAAGTCTAGAAAGTCTAGCAGTTTATCCTAAATCATTTCACCGAGCTGAGATTTCTCCTATGATCAAGTTTTTAGAGACTATTACTGCTTATGACCTTGTATAATTTCCAAAGCCATGAAATAAACTTTAAATTAATTTAAAAGGTTGAATGAAAGCTATTTTAATTCATATGCATTTTTACTATTAACCTTTTAAATTATATATCTTGTAAATCTCAAATTAAAATGGTTCTTAAAATGGTTCTTATGGTTTAAATAAAAGTTTGGCAAATAAAATGGTCCTTATGGTTTAAAAGAATGTTTAGCAAATAAAAAAAATGGGTTGTGTATGCAATCCATCTCATAAATCAATCCCAAGCTTTACTTCGAATCCATTGTTTCCATCTCAAATTAAAATGGTCCTTATGGTTTAAATTTGGCAAATAAAATGGTTTGTATGGTTTAAAAAAGGTTTAGCAAATAAAAGAAAATGGTTCTTATGGTTTAAAAAAAAATAGCAAATAAAAAATGGTCTTTATGGTTTAAAAAAAAGTTTAGAAATCAAAATGGTCCTTATGGTTTAAAAAAAAGTTTAGCAAAAAAATGGACCTTATGGTTTAATTAAAAAAGAGTTTAGCAAATAAGAAAAAGGTTTAGCAAATGATTAAAAAACATTTTGGCAAATAAGAAAACAAGTTTAGCAAATAATTAAAAAAAAAGGTTTGGAAAATAAGAAAACAAGTTTAGCAAATGAAAAAAAGGGGCTTGATATCTAATCCATCTCATAACTCAAACCCAACGTTTACTTCAAATCCATAGTCTTCATCTTTGGTTTAACCCAAGCTTGACTTCGAATCCATAGTCTCCATATTTGGTTAACCCAAGCTTTACTTGGAATCCATAGTCTTCATATTTGGTTGTCATTTTTTGTGAAAGTTATTTTTGTCTCCATCTTTGGCTAATCCAAGCTTTACTTGGAATGCATAGTCTCCATCTTTGGTTTTGTCATTTTTTTGAAAGTTATTTTTGTCTCCATCTTTAGTTAAACCAGGCTTTACCTAGAATCCATCATCTCCATCTTTGGTTTTGTAATTTTACTTAGAAACTAGGATCCATAGTCTCCATATTTAATTTTTTTCATTTCTTTACTTGGTCAACCCAAGCTTTACTTGGAATCCATAGTCTCCATCTTTGGTTTGGTCATTTTTTGTGAAAGTTAAGTTTTTGTCACCATATTTATTTAACCCAAGCTTTATTTGGAATCCATCTTTGGTTTTGTCATTTCTTTACTTGGAGTCCATTGTATCCATTTTTTGTTTTGTCATTTCTTTACTTGGAATCCATCATCTCCATCTTTGGTTTTTTCATTTTACTTGGATCTTTGGTTTTGTCATTTCTTTACTTGGAATCCATTGTCTCCATCTTTGGTTTTGTCATTTTAGTTGGAATCCATAGTCTTCATATTTGGTTTTGTCATTTATTTACTTGGAATCCATCATCTCTATCTTTGGTTTTGTCATTTCGTGTGACAGTTTAGCAAATAAATTGGTGCTTATGGTTTAAAAAAATGTTTAGAAAATAAAAAGAAAGGGGCTTTGTATCAAATCCATCTCATAACTAGAACCCAAGATTTACTTCGAATACATAGTCTCCATCTCAAATTAAAATGGTCCTAGCTTTAGAAAATAAAATGGTCCTTATGGTTTAAAAAAAGGTTTAGCAAATAAAAGAAAATGGTCCATATGGTTAAAAAATGTTTAGCAAATAAAATGGTCCTTATGGTTTAAAAAAAGTTTAGCATATAAAAAAAATGGCCCTTATGGTTTAAAAATTGGTTCAGCAAATAAAATGGTCCTTATGGCTTAAAAAATGGTTTAGCAAAAAAACCAGTCCTTATGGATTAATTAAAAAAAGTTTAACAAATTAAAAAAAATAGAAAATAATTAAAAAAATGTTTAGAAAATAAGAAAAAAGGTTTAGCGAAAAAATAAGGGGCTTTGTATCCAATCCATATCATAACTCAAACCCAAACCAAGATTTACTTCGAATCCATAGTCTCCATCTTTGGTTAGCCCAAGCTTTACTTGGAATCCATAGTCTCCATCTTTGGTTTTGTCAATTTTTTGTAAAATCTATTTTTGTCTCCATCTTTGGTTAAGTCGATCTTTACTTGGAATCCATAGTCTTCATCTTTGGTTGTGTCATTTTTTTTTAAAGTTATTTTTGTCTCCATCTTTGATTAACCCAAGATTTACTTGGAATCCATAATCTCCATCTTTGGTTTGGTCATTTTTTTGTGAAAGTTATTTTTGTCTCCATATTTAGTTAACCCAAGCTTTACATGGAATCCATCTTTGGTTTTGTCATTTCTTTACTTGGAATCCATGGTCTCCATCTTTGGTTTTGGTCATTTTTTTTTGGTGAAAATTCATCTTCTCAATCTTTCAATCTTTGATTTGGTTTTGTAATTTTACTTTTACACCATCCTCATTGTCTCCATCTTTGATTTTAGTCATTTTTTTTTTAAATTCATCTTCTCAATCTTTGATTTGGTTGTGTAATTTTACATTTTCTTTTTTTGAAAATTCATTTTTATTTTTTTTTAAATTCATCTTCTCAATTTCATTTTTTTTTAAATTCATCTTCTCAATCTTTGATTTGGTTTTGTAATTTTACATTTTTTTTTTTAAATTCATCTTCTCAATCTTTGATTTGGTCTTGAAGGATCCGAAATTGTAAAAAAAAATTGTCATTTTATAATTGGGGAATCCGAAATTGGATTTGGCTTTGTCATTTTATAGTTGGGGAATCCGAAATTGTAAATTTGTTTTGTCATTTTATACTTGAGGAATCCGAAATTGTAAATTTGTTTTGTCATTTTATATTTGGGGAATCCAAAATTGTAAATTTGTTTTGTCATTTTATACTTGGGGAATGGGGAATTGTAAATTAAATTGTAATTTGCTTTGTCATTTTATATTTGGGGAATCCGAAATTGTAAATTTGTTTTGTCATTGGCTTTAATTGTAAATTTGTTTTGTCATTTTATACTTGGGGAATACGAAATTGTAAAATTCAATTAACCAACCTTTTTTTTAAATTCATCTTCTCAATCTTTGATTGGGTCTTGAAGAATTCGAAATTGTAAATTTGTTTTGTCATTTTATACTTGGGGAATCCGAAATTGGATTTGGCTTTGTCATTTTATACTTGGGGAATGGGGAATTGTAAATTTGTTTTGTCATTGGCTTTAATTGTAAATTTGTTTTGTCATTTTATACTTGGGGAATGGGGAATTGTAAATTTGTTTTGTCATTGGCTTTTGAATGGGGAATTGTAAATTAAATTGCAATTTGTTTTTGTCATTGGCTATAATTGTAAATTTGTTGTTATTATTTTGTTTTTTTTTTGTCATTTTATACTTGGGGAATGGGGAATTGTAAATTTGTTTTGTCATTGGCTTTAATTGTAAATTTGTTTTGTCATTTTATACTTGGGGAATGTAAATTTGTTTTGTCATTGGCTTTAATTGTAAATTTGTTTTGTCATTTTATACTTGGAGAATTGTAAATTTGTTTTGTCATTGGCTTTTGAATGGGGAGTTGTAAATTAAATTGCAATTTGTTTTTGTCATTGGCTATAATTTGTAAATTTGTTGTCATTATTTTGTTTTTGTCATTTTATACTTTTTGTCATTGGCTATAATTTGTAAATTTGTTGTCATTGTTTTGTTTTTGTCATTTTTGAATGGGGAGTTGTAAATTAAATTGCAATTTGTTTTTGTCATTGGCTATAATTTGTAAATTTGTTAAATTTGTTGTCATTGGCTTTTGAATGGGGAGTTGTAAACTAAATTGCAATTTGTTTTTGTCATTGACTATAATTTGTAAATTTGTTGTCATTATTTTGTTTTTGTCATTTTATACTTTTTGTCATTGGCTATAATTTGTAAATTTGTTGTCATTGTTTTGTTTTTGTCATTTTTGAATGGGGAGTTGTAAATTAAATTGCAATTTGTTTTTGTCATTGGCTATAATTTGTAAATTTGTTACTTGGGGAATGTGTAAATTTGGTAAATTTGCAACAAATTTGTTTTGATTAGCTTTTTCATTGTGAAAGCATATACAGTCAATTAACCAGCCAATGACAAGGGACCATGACTTATGGACAACGGAATAGTGGGAACGATAGATAATTATGTATATAAACAATACAATAGCTTATTTTCCGTTGCATGTGGGATAGTATTTACAAAGTAAAATTAAAATATGCAGTTGTCATGAGGAGCAGGGCATATACACGACCGTGTCAAAGTGTAATGGGTGAAAACGTCACAATGGCAATGGCAATAAGGGAGAGCTCACCACAACTTTATAATTAGCTGCTGCAGCTTCCAGGTGTCGGGAATAAAATTCCAAATGCAATAATGAAATGGTTATAAATGGATGGAACATTTGTGAAGAATGTGGCCCTTCACAATTACATTGTGTTCATTTCCAGAATAAAGGATTGTTGCTGCAATAGAGAGCGCATGAATCAATGGTGTATTTATGTTGTCATTTTTGCAAGGCATATGTTAGTGTCACCAAAAATTTGAACATAAATAAGTGGCATAATAATGTTATATACAATCTTGTCAAAATTCATTGTATTAGCATGGCTCGAGTTTCATTTACTCTAAAAGGAGATAAGAATTTCAAACTTATAGATACATCCTGGGCACACACCTCTATAATGAATAAAGTAGCATTGACAACAAATATCCCTTGAATATTATTTTGTTAAGAATGCCATCGCAGTCATCCGAAGATGGGTTTGTTTCTTAAAGAAAATGATACAATTTGTGGTTACAATTGGTATCATTCTGGTTGATGATACCTATGAAGGACAATTTTCACATAATGCATGTGAGCATAGATAGAGCAACCTGCTTTCTATATGTGATGAATTTCATGATTTATATAATTCTTCCATTCGTGAAACATACTCATCTACTTTTTCTATAGTTATTTAGGCTCTTATTGAGATTCTTAATTTCTATATACTCAATGATCGACTTCCAATGGACAACAGTTAATTATTTCAGATTTTGTATTATTATACATGTTCAAGCATTGTGTTCAAGAAAAGTAAACATGCTTTCGTTCAGATTATGAAGAGATGGAGAAGTACATCTCATGACCTTGGATCCAAAAATAAGTGGCAGCAGAAGATATTTTTATTTCATATTTTAAGGCATTAATAAAGCCTCAAGACCTTCATCAAAGATCAACCTCCAGATTCTAGAGCACCAATCAAATCATCTCCAAATTTGAAGGTGATTTACTTCACACGTGACAAAGTATTCAAATATTTCAACCACACATCCCTTATTTGTAGGGAATCTAGTAGTAGTGAAGGTGATTTACTTCACATGTGGCAGAGTATTCAAATATTTCAACCACACATCCCTAGCCCTAGTAGTAGTGGATGGCAGGTGAGGTGTCCATCAGCCTCCTCATTTCTAGATATTCAAGCAGAAAGTTGACTTAAGCTTTCTTTTATTTTTAAATGTAATTTTCTATAAAAGTAGGTTTTGAAATGTAAAAGGGGTTCAGTTCGAGGGGGCTAGGTATTGGATTCTGAGACTGAATAGTCTAATTTTGTATATAGAAACTCTATTTTCAGATGCCCTTATTTAATTTTTTAGGAATGCAATAAATGTAATGTTCACTATGTGTTTCTCGTTTGCACTTGTATTCTTCTTCTATTTATATGTGATAATTATGGTGTAGTATACACTATAATTCTATGTTGTAGAATCTAGAAATGATGAAGGATTCACTGTTGATGGTCTATTTATCTATGTTGTATTCAAATACCTTAGTTCCAAATTAGAAAGGATTTTTGGTTTTGATCTTTTCATTTTGGTGGATTTTTCATTTGAACAAATTGTGTAGATAGTAGATTTACACTTTTATTACAATTCTTCTTATATCCTTATTCCAAATATCTGAGCATTGTATTTAGTGGCTTTCTCTTTATGGATATAGTATATAAATCAGAGATTTTCCTATGAGATGGTATCCCAAACCCCTGTCTACTTGATCCACCAATTAACAAACTTAATTTATCCTTATTGAAGTTCCTAAAATTTATGCGTTGTAGTCAAGTGCAAAATTTAGGACTAACAACTGGGAGTATTGGAGGAAGAACTAATTTGTGGTATTTTGTGATTTGTTTCCAGTCCTTTCCCATTGGGTATTTATGTTCCTTTAATGAGTCAAGAGAAATGTCTACAATGGTAGGGTGCTCATATGAGATAAGGGGGACTATTCGTATTACTAACTTCAATGCTATCTAGAATGAGAATTCAACTTTTAATTCTTCTATTGAAAGTGAACCTTCCAAAGGCCCAAAAATATCATCAAAATGCTTGTGTTCTTCTATTTTCTACCTCATCATTTCATGATATTTTTTCCTTTTTATGAATGTCCCCATTTTTATCCCATAATGGAGGGAGGTCCATTTCTATCACCTCTTTTAACAAACCTTTGAAGTCCTTTACTTCTATAGCCAATGTGCTTGCTTTATTTTGAACTCTTTTAAGCAATTTTCTCCTTAGTTGTTACTTGGCTGGCCATTTTAATCACATGTGTTCTATTATGCACTTCCAAATATTCAAGTTGCTTCTTTGTTATGCTATTTAAATATTGTGCTACCTATGCTACAATTGCGGGTTTATTTTCCAACTCATTTTCTACTTTGTGTCTATTCAAGAAATGCAAAGTACATTTCTATTGCATCTTGAATAATCTCACAATGATCCCACTTGCTTAACATTTCTTTTGATATCCTCTCCCAAATTTTTCTTTGTTGATCTTAGAATTTATTCTCCTTGCATAGGTTCTACTAGGGAGTTTACTTGAGCATCTAATTTATCTTTTGATTTCTCTAAATTTGCAATCAGTTCATCCTTTTCTGATATGTTGGACTCGAGATTCTTAATCTTTGCATCCTTATCCTCACCTTGTTCTTCTAAAGGGATATATTTTTCCATCAAATTAGTTGATTTCTCTCCCTGAGCTTGATCTGTTTGAGCTAGCCACTCCTGACCCTTTTGGGTATGTTTTTCCCATTCTGTTGGAAATTGGCTTGTTGCGTTATATTGTATAGTTTGGATAGTTTCTTGGACTATAGGAGTAGTTTGTTGAGGCACATATTGAGAGTATATAGTAGTTTGTTTTGACTGCATGGTAGAAATTTCAATTGTAGCTCATTTATTTCTCTTCTATAATCTTTTGCTTGACACTGACACTTTTTCATTTCCACATAAATTTGCCTTTTTCTTCTTGCATCTTCTGTAGTTATGGTGTTTGCATTAGTTGTACTGTCGTGAATTAGTTGTACTGTCGTGAATCTCCCTTTCACTAAAAACTAAAAAAAAAGAACACTTAGATTTTTTTTAATATATGAGGACTGGTCTCTTTCTCTTGTTGTTATTTCAAGCATTCCTTTCAACTCCTCTATTTCTTTTACCAGCTTCTTTAGGGACGATAGGCTTACATGCTAATGACTGGAACTCATGGCCAATATATAAAATATTCCACACACACTCATAAAATAGGCATTTTGGACACCCAAACACTATGGATTGCATTAGGCTCTTTATTTTAAACATATTCAAAAGTATAGTCTACATGTCTCTAGAGTCAACCTCTGACTCTACAAGGAACTAATAATTAAAATATATATATATGTCATGTCTCAGTCATGATTTTGCTACAAATTAATTAGGATTACAAATAAACCCCAAATTTTTATTCAAGATAAATACTTTGGATCTAATTGTAAAAATACTCGTATGCTGAACAATAAAACCAAAACCCAAGTTCATGATTATGTTTCTTAATGATAATAAGTTCAGTATCTTATTTTGATACTGATACTAACATGATTGCATAGGTTCTTCTAGCACCAATTGCTCACTAACATATAATTTTAGGTTTTTTGTTACAACAATTACATGTTTTTTGTTCCACAAATGTCACCTATAGGAAATTACAAGCTTTTCCCAGAAAAATTGTAAAAGGAATATAAAATCATACTTGTGCAAAGAATATGAAAAATTGGTCATATGGGTTTTGTTCGAAATTGAACCTAATTGCTTAATAAACTCTTAGATCATCCAAAATTATCTACATGGACATGCGATAAGATGAATTACATTTTTTTTGTTGCAAAATGATAATTAATAGGAATTTACAATTTTTTCCAGAAAGACTTGTAAATTGAGTAGAAACACATACTTGCACAGAGATTATGAAAAATTGATCATATGCGTTTTACCAGCATTTAACCTAGTTGTTTAACCATCTCCTAGATTTGTCAAATCATCTATGTGGATGGGTGAAATTTGGATTTCCACCTACATGAAACTCTTATTTGTTTAACTTGCAACAATACATACATACAATTTTATAATACATATACACTGTGCAAGCCTTTTCAAAATGTGGGATATTGATTCAAACATATTATCAATACACCTTTTATCCTCATCACAAATAGATTGTTTTTACCGTTGAAAGTTATTCATGCATTTTGACAAACATTTGTTATGCGGTAAGGCCAAATATGCTCTTTCAACTATCATTCAACATTTTGAATTTGTAAATAAATGATCCAAATAATTTAAGGATAGAGAAAATATATTTACCTCAAACCCTATATGCATACCATGTGCATGCTTTGGGATGATGCACCGGTGTTTAGCCCCTCATGGGAAGAAGATGGCAAAGGATTTTCCAAGATACAGGTATGCCTAGATTTGAAATACAATTTTTGCTATGAATTCTATATTTAAAATAAAAAATACACAGTAAACGTCGCTATAACAACGTACTGGTGCTGATATAGCGACATAGCGATGTTTCTATAGCGACACATCAGTTCTTAGTCGCTTCTAAGTTGCGACAAATTGTCATCTCTATAGTGACAAGTTGTTGTCTCTATAAGGACGATAGACCGTCACTAAAGAGACGGAATATGACTTAGTTGTTTCTTAGTTGCAACATACTTAAGTGCATATAGCGACACATTCATGTCCTTATTGTGACAAATGTACGTCTCTATACCGATGACTAGACGTCACTCCCGCGATGCAATATGACTTAGTCGCTTGACTTTTCCACAATATTTTGTCGCTATCACGATGCCAAAACATCACTCAAATGACGGAAAATGACTTAGTTGCTTGATTTTTCCACAATATTCCGTCGCTATAGTGATGCCAAAACATCTCTCCAACAATGCAATATGACTTAGTCGCATTATTTAACCACAATATTTTGTCTCTATAGCGACTCCATGTCGTTGCTAGAGTGACACATAAACGTCGCTATATCGACGCCTATTGGTTTTTGAAGTAAATGCCACAATCACCACATGTCATCTCTGTTCTGTCGCTATAGCAACAAAATATTCAAAGTGTGGCTAATGTGACGATAGTTTTTCCACAAAAATTTGGGCTTCTATTCGTCGTTATAGCAACAGAAAATTGTTGCTATAGCAACGATTTACCGTGGCAAAAAAGTTCACATGTATTAGTGCATGATTCAGGGTGTTTATCAAGCTCCGATGGAGTGGTTTGATATGATGGACCTTGGTCCTTTACATTATAATTTTATTAGCTTACATGTCCTTCAATATTCATAAGCGATTTCCATTTTTTACTAAAAGTATGAGGCTTGATTTACTTTAATGCTATGGCATGGTTGATTGCAAGCCTCCACCCACTACATTTTAGTTAAAGTGCTCAACTTTTTGTGATTTGTACTTCACCATGTGTTAATCCTTTTCTATATTGGAAATTGGTTGGGAGTCTATTGAATTTGAACCATACATGATCTACCATCTAATTTGGACCTGTGTCTTTTAGTTTTCTCAATTTCTTCATTTGATTCACTAGAAGGTAGCAAAGAAAATTATGAGCTACATCAATTTTGGCATTCGGTATACTTTAGCTGCTTCTCAACTTATGGGTTTCACTCATTGCGATTGGGCTATTTTAGTTGATGGTCCAATGTCCACATCTGGTTTTGTATATTACCTAGAATTTGTTCCTATTTCCTAGTATTGCAAAACACAATCAATGATTGCATTATATTATGTATAACCTGAGTATTGTGTTGTGACTCTTTGCGAGTTAAGAGGTCATTTGGCTTCAACACCTAATGATAGAGTTTGGAATTAACCAAGATAACCCCGCCATTACTTAATGTGATAATCAAAGTGGCGTACCTGTTTATCATAACCTAGTGGAGCATTCGAGAAAAAAATGCATAGAGATTCACATGCAATTCATTCGACAACTCATTTAGGATGGTGTTCTTAGTTCAGAGTATTTTCCTACTCAAGAGCAAGTTGCAGACATATTCTATAAACCTTTTACGTTTCCTTGTTTTCTATAGTTGCGATTGATCTTTGGGGTGAAGGAAATTGCCCTTGGGGTGTCATCTTGAGTCCTCCTTCCTTCATACATTTTTATGTTGGTTACTCCTTTTTAGGAAGGAAATTTTTTCCTTATGGGTTTATTATCTTTTTCTTTGCATATGATATTTTGTACATGATTTCCTTAGTAGGATTTGTTTTTGGTATCCATTTCTATATTTATTTGATTACTCCTTGTGTTTTACTTTTTTTTGGGAGTGGTGGAGAGGGGTGTTGTTGGCGTAATTTTCCAAACAACTATCGAACTCTATAGTTTTCATAGTTGTAAGCCAACTCTTAGAAGTGGTGAGCTTGCATAGGTAATCTTTATCTACCAGGTGGTAATATTTATCCATTGGGCCTCTTCATGTTATTATAAACAATGAGTTTTCTCTTGTATTTATCCAATAAATTTAATAAATCATGTATTATCAATTATCAACATAATTGATAATTGATCTAAAATAATACAATCACAAATATACTTCGTTTTTAAGTGCTCCTAAATCATTATGCATGTTTTAAGATACTCATATTATTAATATTTTTTTTAAACAACTCATACTAGGTGGCATTTTTTCTTGAACACGATTAAAATTAACAAGAACCCTGTAATGTAATGGTCTTTTCCTTTTAAAAAATGTTTGCATGTATTTTAATTCCACTTGAGCAATCTATAGGTGGACTCCAAAGATTCACAACTTTGTTCATATTACTTAGTTGGATACCCCAATCCACCATATGACATAATTTCACACAATGGTATAATTTTTTATTATATCAAGCCACACATTATCTAATCGTTTTTTGGTTTCTAAATGCTTTTATTGATTAAATCAAGTTTTGAATGGAAGATTCAACATGTTGGATTGTTGGAGTTCTTAGGTTGAGCTTGGCCCAATTGTAAATTGGCAAAAGGTTTCTTGTACTTAATTAGGGTCGAGCATGCACATTTTTTTTATATTTGATTAAGGTCCATTCTTAATAGACCATGTACTTTTATATCTTATTTAAAAATCCTTTAAGAAACCATGAGTGATATTTATTCTAACACTTACCCAAATCCAATAGATGTAAATAACTTTAAATGTTAACGAATAAAAATAACAAGTATTATCATTTAAATTAAATATAATTAATTAATTAATGTATATTAGCATTTTTAGTTGGGTGGCAAATACATATTTGGTATAGTGTAAAAGTTGTTGTATGTTGAACCTCCACCTACATAAATATTTTTAAATTTTTAATATTATCACATGATAAATAGGGAGCACATCTTAGAGGGTTTTGTTGTTTACTAATCAAAACTCTTAGAGGCACAATATCCAGGAGGAATGTTGGCAAAGTTATATTTAAGTTATTTATTTCCTTTTTATTTAATAGTGGTTTGTGTTTAGTAGTCTATTTTCATGCAAATTCTTGTTATATTTGTTTGGGCATTCCTTCTTGTTGAATATGTACTATGCCCATGTATGTGTATCAATAAGGATCAACTTGTTTGTTTGGACAATATTTATGGAGATAACTAACCCTAATTTTTTGTTTTTTTTTAATAGAATATTAGATTGTTTTATCCTCATAGTTGCTGTTGAAGTGTTTCATATGTCATGCTCATCAACATAATAGGGGACAAATTCATAACTTGAAAGATTCAATGTTGTATTGGTGGTCTTGGATGCCATGTGATTCAATTATTTTCATACTTATGCAATATCGTGTTCTCTATTTGAACCCCATTAATGAGGACAACTTTTACCAATTTTCCAGTTTCTTTTTACAACCTCTTTTCTCTGTAACCTTTACTTTCTTGGTTGCATGTGCTTAGATATTTTGTAGGAATTTGAAATCTAATCAATTATAAAGCTATTGAGAATTTTTTAAGAAATTTATGTGATGGTATGAGATCTTCATTTCATCCCTATTACAAGGTGTTTAGTTCATTTTCTTCTTCGTGCTAATTCTAGTTAGCACAGCCTTTCCATTCCATTCTTTATTTTACTCCAATTATTTCACATTTTGATGCATAGCTCTCCTCTACTATGATTTTTTTGACAATTAATAAAATTATATATATTTTAGTTATGAACTTTAATTTCCATAATCATGAAACATGCAGTTAGTGATTCATGGAAATCAAATGCCATGCTTATTAGAATACATGACAATCCATGTTTATTTTTCTAAATTGTTTTCTAAATCATGTGTGATTTCTTTTAATATATTTTGATGATATCCAAGCACCCTTAGGGATGGAATCTTACCAAGATGAAAAGAAATGTTTCTAAAGTTCATCTTCTTTGCATCACTACAACAAAACCCTGTGATTAGCGTCTCTTTTAGCTTCCTTTTTAGTGTCTACTATCACTCTTAGTGTATTTTTCATCGTTTTTTGGACAAAGTGGACGCTTTTCCATGGGATGGCACTTTTGATGGTGTTATTAGCATCCCTTTTTAAAAGCCGATGCTATTGTGGACGCTAATTAGCATCCCAATTAGCATCCCTAATAACATCCTAATTAACGTCTAAAATATCATCCCATATAATACCCATAATAACTCCAAAAAAACTCCAGAATAGCACCAAGCATAGCACCATATATTGAGCCAGGGTTTGCACTAGGAATTGCGCCATGAATTTCGCTAGGAAAAACATCTGGCATAGCGCTAAGTATAGAGCTAGGAATCACACTAAGAAAACATCCAACATAGCGCCAGGTATAGACCCAAGTATAACACCTGGAATAATGCCAAAAATTTATCGTCCTAGTTAACATCCAAAATAGCATCCCATATAACGCCCAGAATAGCCTCCAGAAAACATCAGAATGTCACCAAGCATAACACCATATATTGAGCTAGGGTTAGTGCTAGGAATTACGCCAGGAAAATCATCCGACATAGCTTCAAGTATAGAGCTAGGAATTGCACCTAGAAAACATCCAACATAGCGCCAAATGTAGAGCTAGGTATAGCGCCTGGAATAACGCCAAAAAATTTAAAAGGAACTACGCTAGGAATTGCGTTGGGTTTATGACTAGGAATTGTGTTTGGAAAATGCCTGACATAACATCAGATATAGTTCCAACATTAGCACTAAAATTTGTGCTAGGAAAATAGTTTGGAACTTCAGAAGGAATTGTGCTAGGAATTGCACTCAGCATAGTGCTAGGTATAGAGATATACATAGAACAAGGAATTGAGATAGAAATTTCAAAAGGTTTTGCACCAAGAATTTCCCTAGGAAAAGAGCCAAGTATAGCACTAGGTATAGATCTAGGAATAGAGTCAAGAATCGTGGCTAGAAAACATCCAACATAGCATAAAGTATAAATCTAGGTATAACGCTATAAATTTAGAAAGGAATTGTGTCAGGTTTAGAGCTAAGAATTGCGCTCGAAAAAACATCTGACATAGCATTATATATAGCGCTAGGACTGATGCCTAAATTTGTGCTAGGAAAATAGCCAGTTATTACAGAAAGAATTGTGCTAGGAATTGCACCAAGAATAGTGCTAGGTATAGAGCCAAAGATAGCACTAGGAATTGCGACAACAATTTCGAAAGGTATTGTGCCAAGAATTGCCCCAGGAAAAGGGCCAAGCATAGCACCAAGGATACAACTAGATATATCAACAAGAATTGCAATAGGAAGTTCGAAAGGAATTGTGCTAGAAAAAGTGTCAAGAAAAATCTAATGTTGCATCAGGGATAGTGCTAGGCATGTTGACATACAATATTGTGCATCATATAGTAGTAATCGAATAAACAAAGATTGGTTTGAATTCTTGCATTTTTTTGTGTGTTTACTTATGTCTGTGTAGTGTACTTCCTTCTTTGCTCATTTCTTTATATGCTTCCTCCATAACAATGCTCGATTATTTCAATTGAACTATTGTCCCTCAACGTGCTCCTTGGCGTACTGATCACGGGGTTTAATTTAAGGGAATTTCTGACATTTAGTCCCATCCTTTACAGGTGAAGGAAAAAGAGATATGGATTCTAACCTAAAATAATTGGTCTCGACTTCAACAAAATAAAAGCAATGCAAGTACTGTATTCATCCTGTTAACATAAATTGTATAGTTATTATTACTTTTCTATTGTCATTAATTTTAATATCCTTATTTTTTACCGCAAATACATGTAATCTCCATATCAGTCTTCAGGAGTCCTACGACCTATTCTAGACATGATTTTTTTGTGATACCCCAAATTGGTTCCTTTATACTACTTTTATGCAAAAGGTCTCTTTGTACTATATTACTTTATATTTGATGGCTCAAGTCCCTATACATTATTGATGAGACTTGAACTTAATAGTTATAACCTAATTCCCTAGCTTTTTTCCATGGGCCATGGCTAGGGAATTATCATGGTTGTGAAGCATGGGACAATACTCTCTTGGCCTCATTAATTTCAATAAGTGTGCACAACGTATTCATTATAGGAAAAAGACGAGGCATGGTTGAAGCACCAGTGACGATAATGAGTGCAATCATATCAACCTCAAGACTTATGAATGTCGGTTGATCATGTAGAGTGCACAACCAATATACTGAAGCTACCATTATGAGGGGGTTATTGATTATGTTATTAGGATTAATGATGACATTATGTCCTTCCTTATATATTATGTTTTGTTGAATCCTTGGAAGGGTGTAGTTTTGTCACCCAAAAGAGATTTTGCATCCATAACTTTGGGAAAAGTATGGTGGGGCATGAGGTCTCCCTATGGTTCTTTGGGATGTTTTCATAATGGTCAAGGACACGGGTGGTATTAGTTTGATTTAAGTTAAAAATCATGGTAACATCTTGGCTACTAAGAGGGTGGTTAGATTTTTAGATGGATCCTCTCATTGGAAGGTTTGATGGGGCACATGTTACTTATGACTTAGAAAGTTGGTAAAGTCAAAGTCTAGTTTGGTTTATGACTATGGACTTATATAGGGTTTCCCTCTTTCCCTTATATTATATATGCAATCTCTTTCTCCTCTTCAAAATGGAGTTCCTTCAATTCACACTACTTCAAGGCACTACCCCTCTTCAATGACTCAATGGTGTTTTTTCTTTGGCTACGACCTGTAAAATGATTAAGGTGTAATCTTGAATTATGGATGCAATAGCTACTCACTAAAATTAACCTTTGAAATAGAGTTCCCATAATCCATGCTATTTTGGGGTGTTATATCTCATCAATGAATAGATAGTGTTGTTTTTTTTTCCATTACGTGTGAAAGGATTAAGAGTTAATATGGAATAGCCACATAGTATAGTGTCGCTTTCAAATGAAGTGACTGTGATCCACACAATTTTTAGGAACTACCCGTCATTAGTAGCCAAATGACATTGTTTGTTTGGCCACAACTCATAAAAGGATTAAGGAATAATCTTGAATCATGGCTACAAAATCCATTGAGTATAGTTCCCCTTTTATATAGAGTGTCGCTAATCCACACTATTTTGGGATTCCACCCCTCATGTGTGTCTAGACCACAATGTTGTTCGTTTGGATGTGGATTGTAAAGGCTCAAGGAATAATCTTGAATTGTTTTTGTAGTAGTCCCCTAATATAGTATGTCTTTGAAATAGAGTGCTTTTGATCCAAATTATTTCGGGGCACTACACCTCGTCAATGGACAAAAAGTGATGTATCCATCACTTTGAGAATTAACATACCAAGGATGGTTCTCGATGCCCATGGCATGGTCTAGGGACAAAAGGAAAGGTAGTATACCATACCATATATTTCTATGAGGGCTCACATGCCATGTTTCATCACTCAGGGCATCACACATGCCCATATACATAATCTTTGGCCTAGGAATTTGATATGGTGGTGATTTCAAGGCTTGAAAGAATTGATACGTTTCTTAGGTATAAGGCATAGTTTGATGCAAAAAAACTAGGTTCTAAGTCCATATTGGAATCTATCTCTAATCCTTAGATGTCATGTGTGGGGTCTTAAGCCACAACATGGGCCATGCATATGAATTATTTGGCATGTGAGGAAGAAGTGGCATTGCATTTGAAGGTTTAGTGCACCAAGGATGGTTCTCAAGACCTAATTCATGGTCCAGGGTGAAGATCTGAGTTTTAGTAGATAACTTGTGGCTTTCGAGTTCTACATAGGCCATCCATAAATCCCTAGCCCATTTTCCCCTATTATATGGATATGGTGGCCATTTTGAGGTTTTTCAAATCATGGATGCTTATTGGTCACTAATTCATGGTTTGATACCAAAACCCATGTTGTTGGGATAGAACATTTGTCTATGGGGCTCATGCTCTTTGCATATTAACCCACATCATTGCATAGGGCTTATGCAGGGTATCCTTAGCTTACATGTGAGATATGGCCACCAGATTTAAGAGGGGCACACTAAGGATGGACCTTGAGGACCATTCCATGGTATAAGGAAAAAGCTAGGACCTTATGTTGTATCATTTTAATATGGAGCTCACTAGGGATGGATTTTGAGGACCATTCCATGGTATAAAGAAAAATCTAGGACCTTATGATGTATCATTTTACTATGGAGATCATGGTCAATGCGTGGGGTGCTAAACCACCACATTGACCCTCCATAAGGAATCTTTGGCTTTTAAGTGGGATATAGTTCTCATTTTGAAGTTTAGAACACTAGTTATGATTCTTGGTGCTCGTGATGTGACTCAATACCAAAATTTAGGGTATTAGGTTGGTTTAATTTTTAACAAATAAAGATTATACATAATATCCATTTTGACATTTTTTATTTTTTTTATAAAAACAAATATTTAACACATTTTAATTTAAATTCAAAAACTAAAAATGTACTTTAAAAAAATAACAAAATAACAAACCATAAAAAAGTAAAAAGTAAACTATTTACCTGTATAAGAGATTCTACCATGGATTGTCTCCAAATCTCTCACCTTTAACTCCTATTTTATTTTCTTTATTAATCCCTACCCTACCCTAGTGCAAGGAATGTTATTCCATTTTCATGTCTAAGAAGAAGTTTTGTTTTGTTTTTAAACTTTTACATATGTTATTTTATTTCAACAATTTTTCTTTACCAGATTAAAGCCTTAAAACAATAAAATTAAATTGATTTGAAGGGGCAAGGGGACTGATTTATAAAATTGGTGAGACTGATTTATGAAATTCAAACTATCGAGCATATCAAGTTTGAAAATTTGATTTGAAGGCGACTGGAAACAATGATCAAATTTGAAGGGTGGGTCTTAATTTCAAATGGAAGGGAATTTATTCTCTCAGCCCTTCAGAGATGAAGTGTAATATAAATAACTGTATTTTAATTGACAAGAATAAATTAACCAAACTTTTTCACACAAAAAAAATGCAAAAAACAAATATTGTTCTTTCAGTGCTTGTTATGAAAGCATGCATGTATGTGATGGAGGGGCCTAAGTCAATTGAATCCTTACAACTCATTGCATGTTTGAGTCTAACAATATGCCTTTTAAATTGAACCAGAATACCAAAAGAAGTTTATTAATGGCTATATTTCAGAAAGTTATAGGTGTGAGTAGTTAAGTGCTTGTGGCTCTAAAATTTGTTGTGTTTTGTACCAGTGCACGATTCATTGAATCCATAGTCATAGGTAGGAATTTAAATTATTTAATGAAAACAATTAATGTGTATAACCTCTATGTCAAGACCGTTTTCCATGTTGATGCTTGCCACTACCCTCTTTATTGTCTTACCAAAAGGCATGATAATGAGGAAGAAGACCTAAAATTATGAACTTCACCTTCACTGAATGCCTTGCAATCACATTGGTAAGGAGTGATAAGAAGATCAAAAAAATACAACTTGTCAAATCTCAGTTGATAGTGTTAATTAAAGACTTATAAGGTAAATTTAATATAAGACTTACTTATAGTTCTCTCTTACTCTTTGCATCTTGATAATTTAATATTTTATGGTTGTCTTTGCACCTTGACCCAACTCATATTATAAGGTGAGGATATGTAGACATAATAATCCTTAGTTATGACTATGAGATGAGGGTTTGAAGAGAAGAGGATGTAAAGACAAGTAATTTCTATATGTATTTTGGTAGTGCTGAGGACAAATGTCGTGAGAAACCACAAATTTTTGGAAGGACGGAGGGAGATAACATCACGATCATGCCACTCATCAAACTGAAGACTATTCTTGAGCCAACAATTGTTTTTCTAATTTTATTAATAACCATTGTTTCTCCATATTGTGTGCCCAATGACACTTCTCTATAGCAATGCATAAATCAATTTATGCACAGTTTGTGATCCTAGCTACATGCCATTATTTGTATTTGCATGACATCGAGTGTTCTTTATAGTTGTCATGAGTCCATGATATTCATGCAAGAAATGAAGTCCTGTAGAGGAGGACTTTTCAAACCAGCCTTTTGGATTTCATTTTGACGGAAAAAAGTGGACATTGGTAGTGAGGTTCACATAGGTAGTAGGAACAAATTTTTCATCTCATTTCAGGCCTAGTAGTAGACTAGTCGTTGTTGACACATTGTCACACTTCAGATTACAACCCCAAGTGACTCGGGAGTCAGAGTTACATCTCAATGGCTAGTGCCTCGTAGTCATTAATGATTACTGGCCATCTTCAAAAACTAAGCACCGAATGCATGACATGAGTAAGTGATTATAATTTATCATATTTACAATATTTTGAATGATGAGTTGAACTTTATAGCATAGGAATTTCAACATCTTGAGAAATTTATATGAATGGGTAATTTCAAATGTTGCTCTTCTTTTGAAATGTTGATATAAATTATACCCTTATTTATTGAAAGGGTAAAATTCAAATTTTAAATTTTTTTAAAGGGAAATTTTAAATTTACACTTCTGGGAAAGGCTAGAACCCTTTGGAAGGGCTGTGAAGGTTGTTGGGAAATGATTTATAAAATTGGTGGGAACTGATTTATAAAATTCATACTATACAACATATCAAATTTTTCCCTATTTTTGTTCCCTGTGATCATATTAGAGGAAAGTGTATGTTCGAATGGCATGGAAGCTATGGTATCTTACATACACAATTAATTATATTCCAGTTGGGTTGGGTTGGCATGATCGAGGATTATAGAGAAAGGGGATGGTGCCTAACCTCCATTATATGTCCATCGAAAGCATGGAAATGATCTTCTTGGTGATCAAAGTGCAGAGTAGGTTTCTCTGAAAATGGATCTTCCTAAGTAAACAAATGAATATCAATTTAGTTAATATTATCTGGGAGCCTGTCTGAATCTTATCCATTTATATTTAATAGTTTATTCGAGATCCAAATGGCATTTATCATGTAGCGGTAAGGATTGGGCCTGATCTGTCGAGAGAAAAGAACATTCCTCCTACATACATTGATGATCATATTGGTTATAGATAGCATCATAGGTAGTGGAATCGTAGGTTCCTCCATATTTTGGTATATGGGGTCACTATAAAATCAGATAAATGATATGATGATGGGCAGCGTATATTACATGATGTCATAGGAGTTCAAGTGAGAACTGGGTAGGTGGGAGTGATTCAGATTTATGTAGGAACGCAACAGAACACACAAATAACCATAGAAACAAATATTTAGTGGAAATAACACTTTATTTCATTAATCAATAACTAAAACTTGTTTACATACATAATGAAAATAAACTAGCTAGAGTGCGAGTAGCTTATCTCTGAGAAGAGATGTGGCAGCTACATGCCTCTGAAATCTATGTTACAATGAGGCTCGAAGGCCTATATATTATTGAGAAACAATGGAAACCCTACACATCCAAAAACATAACCCTAGGAGGTGAAACGCCTTAATGTGGGCCCCATTGGGTAACTTGGTACATCAATTTCTCGGGGTCGTAACTTTAGCATACTACCTTCGTTTGATGCACATGATACATCATTAGAAAAATATGTTTAAGGACTACATCCATCAACAACAAATATCAAGTCCAGAAAAGACTCATTGTTGCTCTACCATTCAATGCCAAAAAAACGTCGTTTAGGGCCTCAAAACGACTCCAGAAGTTTAGGACCCGAAAACTGCCAAAAATAGTAAATTGTGCTACAATTAAAGAAGCTGGAAAACTGAAATAAATAAATGTGGGGGTCCAAGAGGAATAGGTGGGTGGCCACCAATATCCTCCTAGGTCATTCCTCCCCCTTAGGAAGCAATGGTATCCATTGTGTTGAGTTCCTCCTTGAGATGAGGAAAATTCTGTTGAACTTGGTCCTCGGTGAACCACTTTTCCTGGTGAAGGAGTTGGCCTGCTTTGACAACTCGATATAGCTAGATCTTCTGCTGGTGGGTGTTCTTGATCTGTGTGTCCATAATCTGATCAGTTGTGGTTTGTTCCATGCAGTCGGGGTTTAACTCTGTTGGTCTGAGTTGTTCTTCCACGTCTGATGTGTCCAATAGAGGTGGAAAGTAGGGCCGAAGGTGGTCCACATCAAACAATGGGTGTAGACCGAGGAATAATGGAATAATAAGCTTGAAGGAATTGTCCCTGACAGCCTTGGTGATGGTGTATGGCCCATATCAGAGCGGGAAAAGATTGCAGTGGGGTCCAGTGAGACGCTCCTTCTGTAAATGTAGCCACACTTTGTCGCCCACCTGGAAGTTGTGTTGCACCTGATGCTGATCATGTCACTGCTTGTACTTAGCATTGGATCTATCTAATATGTCATGAACCTGTTGGTGAATCTGTTGAATGCACTCAATGAAGTTGTTTTCCTTGGAAACTTCATACTAGATATGAGTTGAATCAGCCTGAGAAGCTGCAAATGGCATGGCTACATCAATGGGACATAGTGGCTAGAATCCCAAGCCCACCTGAAAGGGGCTATGGTTGGTTGAGCTATGGAGGGCCCAATTATAGCTGTGTTGTACATAGGGGAGGCTCTCATCCCATGTGTGTGGATGCTTTGAGTTGTACATGCACAAAATGTGTATGATCATCCTGTTGATGACCTCTGTCTGGCCATCAGTCTAGGGATGGAAAGCTGTGGACTTTGTGAGCTTGGTGTCTAGCATTGACCATAGACTAGAATAGACTAGAATGTACTAAGGAACCTGCTATCTCGGTCTGAGATTATAGACTATGGGATACCAAAGTGTACCCACACTTGTTCAAATAATATTTTAGCAGTGGCTTCTGCTGTGATATTCTTCTTGTAGGCCGCCATTATGGCCATCTTTGAGAATCTGTCAATGACCACAAACACATAGTCGTTGCCATGCTTAGCAGAAGGAAGGCCTGACATGTAATCCATGGAGATGGATTCCCAAGGTCGACTAGGGGTATGCAACAAAGTATAGAGTCCTTGCTTCTTGATGGATGGTTTGGCAATGACGCAGGCAGTGCAGGATCGAATGTACTTCTCAACATCCTATCGAAGGTTAGGCCAATAGAAATACTTTTGCAGTACTGCCACTATTTTCTCAACCCCAAAATTCCCAGCGACCCGACTGTAGTGCGCTTCCCAAATCATCTTGGCATGCTCGCTTGAAGGAACACAAAGGTGTCCCATGTGACACAGTAGTACATCCTAGAGGTGAGATTTTGGAACTTGGTTTCCCTCCAAGAGCATCTGGTATGTGTGGCTGAATTCTCGATTTTTCTTGTAGTGAAGCGGCCAATCAGAAGTCTCGTGCCCACAAGAATTGAGCACGGTCGTTATCGC
Source organism: Pseudotsuga menziesii (assembly GCA_001517045.1). NCBI lineage: Eukaryota > Viridiplantae > Streptophyta > Pinopsida > Pinales > Pinaceae > Pseudotsuga > Pseudotsuga menziesii. The sequence goes on along the minus strand of LPNX010126542.1, from coordinate 68,339 downwards.
CATGATTGGTGGTCGGCTAAGGAAATCTGTAACATTATTGGTGCTTCCCTTCTTGTACTTGATGTTCAAATGAAACTATTGTAGATATGTGGACCACTTCTGATGGTGATCATTCTGTAACCTCCCTTGTGTCTGCATGAACTGTAGGGGTCAGTGGTCTGTGTGGATGATTTTTTCCTTCCCCAAAATGTAATGCTTCCATTGTCGGCAAGCCTGTACAATGGAATACATCTATTTGTCATAAGTGGGATATTTGCGGACCGTGTCTGATAGTGTATCACTGTGATATTCCATTGGATGCCCTTTTTTAGTAAGGACTACCCCAATAGCATAGTTAGAGGCATCTATCTCGATCTCAAATGGTTGTTGCAAGTCTGGTAATGTGAGCATTGGGGCACAACAGAGGCGATGTTTCAATTTTGCAAACGCCTTCTACTGAGTTTCTGACCAAAAGAATTTTGTTTTCGCTCCTCCCTTGGTGAATTGACTCAAGGGCCAAGTGATATGAGAGAATCCCAACACGAACCTACGGTAGAAATTAGCAAGGCCCAATAAGATGCGAAGCTCTGTTAGAGTAGTTGGGGCTAGCCAATCCTGAATGGCTTGGACCTTGGTTGGATCCACATGTACCCCATAGTCATCAATAATGTATCCCAAATACTGAACCTGGGTCATGCCAAAAGTGCACTTTTCCAAATTGGCACACAACGTGTGCTCCCGCAATGTTTGAAGGACCTATTGGATGTGGTGGAGGTGCTCTTCCCAAGTCTGGCTGAAGATAAGGATGTCATCCAAGTACACTGCTACAAATGAGTTGGTGAATGGCTACAAGATGTCATCCATTAGTTTCATGAAGGTTGTAGGAGCATTCGTTAGCCCGAAAGGCATGACCAACCATTCAAGAAGGCCCTCCTTGGCTTTGAAGGCAATCTTCCACACATCGGTCGGATCGATCGGTGCCTGGTGATACCTGGAATTTAAGTCAATCTTGATAAAATATTTTTCCCCTTTAATCTGGTCTAGGAGGTCATCAATTCGTGGGATCGGGTACCTATTCCAGACAGTGAACTTGTTCAGCGCCTGATAGTCAATACAGAGTCTCCAAGTCCCATCCTTTTTTTGTACCAACACGATCGGGCTCCCATAGGGCGATGAACTTGGTCGGATGTGACCCTTCTGTAGTAGCTCCTGAATTTGCCTCTTGATTTCATCATTCTCCATAACATAGTGGTGATAGATCATTCCATTGGGCAGCGGTGCACCTGGGGTCAGATTGATGGGGTGCTTGACCTGACAGTGGAGAGGCACCCTGGTGGGTAAGGTGAATATGTCCCGGTACTCCTCGATGACCTTGTCCATTTGTTGTTGTCATGCAGAGGGGCTCTGTCTAGAGATTGTGGCCACGATCTTCTTTGTGCCCTGAGGGCGGATCATCAAGAAAACAAACTTCCCGGTTTTGGAAATGAGCTTACTGCATTGTTTTGTAGTAACCAAAGAGATAGTGGTAGGGGGTGGTACCACTGGTATCATGTACAAATTATTTCCCAATGTAGTAATAATAGAACAAGGTCGGGACTCATACACAGCATGTTGCTTCCATAAGTATGGTTGACCTAATAATACATCACAAACATCAAGAGGAGCAATATCACATAATACCTCATCAGTGAAGGGGTTGATGCTGTAGGGAAGGTGGCACTGTTGGTTGACGTGAAGATCTCATCCTTGGTGAAGCCACCCGATGGTTTATGGCTGCAAGTGTGCCGTGGTCGAAAAACCCAACCGCTTCATGACCTCTGCTGAAATCAGGTTCTTTTGGCTCCCACTGTTGACGATGAACTTTAGCGGGGAACCCTTTACCCACATCTAGGAGTGGAAAAGGCACTCCTCCTCCTCTGAATATTCTAGTTCTTCCTTTTGGATCTTCATGGTGGAAACGGTGGCATTGGGCTCTACAACGATAATATTCTTCCCTCTGTCATTCCCCTTCTCGGGTTCAAATTTAGTGTCAGAGTATGCATCTGATTCAGAAGCCTTTATCTTAGCCACAAGTAACTGCTTAGCCCAACACTCACTTGTGTCGTGAGTGGGGCTCTTATGGAACTCGCACCACTTTCTCGCTTCCTTCTTTGGATTTGTGGTGTTTCTCTTTGGTTTTGGCTTTGGCAAGTTTTCTTAAGTCTCCATGCCTTGGCTGTGTCCTTGGTTCTATGGTTTAGGGGCACCTTCCCCTTGCTTCTGATTCACAGATCCAAAGTCTCGCTTTTTCTGTTAGAATTTTTGCTCAATCTTGGCAGCATACCAAAATGCCATACCAAGCGAGGAGATGTCGAGAAACTCCATTTCCTCCTGAATGTATCTGTGCAGACAACTGCGGTACTTCAGCACCAAATGTTTCTCTGAATCTTTGATACCCAACTTGGTGTGCAGGGTATGGAATAGATTCGTCAGCTCATGCACATCTTGATCTCTTTACTGCCGCAGCGTAGTCCATTGGATGTACTTGTCCTCATAGCTCCCCACTGGATGATATTGTCCCTTTATGGCATCTTGGAAATAATTCCAAGTGGGTACGATTGAGAACAAAGAGGGTTCCTCCTCATCCTTTCTCTCATAGTAGGTTTCCCACCAGTCCTTGACATGGGGGGTGGCTTTGAGTAGAGAAAAAGTAATCTTTCCCCAGTCAGAAAAGTCATGAACTGAGAAATATCCTTCTAATAGATTAAACCATTTATCTATGGCATATAAATCTATTCGACCATCAAATATGGGAATGTTGAATTTTACTTGTACCTTAAAAGTGGTTGCACCTCCAAAGCGGCTGCTAGATGCAGATGCACTACCAGTGGGAAGGCGTTGAAGGATCTGGGTGAAGTTATCCATCATTGCATTCCTTTGTTTTTCAAGGGCATTCTCGAGCAACATTTTGATAGGATCTTTTGTGCCCTTGTCTTTATTTTTGTCGCCCATGTGTGGCCATCAATATTTGCAAGGCTAATTTTGCAAAGGTTCAACCAGATCGAGCCATTACTCTTTATACCTCGCCCTTGTTGGGGACATGCAAAGAAGGATCGAGAAAAAGCAGATTGCTCTGATACCACTGATCTAGATTTATGCAGGAACACAACAGAATACACAAATAACCATAGAAACAAATATGCAACGGAAATAACACTTCATTTCATTAATCAATAACTAAAACTTGTTTACGTACAGAATGGAAATAAACTAGCTAGAGTGCTGGTAGCTTATCTCTGAGAAAAGATGTGGCGGCTACATGCCTCTGAAATCTGTGTTACAATGAGGCTCGAAGGCCTATATATTATTGAGAGACAATGGAAACCCTACACATCCAAAACGTTAACCCTAGGAGGTGAAATGCCTTAATGTGGGCCCCGTTGGGTAACTTGGTACATCAATTTCTCGAGGTCGTAACTTTAGCATACTACCTCCATTTGACGCACATGATACATCATTAGAAATATCTATTTAAGGACTACATCCATAAATAGAAAATATTGAGTCCAGAACTGACTCATATTTGCTCGACCATTCGATGCCAAAAAAACGTCGTTTAGGGCCTCAAAACGACTCCAAAAGTTTAGGACCCAAAAACTGCCAAAAATAGTAAATTGTGCTACAATTAAGGAAACTGGAAAACTAAAAGAAATAGTGGTGGGGGTCCAAGAGGAATAGGTGGGTGGCCACCAATATCCTCCTGGATTAGGGAGAGCCGTGCATGAGAAACCCCATAAATATGCACCCATTGGCACCAGAATTGTTTCCTCTATCCTCTTTTCATAGAATCTCTTCACCACACTATAACAAATTGAAACAGAGCAACACATTCTCTATATATAAACTCTTATTCCACAAGGTACTATTCATTGCAATTCTTAATATCTAATATTCTACATTTGAATTTATTTTAGATAACTTGAATTCAATTGAAGTTGTTTTTATTGTAATTAATGCTTTATTGACAAAATTGGAAAACATGGATCTTCCACCATTCCATGTTCCATGAAATTAATGCAAGAATAGTAGCAAATTTGCTTCAAGGATATTGATAAATTGTGCAAAGAGAATAGAGTTAAGTAGGCACTCAGAGTCAGGTGGATTCATATACATATGGCCATCTCTTGAAATCCCACGTTCATGTGAAATACATTTTTATAGTGCAAGATGGGTTCATTTGCATATAACACAAATGGGATTTGAATTGGATTTTTTTTATTATCGTATACTACCTTATATGCCAAATGAGGGAGTTTGGAAAATGCACACCAACTGTTTGACAAAATTCCTCAATAAAATGCAGTCTTACAAAATGCAACAATTTTCTAGTTTTTGCAAGGTGGAGAGATTGATGATAATGCTAATAATGATGCATAAGAATGTGCAAGAACAACCCAAGAACTAATTCCATTTCTAAATGGGGAGACCTGTTCCGAAAATGTCTTTTTGCGTAGATGGAAAACGATGAGAATGAAATTGGAATTTTTGCATCGAACCATAACATGTATTACCATGGACTGTTCATGTTATTGGGAAACAATCTTTTGCATAATGTTGTATTGACTCTGCAAGAAGCAAGAGATCATGCAAAGAGGTGCAAAGATATTTTGTACAACCAGAAGCTTTCGATGCAGAGTTACCTGGATGTGCTCTTCAAAAAACTCAATATTCATCAAGGTGATTTGGATATTCTCATAAAGAGTGGAGTGTTGAAGGAATCTAGTAATGCCATTGTGGTGTTGAGACTGGTCACTAAAGGTAGCATAGATTATATGGCCCAAGTAAAAGAGAAGGCCTTCATTTCACTTCTGTAACTTTTTTAAGAGGAAGACAAGAATATCATCATTGGGATGGATGGAGGGGTAGATATTCGATACTTAGTTCATTTGTTGGATTCAAATATTGTAACTATCAGAGAATAACTAATAATTGTGGTTTTGATTCTATTAGAGTCAGCGGCCTGGAAGGTTTGTCTTGTTGGAGAGGGTGTTAGTGATATAGCAACGTTGATTAGGTTGTTGAAATTTAGAACTTCTATGAGAAAGGAGAAGGCTTCCTATGACTCTGTTGGGATTGACTATTGTGAATGGGGACCCATTTGGATCATATTTTCCTGATCTTCTTTTGCAGGTAACTATGTGGTTATCAATGTTCTCTCTGCATTGCTGTATTTTTTAACTACATAAAAATTTTAAGATGCTTATTTTGATGAACACTAATGTTTAGATTTAATTTCTTTCCTCCTGTTGTACCAAAATATATGAACTTTGCAAAAAATGCAGGGTGTTTGCTTGTATTAGATAATACTTATGAGTAAATTACACGTGATTTTTTATAGTTATCCTATATCGACAATCAAAATGTAACACATCTAAGATTCTTATTCACCATGGCGTTCTTAACTTGAGATGTTTTATTAATGTAGACATGAAAGCATTACTTTATTAGAGATTTTTTGGGTAGGTAGCCCTAGATACAAATAAGATTGCTTTGTGTGCAGAGTGTCATGATAATTTAGTAAAATGCAATTGGATCAATGCCATTTTTATTTTGATTGTCTATGGGGGCTTGATTGGTTGGTCAAGCAGGGTGGTGATATTCCCCAACCCCCCCACCCCGACAGGGTTCAATTCCTCCAAGCATAGCGACATTTGTATCCTCCTCATTAAAGGGTTGTCATCATGGCCAACACACATTGCACACACAATGACTTTGTGCACTTGTGGAGATTTATTTATATGCTTTGTGGTTGTTGCAAACTTATCCATTGAATATTGACCTAGACATGTATGTGAGTGTTGCATTATCATAAAGGTGTTACTCATGTGGAAAAGGATTACATATTTGTCACCTTATCCTTGGATAAAATTTACTGGTGTCCTCTAAAATCCATGACAAGTTGTCCATGATACACATGGGAGCTAATAATTTAACTTGGTTGTAGTCTGAGTGGTGTTGATTATTTATTTCTTGATATGATTGAGCTGGTGTGGTGTTTATGGCTTTTCTCACATGGAGATTTCAAGATATATATGTGCAATGGGATTCATAAGAAATAAATGATTGTGCCACTGTAATTTTTTTATATACTAGGGGAATCGGCAACTGGGGCAGGGATTGTACTCCTGTGACAAGGGGTCAATTTTCATCCACTACCACTATACGCCTAGATGCACCCACACATCCCCCATCCATGGGGCATGGGCTAGACAAGGCTTGAACTTGTGACGTTGCAAGGAGTGACTTAACAGTAAAATCTATTGCCACTTGGTCTACACCCCTAGGGTCTATTGTGCGAATGCAATTTAAGTTGAAATAAATATAGGTAAAATCGTACAAGTGAACTCAATTATGGTACAAAAGAGTGTTGGGTGAAGTATTCTTATTTTTCAGTTCTTTCAAGTTTCAAAAGTTGTGGGGGTTGCAAGATTACGTAGATATGAACCAATATAGTGTTCAAATAAACCATGTTATGACATAGTTTGCAAGTTCTGAATGTGTTGCAAGAAATTTTGACATCTTTCTCCCTTTACATGAACATATTGTATCAATATGCATACTTAATTTATGTCCATGGTCATCGATCCTAATTGGAGAGAGTGTAAGGCATTTTTTTCTTCTAAAAACTCTGCTTCAACAAGCTAGATAGGCAAAAGTACATAAAACAACCTATTGTAGCTCTATGATGTACCTTGAGGTATTCATGGTTTCCATTTGCATTCACAAGAACAGGGACAAGACCATAATGTGGATGATAGAAATATAATTAATAAATGTGAATGATACAATTCATGAAATTAAGTAAAGAATTATGTCATACTATAGTACCTAAGAGACATGACTATTCTAATAGATGCAACCCCACCTCATAATAACAAATATAATTATTTTAATTTAGGTGTATTTCAAAGTTAACTGCATTATTCTTGCTAGGTGCAATCCAATGTGCAACGCTAGTGAGATTGGGACCTTGGTGGGTGGCTCGAAACCCACTGTGCTCACCATTGAACCAGAAACCCATTGATTCAAAAGGGCATATTTCATTGTTGGTCCTATTGTTTTGTAGTGAGATATGATAATATAATTTTATTAATGTTCAACAAGTGACCACAAAATTAGGTCAAAGGGATAGGGGTGTCCCTAGAGGTACTCGGACAAGAGATCCTTGTCTGAGTACCGCTAGGGACACCCCAAGCTGAGTTTCAGTCCCAGATTGAATGCTGATCAACCACCTAGTCCCTGACTTGGAAATCATGGTTACAATGTATGGAGAAACATGGGAAATGAGATTACAATGATGTAGACAACATATCACACTCCCCATAATAATCAATCCCTTTCTAAGCAGCTAAACACTTTTTCTAATTTGGGCCATCAAATTGTTTCTCAAATTTCTCCAACAGGTATGCAGCATGCTACTATGCCTTCCATCTCATAGAAACAACTGGGAATATTGAAACTGAAGCTACTATAAATAATTGAACAATATTTTCTTTAACAGGACCTTCAATTTATGCACAAGAAATGGAAAATGAGTATTCTTCTGGACTCACACCAGCTGATAGAAAAGAACTTCATATTGAAAAGGCAAGGCTTGTTGCTATGTTGGTGAGGTACACACTTCTCACCTTTGACTTAGGTTAATTTTCTCAAATTTGAAAAAATATCCTAGATAATTGTCGAATTTTTCTTATAGCATTAGAAAACCATATTTCTGGTCTGATAATTACATCCTAATGATTTCAAGCCGTAATTTCATCAGACTTTTATCTTTGAATAATTACACACTGAAATTTTTTAGCTATGTTTTGGATTTGAACTGATCCTTGTGAAATTATAGTTTCTTTCCTATCCCCATCCACATCCCATAGATAGAAGGTTTTGTTATTTTTAGAAAACTTGGCCAAGATCCACAACAGGATCATGTCATTGTTCATTGAACAAAGGCCAAGTATAAAGCACTCCATGATTGACATTGAGTTGCTCCACATTTTTAGGTTGATGATCTAGTTTTGTTGCATTTGGATAAGAGACATTTCAAAATCCATCTCATTATAAGTTGAATCCCATTTAACATGGTTCTTGCATAATCTCACAAAAAATGGGTACCGAGGCCTTCAAGTTCGACTTCTATCTCAATTTTCCATATATGATATGGTCAATGCCAATGAGTTGGAGTTATTTTAGCCACCTCACCAAGAGGAGTCAAAATTTTAGAGTTCTATCATCCTCTTCATGAAGATACTCTTGTTAATGTTTGCACCTATCCACTAGGAATCATTAAATGGCCACTTACTTGGTGGGCCACAAAGACACTTTGCCCACTCAAACCAAATGGTTTCCTAGTCCATATTCAACAAAACAAGGTACTATTTCTTCTAAATAGGGAGGCATTATAGTGTCTTGTTCTAAAAGGATCACTCTTTCAATTTTTTGCACTTTATTAGTCTCTAAAAGTCAATTTAGGTCATTAAAGATAGACCGGGTACCTTCCTGTCTGAGGGTGCCTCTTACACATTGGGATGAGAAGGAACTTGCTACTGTTCATTTACATATGTTGTGTCCCTCATCTCTTTTTTTTTCACTCTATCTCGGTCCTTTATTTTTACTTTATTGATCAGCCTATGGGACTTGAACCCCACTGTACGTGCCTCCTCTAGGTTCACACTTTTGTAGGTTTTGCACATTCTACTTTGTTTTTTATTTCTTATTCCTATTATAGGTTATTCTTACGGTTTTTGTTCCCGATATGCCTACATAAATGGAGTATTTACGAGTAGTATGTGTCTGCTAGATTGCCAGTAGATTCCAAACTTTTATGCTGCTAGGTAATTTTCCCTAACATGTTGACAGATAATTATACTAGATAGGGGAAATGTTTATATGAGTTTTATTGCATATGTGCATGTTAGCTGCATAGGAAAATATACATCCAGTTGCATGAAGCATAGCTCAATTTTGGGTTATAATATAATAATATGATACAAAAGAAAGGTCTATAGTTGTGATGTTACTTCATGTTTTTACTTACCAAAGAGACAAACTACTCTATAGATACTATCGTATGATTTCCTTGAATGGTTATCAGGATTGTTAAAGAGAGGTGAGAATATCAATAAACATAAATTATTGTCTTTTCAAGAGAGTCAAATTATTGTTCCTCGATATTTTTGTCCCACTTCATTGAGACTTCTTACATACCTAGTTTTATCCTAGGGAGTTATATGGCTATTCCTGAATAACTAGCCAGTCAACCTATAGGTCATGCAGAAGACATTTCCCAACTTGTGAAGCATAGCCTGAGGCTTTTATTTTAGCTAGTGACCATGTTAAATTCGACTGTCTTGAAAGGAAGTGGTTTTCCTGTTTATACTACATTGCAGGTATGTTTTAACTATCAAGATTTATAATTTTATACAAAGAAACTATCCTCATAACATGCATAGATTCACTTATTCCTTTTCTAGAGACAAGAGCATACGTTACATGCCAAGAACATAATTGCAATAAGAAAATAATATATAAGGAAAAATCTTTGCATGTTGCATGGCAATAACATGATTACTTGAGAACAAGTAGGAATTGGAGAAGTCCTTGCCACATCATTAGAATTTGAATTCAATACGCAAAAATATTATGAGCAAACAGATAATATATAATCGACAAAGCCAAGTGACAGTGGGAGACATAGATTTATAGTGGACAAACACTTACAGTAAATGTATGTGATGAATGAATGATTTGATAGATGACTTGATTACTTGATGTTAACACCACATTGATAAAAACCAAATCAAGCAATGAAATTGAGCATTGTTGCCTCCTGTAAATGTGTTTATCCAAGGTAAGAATGACCATGATGCCCATAAAATCATTGGGCATACTTTTCAAAATCTTAGTTTATCCTATAGAAATTGCATTGCATGTCACTTAACAAAACAATAGTTTAGAAAATCGTCAAAATTGGAAACTTTCGATCTATGAAGCCACCAAACAGGGGTGTCCCTAGCGATACTTGAAAGTCATGAATCCAACAAAACTAACAGTTTGTCCATCAGAGCCATGTTTTTTGAGTTATGGCGAGTTTCACCTCGCTTCCCAAGGCCATTACGGGACACCAGGAAAATTTCAAGTGGGGGTGTAAAAACCAAAATGAGAAATGAAATTGAGTTTTGTTTCCTTCTGCAAGTGTGTTTGGGAAAGGCTAATATGACTGCAATGCCCATGCACTCACTTGACACATTTTTCAAAATCTTACCTTATCATGCAGAAATTGCAGTACACGTCACTGAGCAAAACCCTAGTTTAGAAAAATGTCAAAATAGACAACTTTTGGTCTACCAAAACACCAAACAGGGGTGTCCTTAACGGTACTCAAATGTCACAAATACAACAGAACTGGTTGTTTGTCCATCAAAACCATGGTTATTGAGTTATGGTGAGTTCCATCTCGCTTCCCAAGGGCATGAAGGGCCACCAGGCAAATTTCAACCAGGGGCATAAAAACCAAACCGAGAAATGAAATTGAGTTTTGTTTCCTTCTGTAAGTGTGTTTTGGAAAGGGTGAGATGAATACAATTCCCATGCACTCTCTTGGTACATTTTTCAAAATCTTAGCCTATCATGCAGAAATTGCACTGCATATCATTGAGCAAAACCCTAGTTTAGAAAACCGTCAAAATAGACAACCTTCGTTCCATGAATCCGCTAGAAAAGGGTGTTCTTAGTGATACTCAGATGTCACAAATCCAATTGAACTGATGGGTTTTCCATTGGAGCCATGGATTCCGAGTTATGGCAAGTTTCATCTCGCTTCCCAAGGCCATTAAGGGACACCAGGAAAATTTAAACCAGGAGCATAAAAACCAAATTGAGCAATAAAATTGAGTTCCATTGCCTTCTGCAAGCATGTTTGGCCAAGGGTGATATGAACATGATTCCCATGCACTCGTTGGGCACCTTTTTAAAAATGTTATCCTATTGTACAAAATTGTACTGGATGTCAATTAGCAAAACCCTTGTTTAGAAAATCGTTAAAATAGACAACTTCAGTCCATCAAGTCACTGAATAGGGTTGTCCCTAGTAGTAATCTGATGTCATAGATCCAATGGAACTGATGGTTTGTCCTTTGAATCCACTATTTTCGAGTTATGGCAAGTTTCATCTCGCTTCCCAAGGCCATTAAGGGAAACCAGGAAAATTTCAACCGGGGGCATAAAAACCAAACCAAGCAACAAAATTGAGTTCTATTGCATTCTGCAAGTGTGTATGGGTAAGGCAAAGATGAATGTAATGGCCGTGCACTCGCTTGACACCATTTTCAAAATATTAGCCTACCATGCAGAAATTGCACTACATGTCACTAAGCAAAACCCTAGTTTAGAAAAAACGTCAAAATGGACATCTTTCAGTCCATGAAACCACTGAACGAGGGTGTCCCAAGTGATACTCAGATGTCACAAATTCAACAGAGATGACAATTTTTCTATCTAAGCTACGATTTTTAAGTTATGGCGAGTTTCATCTCGCTTCCCAAGGTTATTAAGAGACACAAAGTAAATTTAAACCTAGGGCATAAAAACCAAACCAAGCAATGGAATTGAGTTCTATTTCCTTTTGCAAGTGTGTTTGGCAAGGGAGAGATGACTACGATTCCCATGCACTCTCTCGCCACAATTTTTTAAAATTTTGGCCAATTGTTTATAAATTGCACTATACGTGACTAAACAAAACCCTAGTTTAGCAAATCATCAAAATAGACAATGTTCGGTCCATGAAGCCACCAAACAGGGATGTACCTATTGGTAGTCAGATGTCAAGAATCCAACGAAACTGATGATTTATATATCGGGGCCATGGTTTTGGATTTATGGCGAGTTTCATCTCACTTCCCAAGGCCATTAAGGGACAACAAACAAATTTTAACCAGGGACATAAAAACCCAAACGGGAAACGAAATTGAGTATTGTTGCCTTCTGCAAGTGTGTTTGGGAAATAGTGAGATGACCACAATTACCATGCACTTGTTGAACACATTTTTCAAAATCTTATCCTATCATAAAGAAATTACACTACACATCACTTATAACAAACCTAGTTTAGAAAACCGTCAAAATAGATAACTGTCATTCCATGAAGCCATCAAACAGGATCTTCAGCGGTATTCAAATGTTATGAATTCAACGGAATGGATGGTTTCTCCATTGGAGCCATTGTTTTTGAGTCATCATAAGTTTTATCTAGCTTCCCAAGGCCATTAAGGGATACCAAGCAAATTTCAACTCGGGACATAAAAACCAAACCGAGTAACGAAATTGAGTTTCGTTGCCTTCTGCAAGTTTGCGTGGGAAAGGGAAAGATGACTCTAATTCCCATGCATTTTTAGAAATAGGGCCATTCAAATTATTGGCCTATTGTGCAAAAATTGCACTTCATGTCACTGAGCAAAACCCTAGTTCAGAAAACCTTTAAAATATACAATGTTCGATCCATGAAGCCAACAAATAGGGGTGTATCTAGTAGTAATCGGGTGATGTGAATCCATCAGAACTGATTTTTTGTCCATCGGAGTCACGATTTTCAAGTTATGGTGAGTTACATCTTGCTTACTAATGGCATTCGGGGACACCAAGCAAATTTCAACGGGAAGCATGAAAATCAAAATGAGCAATGGAATTGAGTTGCGTTGCTTCTTGCAAGTGTGTTTGGGTATGGGTAAGATGATTGCGATAACCACACACTTGGTGGGAACATTTTTAAAAATCTTAGCCTATCGTACCAAAATTGCACTGCATGTCACTTAACAAAACCATAGTTTAGAAAACCAACAAAGTAAATAACTTTCGGTTAATGAAGCCACCAGAGAAGAGTGTCCCTAGTGGTTCTTAGATGTCATGAATCCAATAGAACTAACATTTTATCCATCGGAGCCACGGTTTTGAGTTATAACAAGTTTTATTTAGCTTCCCAATGCCATTAAGGAGCACAAGACAAATTTCAATTGGGGGAATAAAAACCAAATCGAACAGCAAAATTGAGTTCCATTTCCTCCCGCAAATGTGTTTTTTCAAGGGCGATATTACTACGATTCCCATGCACTCGCTCAGTAAATTTTTAAAAATCTTAGCCTATCATGCAGAAATTGCACTCCATGTCCCTGAGCAAAACCTAATTTTAAAAAACCGTCAAGATAGACAACTTTCGGTGCATGAAACCATCGAGCATGGGTGTCCTTAGTAGTACTCAAATGTCATGAATCTAATGAAAATAATGGTTTGTCCATCATAGCCTCAGTTTTCAAGTTATGGCAAGTTTTGTCTCGCTTCTCAAGACCATTTAGGGACACTAGAAAAATTTCAACCAGGAGCATAAAAACCAAACCAAGCAATGAAATTGATTTTTGTTTCCTCCTACAAGTGTGTTTGGGCAAGGGAGAGATGACTATGATTCCCATGCACTTTCTTACCACATTATTCAAAAGAATTCCCTATTGTGTAGAAATTGCACTTCACGTCACCAAGAGAACCCTAGTTTAGAAAACCATCAAAATAGACAACCTTCGGTCCATGAAGCCACTGGATAGGGGTGTAACTAACAGTATTTAGATGTAACAAATCCAACGGAACTGATATTTTGTCCATCGGAGCCATGGTTTTGGGTTTATATTGATTTTCATCTTGCTTCACAAGGCCATTAAGGGACATTAAACAAATTTCAATCGGGAGCATAAAATCCAAACTAAGCAACAAAATTGAGTCTCGTTGCATCCTGGAGGCTTTTTTGGGAAAGGGAGAGATGATTGAGATCACTACATCTCAAATACAAAGGACTGATTGGATCCCACTCTATTTAACTTCTACAAACAAATAAACAATGGATCTGCTAGTAAACATTCCAATATCAAGCTAAATTTTGAACCACATTAATCCTAAAAAGTATGAGGTCTCAAAGGGTTTGTGAAAGGAAACTTAAAATAAAAGCAAATTGTCTCTCATCAAAGTTGTTCAAACAGAGAACATGATCACACACCATACCACATAGACATGTAAAAAAACACAACATGACATAGACATTCAACAACAAGGAATATACACAAAAACAATGAATATACATAGAAACATACATATAAACACTAAATATACACATAAACATACAAATGAACAAGAAAATCTAACAGATAAATTATAAATGCAAAGAAGATGAAATTCAAAAACATTTCTTGTCACCTTCGTAAGATTTTGGCCCTTAGGGTGCTCAGATATCATTAAAATACATTAAAATAAATCAAACATGATTTATAAAACAATCCAGGCAAATAAACATGGATTGTTGTGTATTCTAATAAACATGGCATTTGATTTCCATGAATCACTAACTCATGTTTCATGATTATGGAAATTAAAGTTAATAACTAAAATATATATAATTTTATTAATTGTCAAAAAAATCATAGTAGAGGAGAGTTATGCATAAAAATGTGAAATAACTATAGTAAAATAAAAAATAGGATGCAAAGACTATGCTAACTAGAATTAGCATGAAGAAGAAAATGAACTAAACACCTTGTAATAGGAATGAAATGAAGAGCTCATACCATCACATAAATTTCCTAAAAAAATATGAAGAACTTTACAATTGATTAGATTTCAAATTCCTACAAAATATCTAAGCACATGCAACCAAGAAAGTAAAGGTTACACATAAAAGAGGTTGTGTAGAAGGAGCAAGTCAATAAAGTCGACTTGAACGAGGACCGACTTAGTCGATCAGCCGACTAAGTCGATGGGCCGATTTAGTCGATCAGCTGACTAAGTTGGTCAGCCGACTAAACTAAGAGATTAGGTCGGCCACCTAAGGCCGTGTCGGTTCACCGAACCGACCGGTAGTTATTTTGTAACCATTCTGTAAATCATATATATTAGGCTGTTGAGCCAGATGAGAACTCAATTCAGTTCTCTGCGTTGTATGGACTCATTTTTATAATATAATATGTTTAATTCTACCTGTTCTTGTCTCTTGTCTCTGTTCTATATTTATGTATGTTTTAGTGTGTATTATTGGTAACCTTATGCGATCTGTGAGATTACAACATTGGTTCCGTTGCTGGTAGTACACAACTGGAATGTATGCAAACAAATGATACCAGAGCAGAAGATTAAGGACTGGTGGGATCGTAAAGTTGCAAACTACTTGCAGAATTACGCGTGAAGGAACAGATTAATAGTCGCACAAGCAAAATATTTTTTTTTTACAGAAACGCGTGAAAAGTTTGTTGAATCAGTGCCCCAACTTTTGAAGAAATTTCTGGATGAGAAAACCGAACGGGATTAAAGAACAACAGTTGCTGGAAAAATTGATCCGTGGAGGTAGAACAAACTTGTCAGAGTGGTTTGAGAAAATCACTAATGAATTCTATGAGGAACAAGCAGTCGAAGACAGAACTTTGGTAGAAACAGTGAAGGAGAAATTTTACACAGATCTTGCCGAACGATTTCTGTGTTCCTTACCGACCTTGCTGTTCAAATTTTTGATCGAGAAAGGAGTAGCACATATCGACGAACCTCATCCATCACTTCACAAACTTCCAACAAACTCTAACTGGGCGAAGAAGCAGAGGAAGTGGGAAAAATTCATTACAAAAAGGGAGTAGGAATACTTCCTAAGCAAATAGACTGAACTATCTAGGCTTTCTAAAAATCGTCGAGTAGGCTATCAGGGGGTAGCTGGGCATATGTCAAAGATAGAGCATAGTGGATCCTAGTCGAATAGAACCTGATATCAGTCACCAGTAATGAGAAGTCAACTAAAAGGGACCTCAAGAGAATAGTATCATATGAAATTATGTTGGACATTCAGAAAATAGAAAGGGAAGAGAGACACCAGAGAAGGGAAGCAAGACGAGAAAGGGCCTTAGAGCTGCACATAGGACGGAACCCTAGGGAGAACGACCAGGAAGAGAATCTGCCAGAGTCGATTCATGACCAACATGAAGAAGGCATGGAACAAGAAGCGTCCCCTAAGGAGGAATAATTGTGGATAGAGCAGCCAAAAGCTCTCCAATTAAGAGCTCCCAATGAAGGAACAACCCTTTCACCATTGAATCCATGTACTCGAATACATACTATTGTCGAAGAAGACCTTCGACTACGAGCTGGTGACTTCAGTATATGGAGCCGACTAGGCGACGAAACGTACACTGGATGTCACCTTATTATACGTCGACCAGTGGAAGGGAACTGGGTGACGTTTCAAGCGACAACCTCCCTGCGAAGTATCCACTTGCTCTTACCAACACATGAAGGAGCGCCCCCCCACCAAATACAACTTTAGAAGAAATTGAACAATCAGAACTGCGAACAGACAATTGCAGTGGACCATCGCCAGCAGAAGTTGACATCAAACGACTGCATGTCGACGAAGAATCAACAACTGACGGAAACAAAAATTCCGTCGACCAGAATTCCGCAAGCACGAATACACCAATAACCCCACCACCCTCATCACCGCCCCCACTTCCATCACCGCCACCTTCTGAAAGCAGTGACAGTGATTTAGACATGGGTCACGGATCAGCTCACATCCCCCTATATGAAGAGGATGAGGACCTCAGACAACATTGGTTCATCTGCGAGTCGACTTGAGAAGCCAACCAAGTTAAAGATGAAGATAGACAAATGGCACAGTTCGCAGGAGCCTTAAGGAAAAGGGCATTGACGTGGTACATGAACTTTTCAGAAAGACAACCTAGAGCGACAAAAGCCAATATTAAGGCGCAATTTTTGTCATTTTTCAAAACCCTAGATGCTAAGCACCTGGCCACGAAGAAACTTAAAACCACATCACAAAATCCAGGGGAATCCATCTACGACTACGATAAGCATTGGAAAGACTTACTGAGCTAATTGGATTATGTTATAGATGAACAATTACTAATCCAGTGGTTTGTAGGACTATCTCAAAAAGTACGCCGACACATCAGTATGGAGACGTTCAAAACTTATGAGGATGCACTAACGAAAGCTCTTCAGGTAGAGATGGATGAGGATATACTTGCTTACCCCATGGACCACAGATTGGAACAACATCTTGAGAACGTACAGAAGTCTCTGAAGAAACTAAGCCTCAAGAATCAGGAGATCTGGTGCACCAAATACTTGACGAACAACCATTCTAAAGATAACTGTCGATAAGAGTATAGCCAACAAGACATTCGATTTGTATAGACCAAATCCTTTTGCGACATTTTCCAGGAACACGGAGATCACTCTACAAAAGACTGCCCGCTTAACATGAAGAATGGCAAAGCTTCTTGGTGCACCATATACGAATCCAAAAGTCATAACATGGCCGACTGTCAGTTAAAATTGAAGAACCGACATAACTATCAGGCGGTCTACCAAATGAATGCAGTGGCACAACATAACAAGCAAAACAATCTAGCAAACGATCAGAACATAGAAATATATGATGGTCGATGATATGAGCGTCGGCACAACAATCGACACTAAGGCTATGGAGGAAGAGGTTGATTCCCGGGGAATCGCAACACATGCCCACGTCGACCCATCCAGTGCTTCACATGTTACAAAGAAGGTCACCGGTATGTAGATTGTCCATACAAGGACAAGACTAATCTCAAATTCTATACCCACTGCGGGGTAGGGGATCACTCACTAGAGGATTTCCCTACCATGTTAGAAAAAATTAATACCAATAAAAATGTTAATATCTTGTCTTGTGTGCAAAAGAATGATGTAATAACCACCAAAAACTTACATATTGTAACTCGGAAAGGAACAAAAATAGGAACTGATAACCCCAGAATTAGTAAGATTAAAGAAACAAATGTCTATCCTGACCCACTGAAGGAAAAACAAACATATAAATAAGCAACTCATGTATTTCAAGAAATTGCAAGACAAGAAGACATGCATAACAGTCAACCCAACACAATAAATCAATTAATCCAACTCGTTCAAACTAAAAAATGAGTATCTCAATTCATTGAATTATTGCATGAAATAAAAGATACCAACTTTGAAAAACAAACAAAAAACATCTGCAGCTTGAATCAAATAGACAAAAGTGATGCCAACCCATTTGTTGACCTAGAAATCGAAGGTTACCATGTCCGATAAGTAGTTCTCGACTTCGACTCACAAGTAAATATCATGACTCGTGACACTTGGGAACAGATGGGCATACCTCGACTCTATGAGTCAGGCATATACCTGAAACTAGCCAACCAAGGCCTAATTGAACCCATTGGAGTCTAAAAAAACATCGACACGACTATCAAAGGAATCTTGACCAAGGTTGATTTTGAAATCATTGACCCAAAGGAAGGATCCAACTCCTTCCCAGCGCTAGTCGGTCAACCCTGGGGTAGAAAGATGAAATCATCCATATCCTTGGATAAGGAATAGATCAAATTAAAAGGAAATGGTCAAAAGGTCATTGTACCCATTCATCCATCCCAAGGGGAACCTTGGACTGAACCTATTAATGAAGAAGTCGATGTCAGACAACTCTACCAAATCCACAACGATGCATACTACACAGAACCAAACATCCATGGAGAACTTCACTTAGGTAACCAAGACTCAGTTGGTTATAACTCAAATGCCGAATTGTACGACTAGGAGATCGAAAACTACGAAACACAAGCAAGAGGGTGCTGGACTATACAAAAAGTACGAAAAAATCCCACCCAACAGTGCTTCATAGTATCCATTGTCCCAAAAATCTTCAAAAAGAAAATAAGGGAACACCCTACCTTACAACCAACCAACTTGAATACTACACAACTAACAAGGTATAACGAGAGGTAATCACCAGTCATGCATGTCGAGCAAGTATCTAAAAATATTGGTGAACATGGCCGACTTCAAATCCTGGTTGAAACTTTTATAGGACAAGCAGCTAGATGGTGGGATACCCATCAGACAATACTATAGACCTGGACAACTACTTCGACTTACTTCATCTAAAGATTTGGAGGAAAGAAGTTAACCCAACAAGTTCAGATACATGTATTCACTCAAGGACAGAACCCAGAAGATCATATCAAAACTTGTGAAAAGGAGTGGAGAAGACTTAGATACAAGGATGAACAAGCCTGGCCACACTTGTTCCCCTCAACCCTAGCCGACTTACCAAACAAATGGTATAAGATGGAAGAAGCTAGAGGTGAAACCTTCTTATGGCACGAACTCAAGGAAAATTTTATTAAAGACTTCAACTTCATACCTCAAAATGAAAATCTAGTCGAGACAGCAAAGGAAATTAAATAATTTATCCAACCGACCGAAAACCAACCCTTACAAGACCATCAACAGATAAGGGACTGTAACAATATACAAACATGGTCAAGACCACAGTCGACCCGTTTACAATTAGAAAATGAAAACAAAGAAGGCAAGAGCTTCAGATGGAAATCCAACCATGTCGAAATGACAAAACTTATCTGCACAATCCTGAAAGTCGCAACAACTGACAAACAAGATACTGACAAAATGACTGCATCCGACTTCCCTGCCACATTGTCATAGTTCAAATAAGGAAGTTAACCGATCAATGAAGCCAAAGCACCAGAGTGGCTAGATGCCAAAGTAAAAACTAAAGAAGTCGACATCTCAAATGATGATCGACCAAAACTGGCAAAAATTGGTGACTACTGGAACGAACAACAGACCACAAAGATAGTGAACTTACTAAAAGAGTTCCAAGATGTCTTTGCCAGGGATTATAAATACCTAAAAGGCTTAGTCCACGAAATGGGAGAAATGAAAATTGATACTAAACCTGATGTTCGACCTGTTAAGAAAAGACCTTATAAACTAGCTCAAAAATACAAGGAGATAATCAAAAAGGAAATTGATAACATGTTAGCAGCAGGCATCATCTACCCTATTGACCAATCAAAATGGGCAAGTCCAATGGTTGTACAACCCAAGAAACATGACCCGACCAGGCTAAGAATTTGTGTCAATTTTAGGGAACTAAACAAAGTAACACTGACACACCCATTTCCAACCCCTTATGCCGATGAAATCTTGAATGAAGTTGCAGGACATGAATGCTACTCATTTACAGATGGATTCTCAGGCTATAACCAAGTACCAATAGCTAAAGAAGACCAGAAGAAGACCACATTTGTATGTGAATTTGGTTCCTTTGCTTACAAAGTTATGCCTTTTGGATTAAAGAATGCACCTGTAGTGTTTTCTCAAATTGTTGTCAAAAAATTTCAAGAATACATCTATAAGACCATGACAGTATACTTAGATGACTAGACAATATACTCCACCTTAAAAGATCATTACAAATGGATCAGACTTATACTGGAGAGATGTAGATAGATTCAACTCTCCCTAAACATCAAGAAATGTATATTTGTGACCCCCATAAGGATACTACTAGGGAACATTGTCTGTAAGGAAGGTATCAAGGTCAACTTTGCAAAGATTAAAATTATCCTCAACCTGAAACCACCAGCAAACCCCAAACAAGTCAGGGTGTTACTTGGCCACACAGGCTATTACAGAAAATTCATAAGATACTATTCAGATATGACCTACACTCTTGAAGAACTATTAAGGGAAGATCAAGAGTTTAACTGGACAGAGGAATGCCACATATCATTCGAAAAATTAAAAAGAAAACTAGTCGAAGCCCCCATCTTAAAGTTTCCAAACTGATCGATCCAATTTCATGTGCATATTGATGCATTAGGAATAGCAATAGCAGAAATCCTAACTCAACCAGGAGATGATGGAATGGATTATCCCATAGTTTACAGCAGTTGAAAATTAAATAACGCTGAAAGAAACTATTCGACTACAGAAAGAGAAGCCCTAGGTATGGTCTTTGCCCTCCAAAAGTATCGACATTACCTTTTAGCTAACCCCTTCACATTCTATACTGACCATCAAGCCTTGAAGTATCTTGTCAATAAACCACTCCATCATGGAAGGATTTGTCGATGGCTACTTCTCTTCCAAGAATTTGAGTTTGAAGCTGTTGTCCGACCAGGAAAGTTAAATATCAGGCCCGACCATCTATCTCGAATTGACACAGGAGAGTAACCGACCAGATTCGATGACGACTTGCCTGATGCACATTTATTTCGCATAGAAGCAGTGCTAGAAGAACTAGAAGAAATAGCTCAGTTCTTAGAAGACGTACATGCACCAGAAGGTATGAGTACCAAGAAAAAAAAATCTTAGCTATGAAGGCTACACCGTGACAGTCTCATTAACGGATTTTTATACAAAATGGGATTAGAGGATATCCTCAGAAGGTGTGTACTCGAACATGAATGAGACCAAATCATGCATGAAGCACACTATGGACCTATAGGAGGACATTTCCAAGTAGACACAACTGTAAAGAAAATCCAACAGTCCATATTATGGTGGCTGACACTCCACAGAGATTGCAAAAGTTTTATTAGTCGATGTGATAGATGTCAACGACTAGGTCGACCCCTTCCTAGTACAGAAATTCCCTTGACATCAGTAAACCCCAGTATCACATTCGAAATCTGGTCCATAGACTTCATAGGACCATTTCCTATCCCAGCAAGAAGATCAGGTGCAACGTATATTATTACTGCAGTAGAATACATCACTAAGTGGGCAGAAGCTGAACCCGTCGATACATGTTATAGTGAGATAGCCGCTAAGTTTATCTATGAAAATATCATCACTAGATTTTGATTCCCACTAACCTTGATTAGTGACCAAGGGACACACTTTATCAACAAAACTATCAAAACCCTGACCGACCAGTTCCAAATCGACCATCGACGGAGTACAGCATATCATCCTCAGTCGAATGGAGCGATTGAAGCATTCAATAAAAAATTAACAAAAGGGTTAACTAAAATATGTAATGCTGACAAGGACGACTAGGATGAGAAAATACCTGCAGTCTTATGGGCATATAGAAAAACCTATAAACGATCGACCGACCAAACCCCTTTTCGACTAGTCTACGGACAAGAAGCAGTAGTGCCACTACACTTCCAATAACAGACACCTATTATCATAGAAATACTACATGTCAATGTCGAACAAGGAAGGAAGGACCGACTATTTTAACTCAGTAAGCTGGAAGAGCACCGACTCATGGCCATGCAACACCAAGAAATTCAGAAGCAACAACAGAAAGCATGGCACAACCGCAACATCAAGAACAAAAACCTATCGATCGGTGACCTTGCTTTACTCTACAATAGTCGAGTCAAAGTAAAACCTAAGAAACTCCACATAGAATGGATGGGACCTTACATTGTTGAAAAGATACATCCCAACGGATCAGTCCGACTAAGGACATTACAGGGCATAGTATTTCGGAAGCTCGTTAATGGAGCCCGACTAAAACATTACAGAAACTAATAGTTAAAAAAAAATCATATAACGACCATAACCATTAACCAAAATCCATAAAAGACTAAAATTTCCAAAAAAAAACCAAATAATACCCTACAGACAGAAAACCATGACAGGAAATCACCATCTCGACAACTGACATCATGACCATCGACCATTTTCATTGACCACTCCTCTCGACCATTGTCATCAGCGATACCAGCTGATGACCTCGATAATCCCATCACGCATTCATGACCTCGAGCATCGAAATCAAGTCACCATTAACTCACACTCGTTTACTCCAGCTGGAACATCATGTCCGCCATTAATACACCCATTGCTGCACACAAACACACCATCGCCTATAAGTACTAAACCACCGAAGGTTCATTCACCACAACCTATACAGATAGAGCATCAAAACACCCAGTCGACCAAACCGACACAATGGCACCCAAGCAGACTAGAGCATCAACCAAGGAAAAAGAGATACAGGCTGTGGATACACCTTTGGTCCGCAGGTTGAGGAACATAAAAAATGCCAAAGTACAGGAAGGCCCATGGCAGAAGCTATGGATCGAGATCTAAGAGTGGGCCTTTGTCGACAAAAAGGCCACTCAAGCAGCACAGAAAATCTAACGCAACACTCTCTTCGGCTATGCCAATGCACTGGTGATGGCCAGCTTTGGTGGCACAAAGGAAGCTGCTGTGAAGTTCATTATTAGTCAATACCACAATGATCAGTTCTACTTTGACGATCCAATCGACATCACTGGAGATGTCATCTCCAAGCTGACTGGTCTTTCTAATAAACGAGACCCTGTATTAGTCGAAATCAATGAAGGACTGGTCGAAGAACTAATGGGACCACCTTCCAAAAAAAACTCAAAAGGGTTGATGATCAGCCAAATCACAACTCAAACGCCACAGATTGTGGCCAAAATCATTGCAATTACACTCGCATTAGCAGGTCGAGGCAGTGACCTCAAGTTAGAGATGTCGAAAGCCGTCGACACTATTGCCACTGATAGACGATTATACAGATGGGGGGATTATGTCGCCAACATGGCAAAAACCGTCTGTGAGCGATGCCAAGAAATGGGGGGAATCATCAAGTTCCCCTCCCTCATCTTATGGATTGTTATGTACCACATCTACCCAGAGGGGAGTCCAGTCTTTCAGGAACTATCTAGGTTCGACATGTGGAGGTTTAAACCCTTCTTCGAGAACGGAACCCTGCACGAACTGGAGCGTGGGAAAGTATTACTGGAGAACTGGTTCCAACAACTCAAAGTTCGCACGACTAGATGGAGGGTGCCTCAAAACATCCGATGAAATATACCTGCGAACTCCCACATCCAGCTGGAGCTCAACCATACCTCAGTGTGGTACATGTAGGGCGAGGACTCCAATGCCAAAGCCCTCAACTACTACCCGTCTGTCGACCAAATCTTATGAGAACTGTCTTGACAGGCTAAGAGGAAGATACCAGCAGCAGCAGCAGCCAAACATATCGACTTCTTGTTCAAGGAGCCACTCACCGACCAAGAAAAGGAGGAAGACTATGAGCTCAACCTCTACATTAGCACATTTGTGTCAGAGGACACATCGGTCGAACACACTGGTCGACTACAGATAACTATCAAACCTCTGACTGCAAAGAAAACAAAACCATAGCTCACAAAACCAAAGCCACAGCCACAATAGCAGACAACTCGTCTGGCTCCAGCAAGCATCGTCCCTACTCAAGCACCGACGGGCGAAGTCGAACTAGACAACCCTAAGTATGCTGTTACAAAAGGAATTATTTGAAAACTTGCCAATGAAATAACAGCAGCCAGGAAGAAAATAAAAACACAAGAACAACAACAGGGTAAAGGTAAGCGTAAACTTATCATTTCCAAATCATCAGACGACAAAGAGGAACTGGAAGCTACGGCCCTTAACATTATAGAGGATCTCGTCACAAATAAAGTGTCGGTCGAAACCCAGTTCCAGCGCTTTGTCGAAGCAGGAGCACAAGCAAGTCGACCGAACAAAGCAAAAACTGCGACGACGCCTGAAAACGTCGTCGATCTTGTGTTGACACCTCCACCCCCATCACCGACACAAATAATTGAGGAACTAGCACCGGCACAACAGTCAGTCAGCCCCCTCGACTTTTACAAAAGCGCAATGCCGGAGACGGTAAAATCAAAGTTGGATAGAGACACCGAATTACAAGCTTTCTTTGATACACTGCCTACACTGTTTAAGTCCGTTCAAAATATTTCCACCCAAGCACCTATCTATACAGGAAGGGGCACACAACCCCCAATCGTTGCAACCATCACGTCGTCCTTCACAAGACAACCCGACAAGGAAGGTCACGTAACTTGACATCTGTCCTCCACTATTGCACCAGCCGATCCCATACCCCAAACCGACCTACCAGCCACTGCACCGATGGAATCAGAAATTCCTCCTGACATAAACTCACCAGAAAACCTACCACTCAACCATACTTCCCCCAAACCCATCACCCCCGACCATTCACCAACTCCATCACCACCGCCACCACCATATCCACCACCACCACCACCCCCAGATTCAAAGACAGGCCCACCACAACTGACTACATCCACACAACCAGAGGTGACCACCATCCCACCCCCCCAAACAGACAAACCATTAGCCTCTAACCCACAAACCCAAGATCCTGGATCAACTGTTGCAGGTACACAGGAGACAGAAGAAGAAAAGCATAAGAAAAAGAAGGAGCATCATGGGAAGTCTTCCAAAATCCAAATCATCTTGAAGGATGCAAGTTCCTTAACTGACACAGAGATGGGACAACTCCTCAAAACCCTAGCGAGTGAAGCAAAGACGAGGAGTGCGAGGAAAAGTAAAGAACTCTAGGCCAAAAACACAGAACAGATCGAGTTTCTCGACAAATGCAGAAATTTGGCCCAGTCCGTCATGCTGGGACCCATAGAGATCGACACAGATAGACAACTTGAAAGAGCATATCAGCTATTCGAGAGAATGGTGTCGACCCTCCAAGCTCACATTCAGGAAACCAAGGAGGAACAGAAAGAGGAAACTGCTAGACTCCTACTGGCACAGCACACTGCATTTTTTGAATCGTTCAAAGTATTGCAGGACCATATGAAGGAGTCTGTCGTAACCGAAGAAGTACTAAGAGACCGGCCTACTCACTACGGGAAATTTTATCAGCAAACACGACAGACCCGGCAAGGGATTCAAGCACTGGAGAGCAGAAATACCACAAAGGCAGCACTAAGACCGGCAATAGAAGAACAGATAGTGCTTGGAACCACCAAACTGTAGAAACTGGAACAGGAAGCACATTAGTGGGTGGAACAAGCTCTCCCCAACTTAGAGAAAGTTGACATCATCTACCCGCAGATGAAACGACTTGTCGAGACAACAGAGGAGCAGGACCAGTTCATGGGCCCCAACATGGAGAGGGTAGTCAAAGTCTCCATCTCAAAAAAAATTTCAATATTGTCAGGATTAACCACACTAACCATTGATATCCAGAAAACTTTGCAGAGTTGGACAGATTTCCAACATTACCTCACCATCACAGCCCCATCCATTGTTGAAGTCTGCATACAGAAACGACCGACCATCAGACTTCATAGCCCACCGTAGTAAATTTTTGAAAATCCATCAAGGATTTTGTGTACCTCCCTATTTCTTCAGGACGAAGAAACGTTTTGCTCGTGGGGGAGATGTAGAAGGAGCAAGTCGATAAAGTCGACTTGAACGAGGACTGACTTAGTCGATAAACCGACTAATTCGATGGGCCAACTTAGTCGATCAGCCAACTAAGTCGATGGGCCGACTAAACTAAGAGATTAGGTCGGCCACCTAAGGTCGCATTGGTTCACCGAACCGACCAGTAGTTATTTTGTAACCATTCTATAAATCATATATATTAGACTGTTGAGCCAGATGAGAACTCAGTTCAGTTCTTTGCGTTGTATGGACTCATTTTTATAATATAATCTGTTTAATTCTATCTGTTCTTGTCTCTTGTCTCTGTTCTATATTTATGTATGTTTTAGTGTGTATTATTGGTAACCTTATGTGATCTGTGAGATTACAACAGGTTGTAAAAAGAAACCACAAAATTGGTAAAATTTGTCCTCATTAATGGGGTTCAAATAGAAAACAAGATATTGCATAAGTATGAAAATAATTGAATCACAGGGCATCCAAGACTACCAATACAACACTGGATCTTTCAACTTATGAATTTCTCCCCTATTTTGTTGATGAGCATGGCATATGAAACACTTTAACAACAACTATGAAGATAAAAACTATCCAATATTCTATTAAAAAAACAAAAAATCAGGGTTAGTTATGTCCATCAATGTTGTTCAAACAAACAAGTTGATCCTTAATCATAAATAGACATGGGCATAGTACATATTCAACAAGAAGGAATGCACATACAAAAATAACAAGAATTAGTATGGAAATAGACTAATAAACACAAACCACTTTTAAATAAAAAGGAAATAAATAACTTAAATATAACTTTGTCAACATCACTTATAGCGTTTTGATTAGTAAACAACAAAAACCTCTAAGATGTTATCCCTATTTATCATGTGATAATATTAAAAATTTTAAAATATTTACGTAGGTGGAGGTTCAACATACAACAACTTTTACACTATACCAAATATGTATTTCTCACCCAACTAAACATGCTAATATACATTAATTAATTATATTTAATTTAAATGATAATACTTGTTATTTTTATTCTTTAACATTTAAAGTTATTTACATCTACTCGACTTGGGAAGTGTTAGAATAAATATCACTCATGGTTACTTAAAGGATTTTTAAATGAGATATAAAAGTACATGATCTATTAAAAATGGATCTTAATCAAATATAATAATAAAATGTGCACGATCGACCCTAATTAAGTATAAGAAAACTTTTGCCAATTTACAATTGGACCAAGCTCAACCTAAGAACTTTAACAATCCAACATGTTGAGTCTTCCATATAAAACTTGATTTAATCAATAAAAGCATTTAGAAACCAACAAACGATTAGATAATGCATGGCTTGAGATAATAAAAAATTATACCATTGTGTGAAATGATGTCATATGGTGGATTAGAGGATCCAACCAAGTACTATGAACAAAGTTGTGAATCTTTGGAGTCCACCTATATATTGCTCAAGTGGAATTAAAATATACGCAAACAGTTTTTGAAAGGCAAAGAACATGAAATTACAGGGTTCTTGTTAATTTTAATCTTGTTCAAGGAAAAATGCCACATACTAAGGGTTGTTTAAAAAAATTATTAATAATATGAGTATCTTAAAACATGCATAATGGTTTAATTGATAATACATGATTTATTAGCTTTATTGGACAAATGCAAGAGAAAACTCTTTATTTATAACAACATGAAGAAGCCCATTGGATAAATATCACCACCAGCTAGATAAAGATTACATATTCAAGCTCATCACTTCTAAGAGTTGGCTTACAACTATGGCATCTATAGAGTTGGATAGTTGTTTGGAAAAGAATGCCAACAACACCCCCCTGCACCACTCCCCAAAAAAAGTAAACCACAAGGAGTAATCAAATAAATACAAAAATGGATGCCAAAAACAAAGCTTGCTAAGAAAACCATGTACAAACTCTCATACGCAAAGAAAAAAAGAATAAACCCATAGGGAGAAAATTTCCTTCCTAAAAAGGAGTAAACAACATAACAATGTATGAAGGAAGGAGGACTCAAGATGATACCCCAAGGACAACTTCCTTTACCCAAAGCATCAATCGCAACTATAGAAAACAAGGAAACGTAAAAGGTTTATAAAAGATGTCTTCAACTTTCTCTTGAGTAGGAAAATACTCTGAACTAAGAACACCATCCTAAATGAGTTTTCAAATGAATTGCATGTGAATCTCTATGCTTTTTTTCCTCTAATCCTCCAGTAGGTTATGATAAATAGGTATGCCACTTTGATTATTGCATTGAAGATTGGTGGGGTGATCTTGGTTAATTCCAAAATCTATTATCAGTTGTGAATCCAAATGACCTCTTAACTAGCAAATAATCACAACAAAATACTTATGCTATACATAATATGATGCAATCATTGATTGCTTTTTGCAATACTAGGAAATAGGAGCAAATTCTAGGTGATATACAAAACTAGATGAGGACATTGGATCATCAACTTAACTATTCCAATCGCAATGAGTGAAACCCATAAGTTGAGAAGCACCTAAAGTATACCGAATGCCAAAATTGGTAGTGCCCTTAATGTACCTGATAATTTGCTTAACTACCTTCTAGTGACTCTAATGAAGAAATTGAGAGAACTAAAAGACACACTTGCAAATGAGATGATAGATCATGAATGGGTCAAATTCAATAGACTCCCAACCAATTCCCTATATAGAAAGTATTTAACACATGGTGAAGTACAACTCACAAAAAGTTGTGCACTTTAATTAAAATGCAGCGGGTGGAGAATTGGAATCAACCATGGCAAAGCATTGAAGTAAATCAAGGGCATACTTTTACAAAACAATGGAAATCCCTTGTGAAAATTGAAGGACCTATAAGCCGATAAAATTATAATACAAAGGACCAAGGTACGTCGTATCAAACCACTCCATTAATGCTCAGTGAACATCCTGAATCATGGATGTGTTCTTGTATTTGTAACTTAGGAAGATATTCTGATGTATATTATCATTGTATGTATTTGTATCCCCATTGGGGATGTGTGTTACCCCTTTATAGGATGTCATCATTGTGTATGGTCACTGAGGTAAACCCTCCATTGTAAGTTTGGGAAATAGTGCTTAAGTTAAATAAAGTAAAATGTATTTATGAGTATTCTTAGGTAGGCCGGCCCCACAAGTAACATAGGTGACCTAGTGGTTGAGTTAACTAATGCAACAGAAGAATATAAATTGAGAGGCGCCCTCCTCATTCAACACACACTTCACTTGCTCTCTCATGTGCGCTTTAGGAGAGAGAGGAAGAGGAGGGACAGAGAGTTGTTGTAGAGATATTGTTCTTGAGTTATTTTATCTTGTCATGTTATCTTTGTGATGAAACTATTCTGAGTAAGTTTGCGGGGTTTTGTCCTTTATGGTTTCCCCGATGAAAATATATGTGTCTTGTGTATCTTATGTATCTTTGATGTATTGATGTGCTTGTTATTATTTCAGATAAATATCCTAAGTAAATTAACTTAGAAAAACTAACACAATTAATAACTACAAATGAGATTTAAATCCACGGGGACTTCACTTAGTGAACCTCTCACATAGCACGTACGATCATGGGATATTAAAGAATACCCTTAATTTCCAGATATATTGACCCAAACTCTTTTTGTTGAAACCCCCTCCCAATACTTAAAACCTCCTCCCCACCTTTTTTTATACCTCAATCCTTATAAACCACCCTACCCACCCCCACGTTAAACCCCTCATCCCCCCTAATACCTGCAATATATTGGTTCAATTTCTAATAATTTTAAAACCCACAATATGAACTAATGTGATATGATATTGGTCAACAAGTGAAGACCCTGTGTTTAAATCATCCATGTACATAATTAAAATCAAGAGAAAAACACCCTTCCTCTTAGTGTACATTGTATGCAGGTTTAAAATGACAACAATTGAAATCTAAAACAATAAGAAAATTATACATCTTCTCACACCAAGCTAGGGGAGCTTGTTTAAGACCACATAATCAACGTCACAGCTTCAAAGCATGTGAATGATTGTACACAAAGCTATTAGATTTCTCCATGTAAATTTACTTGTGAAAAATATCCATGTAGAAAAACACTCTTTGTAACAGGAAAAAAGGTCTCAGAATAATCAATTCCTTTAACTTCTGAAAATACCTTGACTAGATGATGTTCCTTAAGCTAGTCAAGAGAGCCATCTATTGCATATTTGGTTTTATAAATCCATTGGCAATGATCAAACATGTGTTCCTTAGGAACATGAACTAGATTCCATTTGTTACTCTTCAACAACGAAGAATACTCCATTGTCATAAGACATCTAAGCAGCCTGCATCATAGACATCTAAGAAGCACAAGAGAACAGGGGATGTACTGTCATCATCAATACCAGAATGATAAAAGTTCTGCATCACAGACATCCAAGCAGCCTGCATCATAAACATCCAAGCAACACAAGAAAACACGGGCTGCACTAATGACTTCAAGTCATGAAATGATTAAATAAGCAAATGAAAAGAAAAAAACACTACGTCCCAGACATCCAAAAGGGCAACATATACATCCAAGCAAGCACAAACTCTGATAAAAAGGGCACTTCTACATGCAAGCAGGCACAAGCTCTCATAAAAAAGGACATTTTCAACAGGCACAAGCTATGATAAAAAGGGCATTTTCAACAGGCACAAGCTCTGATAAAAAGGGAATTTTCAACATCCAACCAGGTACAAGCTCTGATAATAAAAAAAAGGCAACTTCTACATCTAGTCACAAGCTCTGATAATAAAAAAAGCGAATGATAAGGCTGTGCATCACATACATTAAAGCAGGCACATATCGAAACCCAGAGAGATTTGTTTTTTTCTTTTCTTTTTGCTTTTTGTTTTTTACTGGGAAAATATGGACAGCAAAAAATAGTTAATTCCTGTGTTTTTTTTTTACTGCTTATCAATTCTCTCAATAACTTATAAATACTCTCGAGATTGCCATAGAAAAGCGTTATTTTTTTTCTCCTTGAGCTTTTTCTAAAAGAATTTGAGTGTTTTTTAAAAGAAAAGTATGCCCGCTAAAAAAAAGTTTCCTATGTATTCAGTTAGAATGTATTTAAACATAGAATTGTTATTAATTAAGCTTTATTTATATTTAAGATGTGTATTTACCATATGATATCCCTTCAATAAATATAGGTGGAGGATCAATATATATATTTTTCAAAAAATACATAATTTATTAAGAATCTATCTTAATCAAATATTAAAAAATGTATTTGATTCACCCTAGTATAAGAAAACTTTGCCAATTTACAATTGGATCAGGCCTAACCTAAGGATTCTAGTACATTTTTTGTATTCATGGTATATAAAAAAGCAATATGCACATGAAAAATATAATTAACATTTTGCATTCCAATTTATGATGTGTAACAATTTTTGAAGTGTTACTTGGATGAGTTTCAACTAAGGGCTCTACATAGGAAAATGATAGTTACAACAGATCATAGATCTCAAGAAATAAAAAATAATTGATGCAAAACACAATTTCACCTTTACCTGAGATTGTAGCACATCATTAGCAATGCATTATGTTTGTAGATGAGCATCCCATTCACTTTCATTTAAAAATCAATTTAATTGAGATAAACCATTCCAATATTCTGCTAAATTTTAATGACATCCTTGTATGAAACTAAAATATTACAAAGAGCTTGTAAAAAGAAACCAAAAATTTAAGGGTAGCCTGAAAAAGAGAGCACAAGTGACAATGAGCCATACCAAACAGAGATAATACAAATCCAACATATCATTGAAATTATTTTTCAATAAATAGAAAAAACAATTGATGAAACATTCCATTTCACCCTTTCCTACAATTATAGTTGTCATTAGCAATGTATTATGTTTGTAGATGAGCATCCCATTTAAAAGTCAATTGAACTGAAATAAATAGTTCCAATTTACTAAATTTCAATCAAATAAACAATTCCAATATTATGCTACAATGCGGATGTTGTTCAAAACCTGAAACAGAGAGCATAGGTGATGATGAACCATACTAAACAGATATAAAAAATCCAACATATCATTAAAATGATTTAGACATTAACATTGCCTTCTATTTGTGAAGATCACATTTAACTTCCAAAAACAAATAAACAAGAGATTTGAAAATAAGAGAGCATTCCATAAACAAATAAACAAGAAATCTGAAAATAGGTCTAAACATTACATAAACAAATAAACAAGAGATTAAACTAGAAGGTTACAATCAATTTGTAAAAAATAAAAACAAAATTTCTGAAAAAATAGAAAAAATGAAAATCCAACCTATAGAACATTTCTTGTCCTCTTGAAAATGTCACCTCTAAAGAATCTTGAAAATGGTTCACCTCTAAAGGATCCACATAACAACAAAAACAAAAGCATAAAGATAAAGACAAGTAAAAAACAAAACAAAAATCCATGCAAAACTCAATTACAGAAATTCTTATAATGATTTGTTAATAATCCATACAAAACTTAATTAAATAAATTCTTATAATTATTTTTTCTCAAAAGCACTCTATTTTGATAAGCTTGTATGACTGGATGATGAGCCTGTATAATAAATAACAATTTTCAATGTAAATAAATAATAATAGTTACTATTGGAAAATTCACTCCCAGATTTGAGTGTACATTAACAAAATTTAGCACGTTGCAAGAGTTAATGCCACTTGCTCAAGTGTTAGGGCTGACCGGACCTGTACAACAATACTACTGTTCCAAAGTCAAATCTATGGCGTAATCATCGAGCTCTGAGATTGAATTGGAGTCCATCTATCTGTTGGTATCCATCTAACATAAGTCCACAGCTTTTTATACCTTAATCGAAGCTGTTTATACCTCATTTATTGGCATCACCTTGATGAATTTTGGAGCCTACACACAATTCTAAAAACTTATGAAAATAGATAAGAATAACAAATTCAACATCAATCTCATTCCATTCCATTCTGCCCACTCTTCTCACAACACCCTCCCTTCTCTCCATTTCTTTCTCGATTTTCCATAGCCATATTGTGCAATCTTCCCACTCCTCCCGCGTCTCATCCCTCACCATCCTCACCATCCTCTGCTCTTTCACGCACTCCAAGCCTCTACTAGACGCACTCTACGAATCACTTTGCTACCTCACTTCTTCTTCCCTGCACGCACTTCATTTAGTAAACAAAAAAATAAATAAAAATAAAACAAATCACAACAAATACAAAAAGAAACAGAAAATAGCAAGAAATACAAATGAAGAAAGAACAGGTTGACATGAATGGTGGACATTGACATTAAAAAGAAGAAACAACACAGAAAACATTCTAACAACTCAAGAAAAACAGAATGATTAACTTTTACATCTAAGCAGACACAAGCAGTCTACATCACAGACATCCAAGCGCCCATAAGAGAACATGTGTATCACGGACATCCAAGCACAAGTTCTTACAGGTAAATTAAAAGTTAGAGAAAAATAAATGTTAAAGGAAGCAGAAATTTAGCGAAAACCTCTCAAAATAAAATACAAAATTATTCTAAAAATTAAGAAGTTAATAGATAACAGGGACTGCACTTTATGACTACAAGCAGGCACAAACATCAGATCAATACTAGAAAGAACTTATAAATACTCTCAATGCCTTCAACACTTGTGGTTGCATCACAAACATCCAAGCAGGTTGCACTCGATGACTTCAGAAGGATGCCTACACAGAATTCTCAAAACTTATAGAAATAACATGAATCAAATAAGAAAACAAATTTAACATCAATAATCAATCCTATTTAGCTGGCTTCAGCTCCATCTGATTCCTTCTGCCCACTCTCCTTTGCTTACAACGCCCTCCCTTCTCCCACTCACTTCTATCCATTTCTTTCCCATGCACTGCGTACCAGCGTACCAGACATCCACAAAAACAACTGCGTCCCAGACATCCAAAAGAAAGAAGTGAAGGATAAAAGCTCTGCATCACAGATAGAAAATACACAGTATTTAAAAGTTCTATATAAAAGAGAATGATAAAAGCTATGCATCATAGACATCCAAGCAGGCCTTGAGGACAAGTTCGATCAATACCAAAGAGAACTTTTAAATACTGTCAATGCCTTCTACAATTGCGGTTATATCCTCTCTCTTTTTTGCGTTTACGGAAAAGCATGGACGGCAAAAACTGTTTTCCAGCTGGAACATCATGTCTGCCATTAATACACCCATTGCTACACACAAACACACCATCGCCTATAAGTACTGGACCGTCGAAGGTTCATTCACCACAACCTATATAGACAAAGCATTAGAACACCCAGTCGACCAAAAGCCGAGAAACCCTGACTGACATCAACCAAACCGACATAATGGCCCCCAAGCAGACTAGAGCATCAACCAAGGCAAAAGAGATACAGGCTGTGGATACACCTTTGGTCCGCAGGTTGAAGAACAGAAAAAATGCCAAAGTACAGGAAGGCCCATGGCAGAAGCTATGGACCGAGATCCAAGAGTGGGCCTTTGTCGACAAAAAGGCCACTCAAGTAGCATAGAAAATCCAACGCAGCACTCTCTTCGGCTATGCCAATGCACTGCTGATGGCCAGCTTTGGTGGCACAAAGGAAGCTGCTGTGAAGTTCATTATCAGTCGATATCACAACAATCGGTTCTACTTTGACGATCCAATCGACATCACTGGAGATGTCATCTCCAAGCTGACTGGTCTTTCTAATAAAGGAGACCCTGTACAAGTTGGAATAAAAGAAGGACTGGTCGAAGAACTAATGGGATCACCTTCCGAAAAAAACTCAAAAGGGTTGATGATCAACCAAATCACAACTCAAATGCCACAGATTGTGGCCAAAATCATTGCAATTACACTCGCATTAGCAGGTCGAGGTAGCGACCTCAAGTTAGAGATGTTGGAAGCCGTCGACACTATTGCAACCGACAGACGATTATACAGATGGGGGGATTATGTCGCCAACATGGAAAAAACTGTCTGTGAGCGATGCCAAGAAACGGGGGGAATCATCAAGTTCCCCTCCCTCATCTTATGGATTTTTATGTACCACATCTGCCCAGAGGGGAGCCCAGTCTCTCAGGAACCGTCCAGGTTCGACATGTGGAGGTTTAAACCCTTCTCCCAGAACGAAACCCTGCACGAACTGGAGCTTGGGAAAGTATTACTGGAGAACTGGTTCCAACAACTGAAAGTTCACACGACTAGATGGAGGGTGCCTCAAAAAATCCAATGAAATCTACATGCAAACTCCCACATCCAGCTGGAGCTCGACCATACCACAGTGTGGTACATGTAGGGCGAGGACTCCAATGCCAAAGCCCTCAACTGCTACCCGTCTGTCGACCAAATCTTCTGAGAACTGTCTCGACAGGCTAAGACGAAGATACCAGAAACAGCAGCAGCCAAACATATCGACTTCTTGATTGAGGAGCCACTCACCGACCAAGAAATGGAGGAAGACTATGAGCTCAACCTCTACATTAGCACATTTGTGTCAAAGGACACATCGATTGAACACACTGGTCGACTATAGATAACTATCAAACCTCTGACCGCAAAGAAAACAAAACCATATCCCACAAAACCAAAGCCACAGCCACAATAGCAAACAACTCCTCCGTCTCCAGCAAGTGTCGTCCCGACTCAGGCACCGATGCGTGAAGTCGAACTAGACAACCCTAAGTATGCTGTTACAAAAGGCATTATTCAAAAACTCACCAACGAAATAGCAGTAACCAGGAAGAAAATAAAAACACAAGAACAACAATAGGGTAAAGGTTAGTGCAAACTTATCATTGTCGAATCATCAGACGACGAAGAGGAACTGGAAGCTACGGCCCTTGACATTATAGAGGATGCCGTCGCAAATAAAGTGCCAGTCGAAACCCAGTTCCAGTGCTTTGTCGAAGCAGGAGCATAAGCAGGTTGACTGAAGAAAGAAAAAACTGCGATGACACCTAAAAACGTCGTCAATCTTATGTCGACACCTCCACCCCCATCACCGACACAAATAATTGAGGAACAAGCACCGGCACAACAATCAGTCAGCCCCCTCAACTTATACAAAAGCGCAATGCTGGAGATGGTAAAATCAAAGTTCGACAGAGACACCGACTTACAAGCTTTCTTTGAGACACTTCCTACACTGTTTAAGTCCATTCAAAAGATTTCCACCCAAGCACCTATCTATACAGGAAGGGGCACACAACCCCCAATCATTGCAACCATCATGTCGTCCTTCACAAGACAACCTAACAAGGAAGGTCACATAATTGGACATCTGTCCTCCACTTTTGCACTGACCGACCCCATACCCCAAACCGACCTACCAACCACTGCACCGATGGAAGCAGAAATGGCTCCTGACGTAAACTCACCAGAAAACCTACCACTCAACCATAATTCCCCCAAACCCATCACCCCCGACCATTCACCAACTCCATCACCACCGCCACCACCATCTCCACCACCACCACCACCCCCCAGATTCAAACACAGGCCCGCCACAACTGACTACATCCACACAACCAGAGGTGACCACCATCCCACCCCCCCAATCAAACAAACCATTAGCCTCTAACCCACAAACCCAAGATCCTGGATCAACTGTTGCAGGTACATAGGAGACAGAAGAAGAAAAGCACAAGAAAAAGAAGGAGCATCATAGGAAGTCTTCCAAAATCCAAATCAGCTTGAAGGATGCAAGTTCCTTAATCGACACAGAGATGGGACAACTCCTCAAAACCCTAGAGAGTGAAGCAAAGACAAGGAGTGCGAGGAAAAGTAAAGAATTCTAGGCCAAAAACATAGAACAGATCGAGTTTCTCGACAAATGCAGAAATTTGGCCCAGTCTGTCATGCCGGGCCCCATAGAGATCGACACAGATAGACTGCTTGAAAGAGCGTATCAGCTATTCGAGAGAATGGTGTCGACCCTCCAAGCGCACATTCAGGAAACCAAGGAGGAACAAAAAGAGGAAACTGCCAGACTCTTACTGACACAACACACTGCATTTTCTGAAGCGTACAAAGTATTGCAGGACCATATGGAGGAGTCTGTCGTAACCGAAGAAGTACTAAGAGACTGGCCTACTCACTACGGGCAATTTTATCAGCAGACGCGATAGACCCGACAAGGGATTCAGGCACTGGAGAGCAAAAATACCACGAAGGCAGCACTTAGACTGGCAATAGAAGAACAGATAGTGCTTGGAACCACCAAACTGTAGAAACTGGAACGGGAAGCACATAAGTGGGTGCAACAAGCTCTCCCCAACTTAGAGAAAGTCGACATCATCTACCCGCAGATGAAACGACTTATTGAGACTACAGAGGAGCATGACCAGTTCATGGGCCCCAACATGGAGAGGGTAGCCGAAGTCTCCATCTCAAAAAATATGTCGATATTGTCAGGCTTAACCACACTAACCATCGATATCCAGAAAGCTTTGCAGAGTTGGATAGATTTCCAACATTACCTTTCCATCACAGCCCCAGCCATTGTTGAAGTCTACGTATAGAAATGACCGACCATCAGACTTCATAGCCCACCACAGTAAATTTTTGAAAGGCCAGCAAGGATTTTGTGTACCTCCCTATTTCTTCGGGATGAAGAAATGTTTTGTTCGTGGGGGAGATGTAGAAGGAGCAAGTTGATAAAGTCGACTTGAATGAGGACTAACTTAGTCGATCAGCTGACTAAGTCGATGGGCCAACTTAGTTGATCAGCCGACTAAGTCGATGGGCTGACTAAACTAAGAGATTAGGTCGACCACCTAAGGTCATGTCGGTTCATCGAACCGACCAGTAGTTATTTCGTAACCATTCTGTAAATCATATATATTAGGCTGTTGAGCCAGATGAGAACTCAATTCAGTTCTCTGCGTTGTATGGACTCATTTTTATAATATAATCTGTTTAATTCTATCTATTCTTGTCTCTTGTCTCTGTTCTATATTTATGTATGTTTTAGTGTGTATTATTGGTAACCTTATGTGATCTGTGAGATTACAACAGGTTGTAAAAAGAAACCACAAAATTGGTAAAAGTTGTCCTCATTAATGGGGTTCAAATAGAAAACAATATATTGCATAAGTATGAAAATAATTGAATCACAAGGCATCCAAGACTACCAATACAACACTGAATCTTTCAATTATGAATTTGTCCCCTATTATGTTGATGAGCATGGCATATGAAACACTTTAACAACAACTATGAAGATAAAAACAATCCAATATTCTATTAAAAAAACAAAAAATCAGGGTTAGTTATGTCCATCAATGTTGTTCAAACAAACAAGTTGATCCTTAATCATAAATAGACATGGGCATAGTACATATTCAACAAGAAGGAATTCACATACAAAAATAACAAGAATTAGTATGGAAATAGACTAATAAACACAAACCACTCTTAAATAAAAAGGAAATAAATAACTTAAATATAACTTTGTCAACATCACTTATAGCGTTTTGATTAGTAAACAACAAAAACCTCTAAGATGTTCTCCCTATTTATCATGTGATAATATTAAAAATTTTAAAATATTTACGTAGGTGGAGGTTCAACATACAACAAATTTTACACTATACCAAATATGTATTTGTCACCCAACTAAACATGCTAATATACATTAATTAATTATATTTAATTTAAATGATAATACTTGTTATTTTTATTCTTTAACATTTAAAGTTATTTACATCTACTCGACTTGGGAAGTGTTAGAATAAATATCACTCATGGTTACTTAAAGGATTTTTAAATGAGATATAAAAGTACATGATCTATTAAAAATTGATCTTAATCAAATATAATAATAAAATGTGCACAATCGACCCTAATTAAGTATAAAAAAACTTTTGCCAATTTACAATTGGACCAAGCTCAACCTAAGAACTCTAACAATCCAACATGTTGAGTCTTCCTTATAAAACTTGATTTAATCAATAAAAGCATTTACAAACCAACAAACGATTAGATAATGCATGGCTTGAGATAATAAAAAAATTATACCATTGTGTGAAATGATGTCATATGGTGGATTAGAGGATCCAACCAAGTACTATGAACAAAGTTGTGAATCTTTGGAGTCCACCTATAGATTGCTCAAGTGGAATTAAAATATACGCAAACAGTTTTTGAAAGGCAAAGAACATGAAATTACAGGGTTCTTGTTAATTTTAATCTTGTTCAAGGAGAAATGCCACATATTAAGGGTTGTTTAAAAAAATTATTAATAATATGAGTATCTTAAAACATGCATAATGGTTTAATTGATAATACATGATTTATTAGCTTTATTGGACAAATAAAAGAGAAAAATCTTTATTTATAACAACATGAAGAGGCCCATTGGATAAATATCACCACCAGCTAGATAAAGATTACATATTCAAGCTCATCACTTCTAAGAGTTGGCTTACAACTGTGACATCTATAGAGTTGGATAGTTGTTTGGAAAAAAATGCCAACAACACCCCCCTGCACCACTCCCCAAAAAAAGTAAACCACAAGGAGTAATCAAATAAATACAAAAATGGATGCCAAAAACAAAGCTTGCTAAGAAAACCATGTACAAACTCTCATACGCAAAGAAAAAAAGAATAAACCCATAGGGAGAAAATTTCCTTCCTTAAAAGGAGTAAACAACATAACAATGTATGAAGGAAGGGGGACTCAAGATGATACCCCAAGGACAAATTCCTTCACCCAAAGCATCAATCGCAACTATAGAAAACAAGGAAATGTAAAAGGTTTATAAAAGATGTCTTAAACTTTCTCTTGAGTAGGAAAATACTCTGAACTAAGAACACCATCCTAAATGAGTTTTCAAATGAATTGCATGTGAATCTCTATGCTTTTTTTCCTCTAATGCTCCAGTAGGTTATGATAAATAGGTATGCCACTTTGATTATTACATTGAAGATTGGTGGGGTGATCTTGGTTAATTCCAAACTCTATTATCAGTTGTGAATCCAAATGACCTCTTAACTAGCAAATAATCACAACAAAATACTCATGCTATACATAATATGATGCAATCATTGATTGCTTTTTGCAATACTAGGAAATAGGAGCAAATTCTAGGGGATATACAAAACTAGATGAGGACATTGGATCATCAACTAAACTATTCCAATCGCAATGAGTGAAACCCATAAGTTCAGAAGCACCTAAAGTATACCGAATGCCAAAATTGGTAGTGCGCTTAATGTACCTGAGAATTTGCTTAACTACCTTCTAGTGACTCTAATGAAGAAATTGAGAGAACTAAAAGACACACCTACAAATGAGATGATAGATCATGAATGGGTCAAATTCAATAGACTCCCAACCAATTTCCTATATAGAAAGTATTTAACACATGGTGAAGTACAACTCACAAAAATTTGTGCACTTTAATTAAAATGCAGCGGGTGGAGACTTGGAATCAACCATGGCAAAGCATTGAAGTAAATCAAGGGCATACTTTTACAAAAAAATGGAAATCCCTTGTGAAAATTGAAGGACCTGTAAGTCGATAAAATTATAATACAAAGGACCAAGGTCCGTCGTATCAAACCACTCCATTAATGCTCAATGAACATCCTGCATCATGGATGCATTGTTGTATTTGTAACTTAGGAAGATATTCTGATGTATATTATCATTGTATGTTTTTGTATCCCCATTGGGGATGTGTGTTACCCCTTTACAGGATGTCATCATTGTGTATGGTCACTGAGGTAAACCCTCCATTGTAAGTTTGGGAAATAGTGCTTAAGTTAAATAAAGTAAAATGTATTTATGAGTATTCTTAGGTAGGCCGGCCCCAAAAGTAACCTAGGTGACCTAGTGGTTGAGTTAACTAATGCAACTGAAGAATATAAATTGAGAGGCGCCCTCCTCATTTGACACACACTTCACTTTCTCTCTCATGTGCGCTTTAGGAGAGAGAGGAAGAGGAGGGACAGAGAGTTGTTGTAGAGATATTGTTCTTGGGTTATTTTATCTTGTCATCTTATCTTTGTGGCGAAACTACTATGAGTAAGTTTGCGGGGTTTTGTCCTTTATGGTTTCCGCGATGAAAATATATGTGTCTTGTGTATCTTATGTATCTTTGATGTATTGATGTGCTTGTTATTCTTTCAGATAAAGATCCTAAGTAAATTAACTTAGAAAAACTAACACAATTAAGAACTACCAATGAGATTTAAATCATCCATGTACATAATTAAAATCAAGAGAAAAACACCCTACCTCTTAGTGTACACTGTATGTAGGTTTAGAATGTCAACAATTGAAATCTAAAACAATAAAAAAATTATACATCTTCTCACACCAAGCTAGGGGAGCTTGTTTAAGACCACATAATCAACGTCAGAGCTTGAAAGCATGTGAATGATTGTACACAAAGCTATTAGATTTCTCCATGTAAATTTACTTGTGAAAAATATCCATGTAGGAAAAAAGGTCTCAGAATAATCAATTCCTTTAACTTCTGAAAATACCTTGACTACATGATGTTCCTTATGCTAGTCAAGAGAGAGCTATCTATATTTGGTTTTATAAATCCATTGGCAATGATCAAACATGTGTTCCTTAGGAACATGAACTAGATTCCATTTGTTACTCTTCAACAACGAAGAATACTCCATTGTCATAAGACATCTAAGCATCCTGCATCATAGACATCTAAGCAGCATAAGAGAACAGGGGCTGTACTGTCATCATCAATACCAGAATGATAAAAGTTTTGCATTGAATAGAGCAGCCTGCATCATAAACATCCAAGCAACACATGAAAACACGGGCTGCACTGATGACTTCAAGTCATGAAATGATTAAATAAGCAAATGAAAAGAAAAAAACACTACGTCCCAGACATCCAAAAGGGAAACATATACATCCAAGCAAGCACAAACTCTGATAAAAAGGGCACTTCTACATGCAAGCAGGAACAAGCTCTCATAAAAAGGACATTTTCAACAGGCACAAGCTATGATAAAAAATGGCATTTTCAACAGGTACAAGCTCTTATAAAAAGGGCATTTTCAACATCCAACCAGGTACAAGCTCTGATGAAGAAAAAAAAGGCAACTTCTACATCCAGTCACAAGCTCTGATAATAAAAAAAGCGAATGATAAAGGCTGTGCATCACATACATTAAAGCATCACATACATTAAAGCAGGCACATATCGAAACCCAGAGAGATTTGTTTTTCTTTTCTTTTTGTTTTTTACTGGGAAAATATGGACGGCAAAAAATAGTTAATTCCAGTGTTTTTTTTTTAACTGCTTACCAATTCTCTCAATAATTTATAAATACTCTCGAGATTGCCATACAAAAGCGTTATTTTTTTTCTCCTTGAGCTTTTTTTAAAAGAATTTGAGTTTTTTTTAAAAGAAAAGTATGCCCGCTAAAAACAGTTTCCTATGTATTCA
Organism: Pseudotsuga menziesii; assembly: GCA_001517045.1. Taxonomy (NCBI): domain Eukaryota; kingdom Viridiplantae; phylum Streptophyta; class Pinopsida; order Pinales; family Pinaceae; genus Pseudotsuga; species Pseudotsuga menziesii. Next base: position 25,710 of record LPNX010126542.1, on the reverse strand, counting down.
GTTAGAATGCATTTAAACATAGAATTGTTATTAATTAAGCTTTATTTATATTTAAGATGTGTATTTACCATATGATATCCCTTCAATAAATATAGGTGGAGGATCCATATATATATTTTTCAAAAAATACATAATTTATTAAGAATCTATCTTAATCAAATATTAAAAAAAGTATTTGATTCACCCTAGTATAAGAAAACTTTGCCAATTTACAATTGGATCAGGCCTAACCTAAGGATTTTAGTTCATTTTTTGTATTCATGGTATATGTAAATGCAATATGCACATGAAAAATATAATTAACCTTTTGCATTCCAATTTATGATGTGTAACAATTTTTGAAGTGTTACTTGGATGAGTTTCAACTAAGGGCTCTACATAGGAAAATGATAGTTACAATAGATCATAGATCTCAAGAAATAAAAAATCTCAAGAAATAAAAAATAATTGATGCAAAACACAATTTCACCTTTTGTAGCACATCATTAGCAATGCATTATGTTTGTAGATGAGCATCCCATTCACTTTCATTTAAAAATCAATTTAATTGAGATAAACCATTCCAATATTCTACTAAATTTTAATGACATCCTTGTATGAAACTAAAATATTACAAAGAGCTTGTAAAAAGAAACCAAAAATTTAAGGGTAGCCTGAAAAAGAGAGCACAGGTGACAATGAGCCATACCAAACAGAGTAATACAAATCCAACATATCATTGAAATTATTTTTCAATAAATAGAAAAAACAATTGATGAAACATTCCATTTCACCCTTTCCTACAATTATAGTTGTCATTAACAATGTATTATGTTTGTAGATGAGCATCCCATTTAAAAATCAATTGAACTGAAATAAACAGTTCCAATTTGCTAAATTTCAATCAAATAAACAATTCCGATATTATGCTACAATGCCGATGTTGCTAAAAACCTGAAACAGAGAGCATAGGCGATGATGAACCATACTAAACAGATATAAAAAAATCCAACATATCATTAAAATGATTTAGACATTAACATTGCCTTCTATGTGTGAAGATCACATCTAACGTCCAAAAACAAATAAACAAGAGATTTGAAAATAAGAGAGCATTCCATAAACAAATAAACAAGAAATCTGAAAATAAGTCTAAACATTACATAAACAAATAAACAAGAGATTAAACTAGAAGGTTACAATGAATTTGTAAAAAATAAAAACAAAATTTCTGAAAAATAGAAAAAATGAAAATCCAACCTATAAAACATTTCTTGTCCTCTTGAAAATGTCACCTCTAAAGAATCTTGAAAATGGTTCACCTCTAAAGGATCCGCATAACAAAAAAAACAAAAGCATAAAGATAACGACAAGTAAAAAACAAAACAAAAATCCATACAAAACTCAATTACAGAAATTCTTATAATGATTTGTTAATAATCCATACAAAACTTAATTACATAAATTCTTGTTGGAAAATGTAATTAATTCGCAGATCTATATTTGATCTCCAGCCGACTCTGTCAGAGTCTGAAGAACCCACGATCTTGTCTGTCA
>LPNX010126542.1:2535-20843 GCA_001517045.1 Pseudotsuga menziesii | reverse complement strand
CAGCCACAAGGGTATGAAGTTCCAAGTCAAGAGCACAAAGTGTACAGGCTGAAAAAGGCACTCTATGGTTTGAAGCAAGCTCCTAGAGCTTGGTACAGTAGGATTGATTCATATCTCATTGAAAATGGATTTCACAGAAGTGAAAGTGAACCGACTTTGTACACCAAAGTCGATGAGAAAGGTAAAATGTTAATTGTCTGCCTGTATGTAGATGATTTAATATTTACTGGTGATTATGGCATAGCAGATTTTAAAACAGTCATGGAAAGTGAATTTGAAATGACTGATCTGGGGCTTATGAAGTTTTTTCTGGGCATTGAATTTCAGCAGTCTGAGAGTGGTATTTTTATATCACAGTCCAAGTATGCAAGTGAAGTATTAAAAAGGTTTAACATGTCTAACTGCAAGACAGCCCCAACACCAGTGATAACAGGTTTAAAATTGAGTAAGGATGATGAAGGATCCACTGTAGATCCTACGCTGTTCAAAAGGCTTTTTGGCAGCCTTATGTATTTGACAGCAACAAGACCAGACATTATGTATGGTGTAAGTCTGATCTCAAGGTTCATGGAGTCACCAAAAGACTCACATTGGCAAGCAGGTAAAAGAATTCTGAGGTATGTAAGTGGCACAAAAGACCTTGGTATTATGTATTCAACCTCAGAAAATTTTAAACTCATTGGTTACACTGACAGTGACAATGGAGGCAGCATAGATGACAGGAAAAGCACATCTGGATACACATTTCATTTTGGTACAGGTGTTGTTTCATGGGCTTCAAAGAAACAGCCCATAGTAACTCTATCTTCAGCTGAAGCAGAGTATGTTGCAACAACAAGTGCTGCATGTCAAGCTGTCTCGATGAGGAGAGTCTTAAAAGACTTGTCACAAAACCATCAAGAACCAACAACAATCTTCTGCGACAACAATTCAGCTATAGCATTATCAAAGAATCATGTGTTTCACAAGAGAACCAAGCACATCGATACAAGGTTTCATTTTATAAGAGAGTTGGTGAACGACAAGGAAATTTGTTTGGAATTTTGCAGGTCTGAAGACCAACTTGCTGACATCTTCACAAAGCCATTGGCAAAGGACACATTCCAGTATCTGCGTAGTTATCTTGGAATGACAAGTTCTCCACAGTGAACTCTGTCATAAACAGAGCATGTCTAAGATCAGTCACATTTTGTAAAGTTTGTTTTAAAAATCCCCATCTGCTCATAATTAAGGGGGAGTGTTGGAAAATGTAATTAATTCGCAGATCTATATTTGATCTCCAGCCGACTCTGTCAGAGTCTGAACAACCCACGATCTTGTCTGTCAGTCTGACAAGAAGAAAAAGTCCACATGTAGGCAGCGTAACTCAGTCGAATTTATTTCAGAAGTTAAGTTGTTAGGTAGGTAGTTATTGCAGTGTTTAATGCAAAGTAAGTCGGCAAGTAAGTCGGTTTATGCTGAAGCAACCTTCAGGTTGTCTATAAATAGAAGAAGCATTTTGTAAATTAGTTTACAGAACACACAGACAGAGAGAACACGAACAGACAGGAAAAGATAGAAGTAGAGGAACTCAGGGTGAGAAAGTGAAGTCGAAGCTCAAGCTTCTGTGCATTTTATTTAGCCGTAGAGCTGAAGCTCTGTAGACGGACGAGTTTGTAACAGACAAGTTTGTATTACTTTGTATTTCCGCATAGTTAATATATGAAATAGTTTGTGGTTGAATTCATGATTATTTAGCCGCTCAATCCGCTCATATTTCCAGATTTACTTCTGTAAATGTCTTTTACTATTACTGATAAGTAAAAGAACAAGAACCCATAAAAATCTCACCGCGTGAAAGTTCCAGGTTTTACCGCACTTTGTTCCGCTCAAATATTCCTACATATTTGGGCATATGTTTTCCATAAGTTATTTGGATTTGTAAATGTGGTCATTTTACTTCATCTTACGCACAGGTGAAAAGTATTTGTAAAATTCTTAAGTCTTTAGACTAAGAATCATATTCTATCAATCTAGTCGCATCAAGCATCAAACTTGATCGCAGAGGAGTTCTATCGCATCAGGCATCCCCTTGATCGCAAAAGAAGTTGATCGCATCAACTTGATCGCAGATAAGTTGAGCCGCATCAACTTAATCGCAGATAAGTTGATCGCATCAATGCGCAGTTAAGTTGATCGCACTGCATCAACTTGATCGCACCGCAGAAAAAGTTGATCGCAGTAAAAAGGGTGGTCGCAGTAAAAACAGGTCGGAGTTAAAAAGTGAAAATTATTTTCTTTTAAAATATTGACTGAGCGCTAAACCCAAGTTTAGTCGACTCGGTTTTGGCTATCAATTCTTATAATTATTTTTTCTCAAAAGCACTCTATTCTGATAAGCCTGTATGACTGTATGATGAGCCTCTATAATAAATAACAATTTTCAATGTAAATAAATAATAATAGTTACTATTGGAAAATTCACTCCCAGATTTGAGTGTACATTAACAGAATTTAGCACGTTGCAAGAGTTAATGCCACTTGCTCAAGTGTTAGGGCTGACGGGACCTGTACAACAATACTACTGTTCCAAAGTCAAATCTATGGCGTAATCATCGAGCTCTGAGATTGAATTACAGTCCATCTATCTGTTGGTATCCATCTAACGTAAGTCCACAGCTGTTTATACCTCATTTATTGGCATCACCTTGATGAATTTTGGAGCCTACACACAATTCTAAAAACTTATGAAAATAGATAAGAATAACAAATTCAACATCAATCTCATTCCATTCCATTCTGCCCATTCTTTTCACAACGCCCTCCCTTCTCTCCATTTCTTTCTCGAATTTCCACAGCCATCCTGTGCAATCTTCCCACTCCTCCCGCGTCTCATCCCTCACCATCCTCTGCTCTTTCACGCACTCCAACCCTCTGCTAGACGCACTCTACGAATCACTCTGCTACCTCGCTTCTTCTTCCCTACACGCACTTCATTTAGTAAACAAAAAAAAATAAAACTAAAACAAATCACAACAAATACAAAAAGAAACAGAAAATAGCAAGAAATACAAATGAAGAAAGAACAGGTTGACATGAATGGTGGACATTGACATTAAAAAGAAGAAACAACACAGAAAACATTCTAACAACTCAAGAAAAACAGAATGATAAACTTTTACATCTAAGCAGACACAAGCAGTCTGCATCACAGACATCCAAGCGCCCACAAGAGAACATGTGCATCACAGACATCCAAGCACAAGTTCTTACAGGTAAATTAAAAGTTAGAGAAAAATAAATGTTAAAGGAAGCAGAAATTCAGCGAAAACCTCTCAAAATAAAATACAAAATTATTCTAAAAAATTAAGAAGTTAATAGATAACAGGGACTGCACTTTATGACTACAAGCAGGCACAAACATCGAATCAATACTGGAAAGAACTTATAAATACTCTCAATGCCTTCAACAATTGTGGTTGCATCACAAACATCCAAGCAGGTTGCACTCGATGACTTCAGAAGGATGCCTACACACAATTCTCAAAACGTATAGAAATAACATGAATCAAATAAGAAAACAAATTTAACATCAATAATCAATCCTATTTAGCCGGCTTCAGCTCCATCTGATTCCTTCTGCCCACTCTCCTTTGCTCACAACGCCCTCCCTTCTCCCACTCACTTCTATCCATTTCTTTCCCATGCACTGCGTACCACCGTACCAGACATCCACAAAAAAGAACTGCGTCCCAGACATCCAAAAGAAAGAAGCGAAGGATAAAAGCTCTGCATCACAGACAGAAAATACACAGTATTTAAAAGTTCTATATAAAAGAGAATGATAAAAGCTCCGCATCATAGACATCCAAGCAGACCTTGAGCACAAGGTCGATCAATACCGGAGAGAACTTTTAAATACTGTCAATGCCTTCTACGATTGCGGTTATATCCTTTTTTGCGTTTACGGAAAAGCATGGATACTCTCGAGAACTTATTTCGAAATTGCCTTTGACGATTTTCTTATTCTCGAGATTGGCTGAGACGATTGAGGTGGCCTTCACTTCAAAAACAGTTTTAGATGTATCCACTTCCAATGTATTTAAATTTAGATTTTTTACCATTTAAACTTTATTTGTATTTAAATTTAGAATTTTTACTATTTAAATTTTATTTACATTTAAGATGTGCTCCTTATTTATTATGTGATAATATTGAAAATTTAAACAATATTTATATTTAAGATGTATTTTTTATTTATTATGTGATACTATTAAAAATTTAAAAATATTTACTCGGTGAAGGTTTAATATACAACAACTTTTACACGATATCAAATATGTATTTGTCATCCAACTAAACATGCTAATATACAATAATTAATTAATTTTAATGATAATAAGTGTTATTTTTATTCTTTAACATTTAAAGTTAGTTACATCTATTGGATTTGGGTAAGTGTTAGAATAAATAGCATTCATGGTAGCTTAAAGGATTTTTAAACAAGATATAAAAGTACATGATCTATTAAGAATGGACCCCAATCAAATACAACAAAAAATGTGGGACCCAAATTAAGTATAAGAAAACTTTTGCCAATTTACAATTGGACCAAGCTCAACCTAAGAACTCTAATAGTCCAACATACTTATCTTCCATACAAAATTTGATTTAATCAATAAAAGCATTTAGAAACCAACACTAACAATCCAACATACTTATATTCCATACAAAACTTGATTTAATCAATAAAAGCATTTAGAAACCAACAAACGATTAGATAATGCATGGTTTGAGCTAATAAAAGATTATACCATTGTGTGAAATGATGGCATATGGTGGATTAGGGGGTCCAAGTAAGTACTATGAACAAAGTTGTGAATCTTTGGAGTCCACCTATATATTGCTCAAGTGGAATTAAAATAAATGTAAACATCTTTTAAAAGGCAAAGACAATGGCATTACAGTGTTCTTGTTAATTTTAATCTTGTTCAAAGAAAAACGCCACATACTATGTGTTGTTTTAAAACAATATTAATAATATATGACTATCTTAAAACATACATAATGGTTTAGAAGCACTTAAAAAAGAAGTTGATTTGTCATTGTATTCTTTTAGATCAATTATCAGTTATGTTGATAATTGATAATACATGATTTAGTAGATATGTTGGACAAACACAAGAGAAAGCTTGTTATTTATAACAACATGAAGAGGCCCAATGGATAAATATTACCATCGGGTAGATATAGATGACTTATGCAAGCTCACCACTTTTAAGAGTTGGCTTACAACTATGACAACTATAGAGTTGGATAGTTGTTTGGAAAAGAATGCCAACAACACCCCCTCCACCACTCCCCCAAAAAAGTAAAACACAAGAAGTATTCAAATAAATACAAAAATTGACCACAAAAACAAAGCATGCTAAGGAAACCATGTGCAAACTCTCATACGCAAAGAAAAAGAGAATAAACCCATAGGAAAAAAAAATCCTTCCTAAAAAGGAGTAAACAACATAAAAATGTATGAAGGAAGGAGGACTCAAGATGACACATCAAGGACAATTTCCTTCACCCCAAGCATCGATCGCAACTATAGAAAATAAGGAAATGTAAAAGGTTTATAGAAGATGTTTGCAACTTGCTCTTGAGTAGGAAAATACTCTGAACTAAGAACACCATCCTAAATGAGTTGTCAAATGAATTACATGTGAATATCTATGCATGTTTTCCTCTAATGCTCCACTAGGTTATGATAAATAGGTATGGCACTTTGATTATCACATTAAAGAGTGGTGGGGTGATCTTGGTTAATTCCAAACTCTTTCATCAGTTGTTGAATCCAAATGACCTCTTGACTAGCAAAGAATCACAACACAATACTCAAGTTATACATAATATATGCAATGATTGATTTCCTTTTGCAATACTAGGCAATAGGAGAAAATTCTAGGTGATATGCAAAACCAGATGTGGACATTGGATCATCAACTAAACTATCCCAATCGCAATGAGTGAAACCATAAGTTGAGAAGCACCTAAAGTATATTGAATGCAAAAATTTGTAGTACCCTTAATGTACCTCAGAATTCGGTTGCCTACCTTCTAGTGACTCTAAAGAAGAAATTGAGAGAACTAAAAGACACCTACAAATGAGATGATAGGTCATGTATGGGTCAAATTCAATAGACTCCCAACCAATTTTCTATATAGAAAAGGATTAACACATGGTGAAGTACAACTCACAAAAAGTTGAGTGATTTAACTAAAATGGAGTGGGTGGAAGCTTGCAATCAACCATGCCAAAGCATTGGAGTAAATCAAGGGGGTACTTTTACTAAAAAATGGAGATCCCTTATGAAGTTTGAAGGACTTGTAAGATGATAAAATTAAAATGCAAAGGACCAAGGTTGTCATATCAAACCACTCCATCAGTGCTCCATGAACACCCTGAATCATGGATGAAGAACTACCAATGAGATTCCAATCATCCATGTACATAACCAAAATCAAGAGAAAAACAACCTACCTCTTAGTGTACACTATAGGTTTGGAATGACAACAATTGAAATCTAAAACAATAAGAAAATTATACATCTTCTCACATCAATCTCGGGGAGTTTGTTTGAGATCACATAATTAACACGAGATCTTGAAGACATGTGAAGGACCCTACACAAAACTAAAATATTTCTCCATATAAATTTACTTATGAAAAATCTCCATGTAGAAAAACGTAACAGGAGAAAAGGTCTCAAAATAATCAATTCCTTTAACTTCTGAAAATACCTTGACTACATGATGCGCCTTATGCTTGTCAACAAAGCCATCTATTGCATATTTGGTTTTATAAATCCATTGGAAATGATCAAACATGCATTCCTTGGGAACATGAACTATATTCCATTTGTTATTCTTCAACAAGGAAGAATACTCCTTTGCCATAGCAACATCCCATTTTGGTATACCGACAACATAAAAAATTGTTGTGGATTGGTGGAAATGGCGTCACTCAAAGGATAATTACTAGTTAGTTGTATGTGAATAAGCATGGAAAGGGTTGGTGATCGCTAGTACAAAAATGCCAAATTAATGACTAAAACTTGGATATAAACTACTATTTTGAGTCAATGACTAATAGTAGCTAATTTTCAATCTCTTATAGCTTGACTAACTTAGTCGTATTTAAATTAGTCATTAATTGGTTGAATTATTAGCCATTGATTTAGTCACTAATTCAGTTATTGATTTAGTCATTGATTGCCACAATTAATGACCAAATATACAACTAAATAAACTAGTAGATGATAACATATTAATGATTGATCTAGATACTACTAAATGTTAGTCGCGCTATAATATACTATACATTAGCTACTAATAGTCATGTATATGTTAATTTAGATGTTTTCTTAGTCACAAATTTATGATAGGGCACAGAGGAATCGAACCACCAGCCTCATTCCTATAATTAGGTAGGTGCTCTACCATTGAGCTAACACCCTTTAAGAAGTTGTTATTGCCTGACAATGATGATATTAAAACAAATTTTGCATCATTAAAGCATACAAATTAATGATTACCACGTTATTATAAATCCATAATGGCTTACCTTGTACTAGCCCCTCAAGTCCTTCAACTGCATTTATTAAGTGCAAATATATTTTTGCACTTAATAAATGCAATTGAAACGCTTGAAGGATTAGTATAGGGTGAGCCATTATGGATCTATAATAACTTGGTAATCATTATTTTGTATGCTTGAATGATGCAAAATGCAAAAATCCCAGAAATTGATAGGCTATGCTCATATAGGTCCACACCAACTGAGGTGTTGATTGCAATTAAGCCATTATGGATATATAGGAATGACAAGAATGCATCCATTCTTAAACTATCTACTCAGTCATCTAGAGTCATGCCAAGATATCTAAATTTGACTAAAAATTCATAACTTGATGATAATGATGGATGATGCCATGGAAAGGATAATTTTAGTTTATATAGAAGCAAAGGATGAGAAAATGGTGTCCCAAACTCATCTTCCCTTAATGTGGTCCAAGCCACCATCCCCTGAAAATGAACATAGGTGCATGTTTCTCTCATGTTCCATGAACATCTTACACAACCTTCAAATAGTTTCAACCATATTTGGATGTCCATCTTAACTTCAAAGGACCAAAACTTGAACTAGTTGATTTTACATTTCACAACAAGAAGAATGGGCATCAACTCTAAGTATGCTTAGCCACTAGATAAATGGAAATGAAATTAGATGAAATATTAGAAAAAATACCTTTGAGTTTGCTTGGTGACAAGAAGTATGAATACTTATGTGATCATTTTATTCAGAGGTGACTTAAATAGCCACTAACCCACAATCAAGGAAAGAAACCATGTTCAGATTGATATATAAAGAAAATAAAATAAAAGTTAAAGATATACTATGTCAATTCCACAATCATTTATACCTCGAAAGAGAACTAGCAAAACTCCTACAATTGTTCAACTTTGACCAAAATTCCCACTTGGAATGCCACTGTTTAAACAGAACAAAAATAAATTGAAAACATGAAAGTAGTAATTTACTCTACCTGTCTATTGGATGCAGAGTCCCATAGTTGTACAACAGAATTAGTCAAGCACATGTAATAAAATTATAAATGGACAAAAAGAAGAAAAAAATGCGGTTTATAAGTTCCTTTATATACTCAGATATATATTATGATCATACTTTCTCTCTTAGGAGACAAGTCACTAACAAACAATGGACATTCCTGAGAGAGATATAGATATGTATATGTAGGCCAGAGTGAGACAAATACATACCTTTGTTAGGATTATTAATCCTACCTTGACCATACTTTTTATTAGATCAATTTTTCCTAAATTAGGAACCTTAATTAATTAATTGGGCCCACTAGTGCAATTGGGTCCACTTGGCCCAATCGGGAAACATGTACCAGTCATTGAAGTGTGGGGAACACTACTAAAGGTTAAATTCCACTTAATGCATGTGCATGCATCAATTAGGGTGCCTCCTAGACCAATCCCTACATTTTAGGAGCCATTGGGAGTCCTGGCACCAACCTAATTTAGTTAATTGGTGTTAGTACTAGTTAGTCGTAGTTATCCCCTAGCTACAATCAGTTACTTCTCTGTCATTTAAGCTATCGCTACCAATGCATGGATAATGCATGGTTGCATGGGGAGGAGCACTTTTCCTACCTACCACACTTAGTTGCACTAAGTTAACTAGTTGTTACTTCTCGTTGGAGTTATTGGTCAATCATGGAGTTGTCTATTTGGACTTCGATATTGATTGGGATACCTTGAGTTAGAGATTCAGTTAGATATAGTCTTATCCACTTGGAGGATTCAAATTCATTACTCATGCATTAGAATTCTACCTATGTAAACTATTTTAACACCAGATATTATTATGATGAATATACTATAAATTCCTGAGCAATACTTGTATGTTTCCTGTGTGGTTTGTTTTTCTTAGTTTGTATGTTCATCCTCCATTCAATTGCTGCAACAATATAAGAACTCTGTGCTTGAAGATATAAATGGAATTCAAATTCCAATATGGTATCAGAGCCTTCTCAAGCATGTTTCATGCTTGTGTCTCCCCATCAAACATCAGAAGCAGCTGGGTTTCCACAGAAGTCCTCTATGAAAATTTGCTAGCTATGGATTCATTCAGACTAGCGGAGAGGGTGTGACAGACCCTGAAAACATGTTCATGCTGGGAGGAAAAGCATGATTCCAATAGTTCATATGTTTTAGTGTGTTATTGCAGTGAAATTGGTAGGTGCTATGTAGCTTGAGAGAAGTATTTGCAGTCTTCCATCCAAAGAAACTAGGAGTTCTCAAACTCCTGAGCAACGAATCCTCACAACTTCTAGTTATCTTGATTGGAGGATTGATATGCAGTAGGCCTTGCACAAGCATGGCTACCACAGGATCATACATGGATGGGAGGTTGAGCCTCATCAGTTGGTTGAGCAGAACAAGTTTCTGAACTATTGTGATGAAGCATTTGGGTACTTATGCACTTATGTTTCCAAAGATCTCCTCTTTCATATAGAAGGGTTGAGGAATCCTAGAGAATCATGAGAGAAGCTTGATATCTTTTTTAACAAACAAGATTAGATTTGGGGACACATTCTGGAGAATGAGTTGGTACCTTTACATCCCAGCAGTTTTGAGACTATTAAGAAATTCTTCTCCAAATTCAAGTCTCTAGTGCTCCAATGCAAACACTGTGGGATATAGCGAAAGGATGAGAAGAATGTCCTTTCCATACTCAACAAACTAGGCCTCGACTACTATGTATATGTCTCTATGTTTCATTCCAAGTGTGAAAGCTTTCATGATTGGAAACTTCCTTCTTTAGATTCATTCTCCGAGTCCTTAATTAAGGAACAAGACAAATTGATTCGAATGGGAGTCATCCAAACCTCCAAATATCAAGCTCTCTTGGTTACTAAATCTTCCAAAGCACAAGCAAAGGAGAAATCAAAGAAGAAGGAGCCAAAGGCAGCTGATTCGAAGCCTAAACAAAATCAGCCATCTTTCGAAAGGGCCTCCGGCTCTAAGAAGAAGAAATTTGGGAAAAGATTATGTCCCTATTGTGAAAAAGGGTCTCACCTTGAAGATCATTGTATGAGGAAGGAACTTGATGAAATGTATGCTCTTCTCAAGCAGCATAACATTCAAGGAGAAAAACAATATGATAATGGACATGGAATATGTCATGTTTTGAAAGCAGGACCACCTCGGTCTACAACCTGTTTGATTGATTCTAGAGCCTCCAACCACATGATTGCCTCCAAGGATCTCTTCTCCTCTCTCAGTGTCAAAGAAGGGCCCATTATTCACATGGGAGATGATTCCCAAATCCCAACAGCAGGAAAGGGCATAATCAGAGCGAAGCATGGTGTGTTTAGAGATTTCCTATATGTGCCCTCACTTGCAGCTAATATGCTATCTATTTATCAGATGATCCATACTGGCTCACCAAAGCAAGTATTGTTTGGACCTAACTCGGTAAATATCACCAATATCTCAACTCGGGAGATTGCAGCGAAAGGAATTGCTGATATTTCCTCCAAGGAATATTATTTCTCTCACTTCATGCCATTTTCGGTTCCAACATCATCACAGCTTCCATTCAAAGCTGATGAAGGTATAAACATTCCTTCACTTCCTATTGCAATTTCAATTTCCAATCCTGAAATTTATGACTCAGATTCAGAAGAGGAGTCATCCCAGTATGATCTCGACATTGAGCATACAACTCAAAGGGATCTAGATCCATATCCGGCATCTAACTCATTTCAGCAGCCTAAATGGGCTAAGCAGCTGGAGATGGTGTTGGGGATCTAGATGAAAAAAGAAGAACAAGGTCCTAGTATCAAAAGGAGAGTGCAATACTGTCTCACAAATAACCTCTCCTTCCCGAGACGTGTTTTATGATGCTTGGGCCAGATCCTCAATCCTTAAGGGAGGCTTTCCAAGATCCTAGATGGCAGGAAGCCATGGATGAGGATTTTGATTCGCTACATGACAACCAGACCTTGGAACTTGTCCCCTTGCCTCCAGGAAGGAATTTGGTATAGTAATAACCCAAAAATTCATAAAAATTTAAAAATTTTCAAGTGACATAAAGTGTCTAAAGTCGCAGCTAAGTACCGACTAATGGTTAGCAGGAAATGAAACAGTTTATAAAATAATATGGGATGCTTCTTTAAAATAACTTGTAAACTAAAAGGTGTAATCTTGAAAACTTGTGTTAGTGCTATTAATGACTTAGTAGCTGTAATTCTATCAGAGTTAGAAAAGGACTTGCATTTTGGTGCTGCTAGATATACTGATGTTTATATTTTGTCAAGTAGGTAAGAATTCTTGTATGTGGTCGGGGCTTACTTAGCATTCAGCTAACTCATTTGGACTGCTGGTTCCTTATAGGTTTAGTAGGTAAGCATATGATCCAGTAGGGTGTTATTTAAATCCAAGTCGAGAAGCTACTTCCCTAGCATGATTAAGATGCTAGTCTTATAAAATGTTTTAATATGCTGCTTGTCTTCAAGGAGGTAAAGTTAATCTTTTTCTGTTGTTACAACTTCATAATAAAAGTATAACAAAGTGCACCAGCATAGTTATAAAATACTTTCCATATACTATGCCAAAGGATAATCAAATTACTGTTTGGTTTGAGTCCAAGAATACCATATACTTTTGTTGAAAGCAAATTTGATCTGGATTTTAACTAGGATGCATTTATAGTACTCAGTCTTTTTCTTAGTTGAAGCATACATTGGATTCTAGTTTTGAGCATCATTAAAATGAATCATACATAAGAACTACTTTGTAATTCCTAAACCACCATCCTAGCCTATTTTTGCTGGAAAAGAGTTACTCTAAAACTCCTACGACCTAACATCCAAAGATGTATACCATTTTTACCTTATCCTAGGTTTTTCATTATATAATTTTCATGTTATATAAGGATGTACTCATTATTCTTTTTATATGTATCTTTTACTTCAAAAACTGAGTGTATTCTCAGCTACGACTAAAACTTCATGCAAGCTGATTAGTATATTTTTGAAATATCTATATTCAAATTTTAGCACATGAAGTTAGCAAAAGAATCTATTTAATTTTGACATATCTTAATGGTTACTTCGTATCTTAAGATTATGATTTATAACCTATGTATCGTTAATATCCATGCCAATGATATATATTATTGGCAATCATAAACAAAGTATAGTTTATAATGATCATTGGTTTGAAATTGTAAAACATTATGTTACAGCGCTGACTATGGAAATCTACCCATGCTGGATGAAATATTTAGAAGGACATGTGGGATGGTTTTTATCCACTGAAGGGTTGGATTATAACCCCAAAACCTTACTCATTTGTTTAGCAGAGCGAGGTTTCCTCTGTCTTTTTGGCCGAGCTGAGAGCTCGCGGCCATTGGAGACCTGTAACCACCTTCAAGCTTGACTGCTTGCTTCCATACCCAAAGCTGTGACTATCTTGAGTGAGATTGTGAGGGGGTTCTTGGTCTTTTAAAGATTATTTTGATATAAAACGAAAGTAGAAACTAGTTTTTTCCTTAAGGTTTCATGGACTGTGTTTGTCTTGAGCCTACAACTGATTGATAGAGCTCGAGCGGGAGCACTCCTTCATTCAGTTGAGTTGAAATTCTTGTTTTCCTTTGCAGTGGTGACTTGGTGTCTTCTTGTCTTTTGTCCTGGTGCCAAAACGAACCAAGGCGGTCATTTTATCTCAGCTTCATTCCAAAACTTTTGACAGGTAAAGTCTTACACTATTTTCATTTTTAAGTTAGTTTCTAAGAAGGGTTTTACAAATTTTAAGAAAGACTTGTAATGATAATGTGGTTTTTAACCTTGCAGGTCCTTCTCCTAGTTTTGTAGGTGGAAACGAGCTTACTCCTTCAACGTTCCATTTGAGCCTACAATTGGTAAGCCCCGGTCGCAAATGAGGGTTTCTTCCTGCAATTTTTTTTGGTGGTTGGAAGTTAGGTTCTTTGCGGTTGAAATAGCATGGCCTCGGTTTACCTGCTAGCTTATTGTTTCTTGCTTGCTTGTTTCTGTATGAGTTCGAAACCATTAGAAGGTAATTTGTGTAGGGAGGATGAAGGCTATGTTGTCGTGATAAAATATTTTTTAAGTGTAAGCCTTTACGGCCTGAGCAATTTACACTTCTTTTACTTATTTTGAGAGAGCTTAGCTCTAAGCCCTGCGAGGCTGTCGACCTCTGTCTAGTTTATTTTTAGTTTTTAAAATAGATTTTTAAAGAAAAAGGAAAACTGTTAAATAGTCAAGACTTGTAAATGGATTAAGGGTCTTTACCTGTCAGTAATGTATGGTTACTGTTCGATAAATATTACTTTGTATAGTTCTATTTTTAACAGGCCTAAGCCTCAACCTTGAATTTTAAAATCCATAAGCCATTGCTTCTTAATCAATTTTGTTTTTAACAATTTATTGTTGTACTATTTTAGTTTATTATCATGCAATTAAAATGATTTACAGTGCAATGTAATTATGGAATCTTTTTTACTGTGTTAAGAGTATTATTATTGCTCTGTTTGCCTCATAAGGGTAAATTTTTAAGTATACCCTACAGATGGGAAAGAATAAATTTTACCTGAAATTTTTTTAGCTTTGTTTTATTATTTCCTTCAATGATTTTTACAGCTGTTTTAATTCCTATAAAGGAATATTAAGGGTAAATATTGCAAGCTTGAGAATAGGATTAAGTTTATCTTTCAATAACTTAGGTAGTTGTCTTGAGGTTATAGTAGAAACTTCTGTCTTAAAATAGAGGCACATAATGTCTGGAACTCAATTGTTATAAGATTTTATTGAAAATTATCTTAACCTAAACCCTAGGTGATAGTCTGTTTATTATACCTATGTTTATTTGTTAAACTGTATGTTTTGTGTTTATAAAGAATACTAGTATTAAAATAGTTCTATATGTAGTATGATTACTAAATATCTTTATATAGCTATGTTCAGTTCTTGTTCGAAGTAAATACATTCAATAGATAAAGTATTTATTGTTTCTTTACAAAATAAAATCATAAGCAAACTATGGCATAATTTAGTTACATTTTTCATTCAGGTTAAATGAAAATCAACATATCTACCTAAACACCCAGCTGTACTAGAGTACTGCCTAAGCCAAGTGTGGAAAAATACAGTATGGAATTCTAATTCTATTTATTTCTCATTTAGCATATTTACTACTATTTCTAGCATAAACTAGCAATTACTAAGTCCAACAATACATAGTTACTCCTTTATTCATAAACCCTAATTAAATACTAAAATGCATGTATTTGAAAACTAGTAAACATTTTACTGAAGACAGTAAATAAATATAATAACATGAAACAAATAGAACCTGTCAATGATGAAGTGACAACAACTTAAGGAGGTCGTTCCTCCCAACCAACTCCTGGAGAAAGCTTAGACTACTCTTCCTCAAGACCCCCGAGCCTGTTTCCTGGTCCTCCTGGTAGAGTACTGGGTGAAGGATATGTCCTTAAGACCTTCTGTCACCTGACTGGTCCAATTACCTTAGCAATCCAAATATTGTTACAGCAGTAAGAAATTCAGCCTAAAAGCTGCAATAAGTTCAGTCTCAGCAGTTAACCCCTCAAACTCACTTCAGTAATCCCCTCCATCGAATTTCTCATGAGTAAATTCATTCACTCTGAATGATCACCTCTCATAAAATGAGTAGCCTCAGTTGTCTTCAATGGGAAATTTTATAGAAAATGCCTAGGTCTTCTGGGTCAGTTTTCACTTAATGAGCCACTTGTTCCAATTCCACTTTCTTGGGAAATCATGACCACAAATATAGGGAAGTTGCCACGTGCAATAGTTGGAAGTAGTTTGAGGATGCTGTCACTTTTCAGTGTACTCTCCACCCACTCTCCTCCACCAAATGACCAATTAACACTCTTTTAACAACTTCCCTAGGCTGTTGTCTCATCATTTATTTATTTATAAATAAAATATTCTGAATTACATTAATTATTCTTGACCCCACTTGCTCATCAATTACAAAATTAGCATAAAATATAACGCAATGTTCCTCAAATAACATTAAATTGTTTTTTCAAATTGGGGCATGTGACATACACACCCCCCTTAATTTATAACATCATCCTCGATGTTATTTACTCCTCATCCTCAGAGTTCCCCTGAAATAGAATTGGATATGCATCCCGCATATGAATTTTCAATTCCCAAGTGGCTTCTTCTGGACTAAGGTGATTCCATTGTGCCTTCACCTAACCAATGGTGTGATTCCGAATCGAGATCTCTGTCCGTTTGAGGATACAATCCGGTTCCACCAGAAAATCTCCTTTGGGTTCCACCTGCACATCATTCCAATTAATAACTTGAGTATCATCATGCACATATTTTTTAATACAGAAATGTGAAAAACATTGTGAACTCTTACATTTGGTGGTAGAGCTAACTAATATGCTACATGTCCTATCCTGGACAGTATTTCAAAATGACCACAATATCAAGGGGCTAACTTGGCACATCTACCCAGCCTCATAGAACTCTTTTTGGGTCTCACCTTAATAAAAACATGTTCGCCTACTTGGAACTCCTTTGGAGTTTGTTTAAGGTCTGCTTGACCTTTCTGTCGATCTTGCACAATTTTCAAATTACCTTGTACCTATTTTACAATTAACTCCATTTCTTTCAATAATCCAGGTCTTAATACTAACCTGTCCATTTGATTACTCCAAGAGATGGGAGTATTGCATTTCCTTCCATACAGAATCTCAAAAGGACTATACCTAGCTGAAGCTTGATAATGATTATTGTAAGCAAATTCTACCAAGTGTAAATAATATTCCCATTTACCTGGTTGCTCCTTTATAGACATTCTAAGTAGATCCCTCAATACCTGATTTACTCTTTCAGTCTGTCCATCATTTTGAGGATGGAAAGAGGTACTAAAGTTTAACATAGTATTTAATCCTTTAAATAAATATTTCCAAAAAATTACCTATAAATTTAGGGTCTCGATCTGAAATTATCACCTTCGGTATTCCATGAAACTGAAAAATTTGTTTTTAGAAAATATCAGCAATATTTGTAACTTTATAAGTAGTTTTTACAGGTATAAAATGGGCTGCTTTACTCAATTTGTCAACCACTACCATTATTGAGTCATTTAAGTTCTATTTCTAGGTAATCCTATAACAAAATCAAGGCTAATTATCTCCCATTTACAGCTGGGAATAGGCAATGGCTGACGTAGCCCAGCTGGATGTTGATGTTCAGTTTTTACTTGTTGACATTCAAAGCATCTAGTAATATATTCTTCCAGTTCATTTTTCATGTTTGGCCAGAAATAGTTTTTTCTTAGCATGGTTATAGTTTTCTGATAACCTAGATGCCCTAAATAAGGAGTTTTATGAATTTCGTTTAAAATTAACAGCTTAATCGTAGGTACATTAGGTATATATAATATGTCTTTATACAATAATAATCCTATTTCATTCAAGCTGTACCCTGTACTTAGAATTTCTATTAAATTCTCTTTTACTTTTGCTTGTAATTTTTGGTAATTTTCATCTTGTTCTATTCCAGCTTCAAGTTGTTCTTCCAAGTCTGTTGTATAAGTGCTAATGGTTGCTGTAAAATTCAGCTTTGGATTTCCACTTAATGCATCAGCCACCTTATTCTCATTTTCTTTAATGTGTTGAATTTCAAAATCGTATTCACTTAGAAAAGCTAGCCACCTAGCTTGCCAAGAATTCAAGTTAGGTTGATCTAACAGGTATTTCAATCCTTTATTATGTGTCATTAATATAAACTTCATTCCAATTAAATGATGACTCCACATCTTTAAGGCATGTATGACAACAGGTAATTCTAAGTCATAGGTCGCATAATTTTTCTCTTGAATATTTAGCTTCCTAGACTCATAGGCAATGACGTGTCCTTCCTGAGTTAATACTCCACCTAAACCGTCATTACATGTGTTAGTACATACTATAAAATATTTATTAGGGTCAGCAATTCTTAGAATTGGTGCGGTGGTTAATAATGCTTTTAACTTTTTAAAACTGTCTTCACACTTCTGATTCCAATCAAATTTATTCCCCTTTTTTTGTAAAGAGGTTATAGGATTTGCAATTCTTGAAAACCCTTCAATGAACATCCGGTAATAACCGGTAATCCCCATGAATGATCGGATGTCAGTTACGTCTTTTGGGACTGGCCAATCTTCGATTGCCTTTATCTTTTCGGGGTCAACATAAATTCCTTCTTTCGTCACCACATGACCTAAATACTAGATTTTATCTTTAAAGAAGTCACATTTACTAAATTTTGCAAAAAGTTGATGCTCTCGTAACTCTTGCAAGATAATTTTTAAGTGTTCTTTATGTTCCTATTCATATTTTGAGTAAATTAAGATGTCATCAATAAATACAACCACATATTTATCCAAATATTTGTGCATTACATTATTCATCAGACACATAAAAACAGTTGAAGCATTAGTAAGCCCGAAGGGCATAACGACAAACCCGTAATGTCCATATTGAGTTCTACATGTTGTTTTAAATATGTCTTCATCTTTGATTCGGACTTGGTGGTATCCAGACCGTAAATCAATCGTTGAAAACAATTTGGCTCCACGTAGTTGATCAAACATATCATCTATGTGAGGTAATGGGTATCTGTTCTTGATAATCATTTTATTTAATTGATGATAATCTATACATAGTCATAGAG
>LPNX010126467.1:91252-122455 GCA_001517045.1 Pseudotsuga menziesii | reverse complement strand
TTCAAAATTCGGGAAGGAGCCATAAATCCATAAGCAAAACTCAAAAGCATGAAACTAAGCAAGGAAAATGGATAACTCGAAGTAAAGGAGGGTCCCAAAAAATTTTAGAATTTTGGGAGAATGTTGCAGGCGCAACACAGCCTACAAGGGAACCGATCGTGTTAAAACGGTAAGGCTGCAAACCCTACGCCTTCAATTTGAAAGTTTGAAGATGAAAGAATTAGAATCTGTGGATCAGTTCATGACTAGGGTCTCGGATATTGTGACCCAATTCCAAACCTATGGTGAACCATTAGAACAAAAGATCGTTGTTCAAAATATTCTTCGGTGTCTCACCAAGAAGTTTGCTATGGTAGTGACTGCCATAGAAGAGGCAAAAGAGCTGTCTAAATTCACCCTAGAAGAATTGATTAAATCTCTTCTATCTCATGAAGCGTGATTCACTCAAGAAGAAGAATCGTAGACCAATGCATTCAACACCCAAGCTTCCCTCAAGAGAGGTCAAGGCAGAGGAGGATGAGGTAGAGGAATAAGAGGCCAATGGTCTCGATCTACAGAAGACAGAACCAATCACAATCATAAACACTCAGAGCATTCAAAACACTCTCACCACTCTCAAGGTCAGAGGGGAAGAGGCAAGAGATGGACCAGTAAGTTCAATGTTCAGTGTAACTACTGCAAGAAGTATGGGCACTATGAACGAGAATGCAGAAAGAAGCAAGTGAACCAGAACAATAACTAGAACAATAGCAGAAGCAATGTCTCTAAAGAAGAAGAAGGCTTGTCAAAGGTGATGTTTCTGTCTTATCAAGAAACTGAAGAACACTGCAGCTCAAATCTATGGCTACTAGATAGCAGTTGCAGCAATCACATGACAAGTAACAAGTCATTATTCTCTAGTCTGGATTCCTCTGTTATCACGAATATCAAGCTAGGAGATGACTCTCTAGTTCCCGCAAAAGGAAAAGGGTATTATTCCTGTACTTAGTAATCAAAATAAAAAAATGTCCATTCATGAGGTGTTTTATGTACCTCATTTGACTGTAAATTTGATCAGTATAGGTCAATTACTTCAGAATAAGTATGATGTTAGGTTTCATGATACATACTGTGCTATCTATGATAAACCTCCCAGTAAGAGACTCATAGCCAAAGTTGAAATGACCAAGAATAGAATCTTTCCTCTTAGTCTTAGGAGTGCTAACCTTCCACATCCTGTAGTTCATACAGTTTCTAATCAAGATGAATCCTGGTTATGGCACTGTAGATTCAGTCATCTTCCCTTCAAGAGTCTCCATCTCCTATAGAAACAGTCAATGGTCAAAGGATTACCTATTATTCATAAACAATCCAGCACCTGTGAGAATTGTATCACTGGTAAACATCATAGGGACAGTTTTCCCACTTCCACATCTCGAGCTAAAGAGCAACTTGAGTTAGTTCATACAGACCTCTGTGGACCCATGAAAACCCAATCCATAGGAGGCGGTTTTTATTTTCTAACCTTTATTGATGATTTTAGCAGAAAAACATGGATTTATTTTCTCAGGCACAAATCAGAGACTTTCTCCACTCACTAAGAAACAGTCTAGAAAGTCCATTAAAATGCTCAGGTCAGATGGTGGAGGTGAATATGATTCACATGAATTCTCATACTTTTGTAAGCAACATGACATATAGAGACAGTTCACCACCAGATACACTCCACAATAGAATGGAGTTGCTGAACGAAAGAACCGCACCATCATGAACATGATGGTGGCCCGTAGCATGTTGTCACACAAGAAGCTGTCAAATGAGTATTGGGTTGAAGCTATTGGATGCTCAGTCTACTTGCTCAACAGATCACCCACAATAACTATCCAAGACAAGATTCCTGAAGAAGCATGGAGTGGCACCAAGACTAGTGTCTCACATCTTAGAATCTTTGGTTCTGTTGCCTTTGTGCATATACCTGATGAACTCAGAAGAAAGTTAGACAAGAAAAGTGAGCACTGCATTTTCACTGGTTATAGTGAACCGCACAAGGCATACAAGCTATATAATCCTATCACCAAGCAGCTTTTGGTGAGCAAAGACATAAAGTTCATTGAAGACAAATGTTGGAGTGATCCTTCAAACATACAACATGAAGATCACTCATATTAGCCAGATCTACCTATCAGACTTCCAAGATTGGAAGTACAGTAGCAAGACAATGCAGCAAATGGTCCACCACAGAACCGAAAAACCAAAAACTTGAGAGAGTTATATGAATAGACTCCAATTCTAGACGAGCAACTTCAATTTGCTCTCTTCTCCTGTCATCCCACATCTTTTAATGAAGCAGTGAAGGATGCACAGTGGGTAAAAGCCATGAATGAAGAGATTGATGAAATAGAGAAAAATCAGACTTCTGATCTTGTTGACATCCTTGCAAACAAAACCAGTATTGGAGTCAAATGGGTCTATAAGACCAAATTGAATGAAAAAGGAGAACTTGAAAAGCACAAGGCAAGGTTGGTTTCCAAATGTTATGCACAGAAGTATAGTATATATTATGATGGAACCTTTGCTCCTGTAGCAAGGATGGATACCATCAGAGCTGTACTTGCCATTGCAGCACAAAATCAATGGCCCATGTATCAAATGGATGTGAAATATGCCTTTCTTAATGGCATTCTTGAAGAAGAAGTTTATGTAGACCAGCCACCTGGTTATACTGTCAAGGGTCATGAAGATAAAGTGTATAAGCTGAAAAAGGCCTTTTATGGTCTAAAACAAGCTCCACAAGCTTGGTACAGTAGGATTGACTCCTACCTCATCAACAATGGTTTCAACAGAATCAACAATGAGCCCACTCTGTATGTCAAAACAGAGCAAGGTAAAATATTGATGGTATGTCTTTATGTTGATGACATGATTTACACTGGTAATTTGATGATTGAAGATTTCAGGATAGTCATGAAAAAAAGAATTTGAAATGACTGATCTAGGACTGATGAAGTAATTCCTTAGCCTGGAAGTTACTCAAACTGATAAAGGTATTTTTATCTACCAGCATAAGTATGCTACTGATATTTTGCAGAGATTCAGAATGGATAAATGTAAACCAACAAAAACCCCTATAGCTCTTGGCACCAAGTTAACCAAGAATGGTGATGAACCAACAGTAAACAATACACTCTATAAACAAATGGTAGGCAGTTTAATGTATTTGACTGCAACTATACCTGATTTGATGTATGCTGTCATTCTTATATCCAGATTTATGGAGTCTCCCAAAGATTCTCACTAGAACATTGGAAAAAGAATACTGAGATATGTTGCATGCACACTTGGATATGGCCTCCAGTACACTCATACACCAGACAGTACTCTTACAGGGTACACTAACATTGATTTTGTAGGTAGTCTTGATGATAGGAAAAGAACATCTGGTTATCATTTTCCATTTGGGTACAAATCTGATCTTTTGGGCATCTCAAAAATAGCCCATTGTAAGCATGTCTTCTGCAGAAGCAGAATATGTAGCAGCCACCACAACAGCTTGGCTAAGAAGACTGTTAAACGATATGGGACACACTCCAAAAGATTCCACTTCTATTTTCTGTGATAATAATTCTGCAATACAGTTGTCTAAACATAATGTATTTCATAGAAAAAGCAAACACATTGACACTTGCTATCACTTCATTTCGTGAGTTAGTCAATGAAAAACAAATTTCTTTACTTTTTTGTGGCTCTAAGGAGCAGTTAGCTGACATGTTCACCAAACCATTGGGAACATCTTCATTTGTATATCAGAGAGAGCACTTAGGCATAGACAATGCTGATGATGTACTACCATTTGAGATTAAGGGGGTGTGTTGAAGAGAGTAATCTCACCCGTAGTTAGGTTAGTGAGTTAAGTAACCCACGGTATTTACCTAACTGTGGTATTCACCCATAGTATTGTTGTTTTCTATTTGCCATTTAAACAACTCTGAACAATGAGAAGGAAATCATCTGCCTGTGTGTTTTCTGTTGCTCCATTCTTTTCTTTCACAAAAGCAAGGCATGCCCATTTGACTTTTGGTATTGGATCATCTACTATACTCTGCTTTCTTTGTTGAAGGATTAGATTGAATGTGTGCATAGTGGAACATCTGATTTTTTATTTTATTTTTCTACTATTTAATTGACATTTCCAGATATCTGGAAAAAGGGTTTTGGATCCATAGACCTTGAAAGACTTTTGAATATGCCTGTTAGCGAGCCAAGAAATAGCTTACCAGGTCGTTATTTTAGAAGGCTAACGATGTAAGCTTTGTTCGTTGTATTTTATTTCATAGCGTGCTCGTTTTTTAATGCGGTACTAAAATCAACCAGGTCTTCATTTCAACTTGCATGCCCGGTAATTCTCAGAACTTAAAGCTAATAGTTCAATTCAACTTGCATGCCTGGTAATTTCTGCGTTCAAATATTCTCATGGGATTAGCCTTAGCATTCACCCGTTCCCGCTATCATGTTTTAGGTGAAGAAGCCTTTATTTATATTTGTTATTTCGTGGGATATTTGTTCATTTGGTTTGAATCAAATGCCCCAATTCAAGTATTTCATTACAGTTTAAGTTAAACTCTAGATGCATCTAAATTTGGGTGTTTTTTTAACGTAAAATCTGGTTAAAATTATAGAAATATTGGTTTTAGGTTGCTGCAATTGTATAATCAAGGTGCTTGTGTTTGAGGTGGGAGGTTGTTGAATTGATTCTGGTAGTGAAAATTGTAATTTCATTAATTCAAATTATAATTTCAGTATTTTTTCAGGTTTAGTTTTGAATCTATTTCAGTGATCAAAATTGCAATTTCAGCAATTTAAATTGCAATTTTATTATTTTTTCAAAGAAGGTTGTTAAATTCATTCTGTTAGTCAAAATTACAAATTATAATTTAATATTTACGTAATATCAATTCTGACAAAAAGCTGTTAAAAATATACAATTTAATTCACTCCATTTATTACCTTTGCCAAAGCCATAGTCGTATCTTTTAGTGCTTGCGTTGTGTTCTAGGTGGAGCTCAATTTGGAGATACGGAAGTGGGGGCGAAATCAGGTATTGGTTTCATTGGTGCAGAACATGAAAGACCATGGAAGCAGAGAGGGATAGAATATGATTGATTTTGAAAGGATTAAATGATTTTATGAACAAAATCTACAATCTATTGCACCGATGGTCCTTAATCTGAAGATTACGGGGTCAATCATAAATGGGTGGTTTTTCTGGTTTTCATTTATAAAACTAGGCAATGCAGCCCAAAATATTTGCAAAGCTTTGAATTAAATCCCACTATATGTAGGCACACAAAACGTGTGTCTTTAATTATTTAAAGAATTAGGGGAAGAAGTTTTGATGTATTTATTTTAGATTGTGACAATTTGTGTGTTGGTTATGGGTGACGGGAATAATGGAATATATCATAAACTGTTTGAAGAAGTTTTGATGTATTTATTTTAGTTTGTGATAATTTGTGTGTTGGCTATGGTTGAAGGGAATAATGGAATATATCATAATTTGTTTGAAGAAGTTTTGATGTATTTATTTTAGTTTGTGATAATTTGTGTGTTGGTTATGGGTGAAAGGAATAATGGAATATATCATAATTTGTTTTATTTCCACGTAGAAATTTCTCAATTACTTATCTTACAAAGCTTATAAATAAAGTTTCTTCTTTGGGTTTTTACTAGTAATTTGGAGTCCAAGTTGGGTGACTAATTCATAGGTAAATTTAAACACAACTTGTTCTTGAGGTGCAAGAATCATTCATCGTTGTATATAAGAAACGACCTTCTTTTCTTGCTGGTCTCTGCATGATTGAAGTGGCATGGTCTTGGAGCTATGATGTTAGATGAAAGAAATATCCATGGAAACCTCAAAAAGTGCATGCAGTTATTCGTGTTTGGCCACGTTTTCATTCAGTACCAAAAGAGGATTCCGAACACTTTGAGTCTTTTTGTTGGAGTGAGTTGCTCTTATACAAGCCTTTTTGAAACATTGAAGAGGACATTGGTTTGGATTCAAACACAGTTATTGAAAATTGGAGAAACCTTCGCTATCCAGCATGGCATGTAGATCGTGCACCTTTGTTTGATTATGTCACAAATGAAGATCCTGATTCAGACATCGAACATGTTAATGTTGATGCAGATATGGATGAATGGGAATTGTTGTCTCGTTTGGTCCCTCCAAATAACTTGGAAATTTTAGATCTTTCAACTCTTGGTCGAAGGTACTTTAATTTGAGCTTCAATTGGGGTGGGGGAAACATTGATGATGTTTGTTCAGAAGAGACAGTGACATTCATGGTGAATGCTCGTTTACATGGTGAATTGTTGAAACCATCAAACAACCCTACTCCATTGCCATTATCTTTGTCAACAAAACAACATCATGCATTTCAAATTGTTTTGAACCACTCCCTGCACATTGGGGAGAATGAGCTATTGAAAATGATAATACAAGGAACAACAAGAACAAGGAAGTTGCTTTTAATACATTGTCTTTCTCATCATTTCTCCTCTTCTGTAGAAATACATGTTACAAGATGAATTTTATAGGCCCTATATTATTCTTGCACATGGATTCTCGATTGCGGGAAGCATTTCTAAGGAAAAAAAATATTCCTTTCGAGATTTTTGGTTGGGTGAAACTCTCGGAAAGTCAAACCCTAGTTTGACCTCGGGCTCAAAAAACCCTAAAATACTAAAATTGATAAGTTTTGGTACATTCTCTATATCTCGGGATTGGAGATAGATCAAGAGCTAAACCTTTCACAAGACGTGGATAAAATCCTGGTTTACACCTTTTCCAAAATTCAGCCTTAGATTTGCTATAGTCTAGGAGATATGATTCCTCCAAGTTAGGGTTCCAGCCTCTCGCAGGATTCATCCCCAAAAAGGACACCTGGGGATAATTGCTATATCTCGGGCTACAAAGGTCCAAATTAAATTTATGAAGATGTTCTAGAAATGCCACGGACTGTACTTTCTGTGGTCCTAGTTTCATACCTAGAAGATGAAATAGTGACATGTGGAAGTCCGTACAACTTCGCTATGCTGAACAGTCCTGAAACATGTCACCTTGGGAAAATGATCATAAGTCCCAATTGGTGAAACTAATTCTGATGAAACCTATGGTGTTGGAACAGGGACAGATGAGGGTACCTCAGTGCAAAGTTTCAGACACACAGGAGTAGTAATTTTGGAGATATCACAAAAATAGTATCAGGAATTTCTATAGAAGAAATTGGAAAACTAGGGCTTCCTGTTCCGGGAGATTCCCTCCACTGTTTTTAGAAAAGGAGTACATTGGAAAGCTTACCTTGAAGAGATCTATCTTTATATCTAATTATATCTTAAATATTCCAAGTTTTGAAAATTAGGGTTTCTCTGACAAACCCTAGATCAGCCACCTCCGGAACCAGGACGGACACCTCAAATCGGTAAGATCTAATCTTTTGCTATTTTTATTTAAGGTTCTCATTTCAAAGTGATCTATCACATCATATTGATTATAAGCTTGGTGAAGTTGACAACTTCCAAGCATGGAATTATATGATCTCTCTGAATAAAATGAATTTGGACACCTACATGAGTAGAGAGGTTCCAGTTCCAGAGGGAGATAAGGCTAAAAGACTTACACAAGAAGAACTTAGTCAAGGCCAAGAAGATCATTGCTAATTCAATCACGAATCAACTCGTACCACAAGTTTCTTACCTAAAGACACTGAAGATATTTGATTCCTTGACCAAGCTATTTGAAGGAAAGAACATAAATCAGAAGATGACTTTGAGAAAACAGTTGAAGAATGTGAAGATCCAGAATGCAGAGACCATGCAATCATACTTTACAAGGGTCTCTCAAATCAAAGAAAAACTCAACTCTTGAAGAACCTCTTATCCATCTTAGCATTTGGATAAGAAACGATGCTATTATGAATAAAGAAGATGATGAAGCTGAAGGCTCAAGAAAAAGACTACCCACGAAAAAAATAAAGATAAGTATTCAATTTCCATTTCATGATATTGTTTTTGTTATACATTTGTTTATATTCAGTTGATGTATTATGCATGATATCATGTTTGCATTAATGATAGTATACTACTAATATGCATGTGATGGGTAAGTAGCTCATGGTGCTATACAACTCTCCATTTCTACTTATCTAGAATGAAACCTCTTTGCTAACATATTAGATTAGTGCACAATCTCAATGTTGTTCTGGTAGAGATGGAAGGAATCTAGAAAGTTTCCGTGAGATATGGATGAATGTTGTATTGGCTAAAATAGTTGCATGATCATATATTTATGCATAAGAATTTTTCATTATGAATATGCCTTATGAAATGTTTCTAACCATACAAACGCATTTGAATTATAGGAAAGATCGCATACAATCACCTACAAGAAAAGAAGGATGAGACTTGTTCCGAAAAACAAGTGACGATGGTTCAAGATGAAGAATAATATGATGAATGTAGCGACATCATTGATGCAAAACATTCCATCTATGAAGAAGTAACCAAGAAGAAAGGGAAGACCAGCTCAAGAAGAATGATGTCTAGGATGAAGTATAGAGACCTGAAGAGAAGTTCGTAGTTCCATCATGCAATAGATGGAAACATCATGGGATACAAGGAAAGATTTGTAGCATGAGGCATAGACTATGAAGAGACATTTGCATCTAGTAGAAATACACATGACATGTAGAATCATGTGTGCAAATGAAAGAAGGCCTTGTACGAGCTCAGAAGACACCCATGGGATAACACATACATGAGGAGCTTGATGAAGACCTGACCCTTTGCTACAAGGTTGAAGATGAAAGTCTATAAAGGATGACAAGCTCATAGATGGGTGCGAGAAGAAATTTTGAAAAATTTCAAGATAGAGGATCTTGGTATCCAATGATCCTAGATGGATACATAGAATATTAGTAGCTGAGGAAGCTACTTGTCACTCCAATACAGAATGTTTCAGTGCATAGAGTACAAAATATAGAGGAAGAATGATGCTCCGCTTCAGAGGGAGTGACTGTAGAATATCCTACGGTTTGACATGGTACGACAGGATGGAAAAATTATTAATGACTCTAGGCTTTACTGAGAGTAAAGTGGATTCCAATCTTTGCTTCAAGGTTGAAGGAGGAAGACCAGTGATGCTCCTATTATATGTCGATGACTTGTTCTTGACAGAAAAGAGGAACTCATTAAATTTACGAGAAGAAGACTTGCTGTCGAGTTCTAGATGAAGGACTTGGGGATGATGCACTACGTTCTAGGCATGGAGGTGTGGAAAAGGGAAGTATGCAGTAGAGATCCTAAAGAGGTTTAGGATGATGGACTGTAAGGCCATGACCACACCTATGGCATCAAACTTGAAGCTATTGAGTGTTGCTTCATTAGAGTCAGTTGATTCCACGATGTATCATCAGATGATTTACCTAAAAAATATGAGACCAGATATTTGCTTTGCTGCAAACACATTGAGACATGTTCACCTAATGGTTTCAAAACATGCAGTGAGGTACCTGAAGGGTAGAATTGATTATGGGCTCAAGTATGAGGAAAATCAGAATATTAACTTGGAGGGTTATGTGGATTCGTATTGGGCAGGCAATGCCATTGATAGGAAGAGCACTTCGAGGTGGTACTTCAGTGTAAGATCAAGTGTGATCTCTTGGTTTGGTAGGATGGAGTCCTGCATGGCACCAAGTATAGCTAAGGAAAAAGATGTTGCCACTTGCTATTTGGGAGGTAGTATATTTCTTTTGAAAACTACTATTTGATTTGCTTGATCTGAATTTCGGTGAGACATGTTGTGTGAGCATAAATCCTAGCAAAGCTCGTAGGTTGCTCATATGTAAACATGCCTATAGGTTTTCCTCAGATGTAATCGGTCTTGGAGAAGCTCGTAGGTTATCCTTAAACATAATCAGCCCTGATGTGATTCTATGCTATAAATGGCCAAAGTGAAGTTTAGGTACTTCAAGGAGAATCTTGGTATTCTCCAAATCGAGGTTCCCTCCAAAGGGAAATGATGAGACCTAGAGCCATTCTGACATGGTGAGAGGATTAGGTTCCTTCCATGGTCAGATGTAAGGGCTGAGCCATTCTGTCATGGTGAGAGGATTTGGTTCCTTCCATGTTAGATGTGAGTGTTGAGCCATTCTAATGTGACTATAGTATTGGTTCCTACATTATTAGATATAAGTGTTGAATGTCATTCTTGGAATGGAGGCACCTGGTCCGTTACTAGGAATACTCAGTTTGGGACTCAGGGCCATTCTAATATGACTATGGGATGTAGTTGTTATACCAAAATCCTGTCACCATCATGTGATAAGACATTTGACATACCTACTTGCCCTAAATCCCAGCTTCTAGAGTGGAAACTAAATGGTTTTTCATCAATCTTTCATACAAATTCCCAGCAGCATGCATGACCCTTTATCCATGAGCAGTAGACCTGTTTGCACTGCCCATCATCTGTTGCCCAAAAGCAATGCCACCGCTTATTGTCCTTGGTCCATAAGTGATTATTACCAGAATCGCTCTGTCATAGAAGGAGAAACGCGGTACCCTGGGTAAAAAGGGAAAAAGAGAAGTTTCTCGAGGCTTCTAGATGATAAGCCTCGTGTCCTGCCTTATCCCTACTGCTGTGGGTTGGTTGAGCTCAAGATCTCTCATCCTAAGATCTTAGGCCACATCACCCACTAATTTCTCAACCATCTCTATCCATTAAAGCCCTATAAATAAGAGCTCATAGCCATGGTTGAGAAGAGAACACTTGAGGTATTGTTATGATGTTGGATTGACCATTGGCCCAAGATCATTTGGAGAGAGCATAGAGAGCTAGAGTCAGAGATTTTGGAGATGAGAAGGTCTGGTTTCATGGAGATGCATGTCAACACTAAGGCTTGGATGTAAACTTATTCATATTCTTTAATGCAAGTTGATTTCTGTCCCACATATGTTGTTGTTGTTGTGATTTCACATATATGTTGCTAGATTCCTTAGTCACTAGCATAGATTAGTAGATCATATTCTGGTTGCTTTGATATATTTCATGTTGATCTTGATTGTAGGTACACAGGTGGACTATCAAAGCCTTGTATTCCAGATATCTACAGTGTCTAGGGAGAGTCTTCAACCTCTGTCCTCTATTTGTTCTGGATCTGAACCATTCAGACCAGTGGAACACCTTGCTGTCCGCAGGAGGTGAAATATTCCAGCTAAAAAATCTGGCAACTCCACTAGGGATCAAACCAAAAATTTCTGGTTTCGTAGACCCATAATCTCTCTTTCGCAGACCCAAAATCTCTCTTTCGCAGACCCAGAATCTCTTTTCGTAGACCTAGAATCTCTCTTCTGCAAACCCAGAATATCTCTTCCGCAAAGGAAGAGAGATTTATGTATTTGAATAAACTTGATGAGACTCATAGAGATGTTGCCTTGGCTAATGAGGTGCATAATAAATGCATCAAGGCGCAATACAATAAATCTGTCCAGCCTTGTGTTTTCAACGAGGGTGACCTAGTATTGACTTATGACCAGAGATATGAAAAAATAGGGAAGGGTAAGTTCAAGTCCATGTGGTATGGAAATTTTGTTATTTCTAAGGTGTTAGAGAAAGGTGCTTACGAGCTCATTGATTATGATGGAATCCCTTTGGGGAAACCTCGCAATGGGTTGTACCTGAAAAGGTACTATGCCTAGATCTTTTTGGATTGTATCTTGTATATATGTATATTGATTGACATTTAGTGTGCTTTTAGTGTTTTCAAGATATTTTTGAGTTTTATTTTCCACATATGTTTATACCATGTTTTGGTCATGCAGATGGATTTCTACAGCTTCGCTGATGGTGCTTGCTGCCACACCTTGAATCTCGCCTCGGCTGCTTGGGTTCTCTATTCCCCAGCTGAAGATTTGGTTAGTTCAAGAGTGGTTTGCATAGGTCCCGCTACTAATAACATCATCGAGCATGAAGTAGTCATCGATCTCTTGACTGAAGTTGCCTCCCAGGATGTTCATGATCTAGTAGTCTTGATGGACTCACAGCTCGTGCTTTGTCATTTGAACCATGTATACACCATTAGGAACCTGGTGCTCCTCCGCCTCTTCTGGAGGGTATGTTTGTTAGAAAGGTAATTTGGAACCATTACCTATAGGCATATGCCTAGGGAACATAATGTAGTTGCTTACTCATTGGCTAATTACATCCTAGATTGGCATATTTCCCATTCATGACATTAAATCAAACATGGTACATTGTAAATAAACATTTGAAGACACATAGAACTCATAGAAAATGCATTGGTCCATTTGAAATGTATAACACCATGTAAAAGTCTATATATATATATATATATACAAAAAAAAATACAAAAAATAGGTCCCAAGACCTCATCTGAAGCATGTAAGCTTTCAGGAAAAATCATCATACAAAATCCTGAAGCTATCAGCTTTCAGTATACGTGTCTCATACACTAATGGTGCTCATGATAGCACATCACTGCTCGAGCCACCCTATGTAGCAGCCTGCTAAATTTTCCCGGTACTCCTGCTGTAGATCTCCGATATCTAGTTGGGAGGTCATCTATGTCAGCATTTGGGATGTCCAGAGTGAACCTCTCTAGGTTCTCCTCCAAATCCCCGGTGATATCATCACCTTGTGGTACGAAGCGAGCTCCGGCTCGCCTATCCAATGGAGATGCTCCTCCAGGCCTCACTGCTCCAACATCTGCATGAGAACAAATAGGTCTCGTCACTTATCATAAAAAATATGAAACTTTAAAAACATAAAAACATTGTCCATTTTAGGGTTTCTTGCTTCTTACCGATGTCAGCCCACTGCCCTCTAGGTGGGAGTGGTAGGTCGGGATCTCCTATAAATTCTGTTCCTGCATAGGCATAGCCCTCGACCATCTAATCCTGCAACCATATGAAGAACAGATAGCCGAACTTCACTCTGCCCCTACCCACTCCTGTGTGAGCCATGACCTGGACCTACCTCAGCATACAGGGGTCCCATGCTCTCAGACTCCGAAAATTCACCTGGGGCCTCATCTGTGGAACCCGCTCGAAGAAGAAGCAGGCTAAGATGGAACCAAAGCTGAACTGCTTCAGCTCACCCTGCCGACATTTAGTCAGCTGATCCTTGAAGATTGGAAGCATTGCTTCCACCCAGTTGAACACCGTAGGTGCCATAGCCTCTATGGCATATAGCATGTGTGCCCTGGAAGTCTGGTGCACACCGTGGCTCCTGACCACCCTCTGCATGGTGAATAGAATGATCCGTAGAGACCTATCTGTCACTTCCCTGATGGGGATCTTTTTCCCCGATGTACCTGTACCTGGTGCATAGTGCCAATCTATAAGCTCTCTGGTGGTGATGTCCCCTCCATGGGAACCTGTCAGTGAGATGGGGGCACCCCATATCGATAGACCAGTCATGAAGTAGATATCCTCTACTTCCACTATAAGTATATGTGCCCCCACGTCGAAATACTGTTGTTCTGGATTCCACATCTGCAGTATGTGTTCCAGTAATCTCTCGTGAGACACCATGCTTGGAGTCTAGAAGAACTTTAAAATTCCACAGTCCCATAGTGTGGCAATGCAACCCGCATTTCTTTTAGCAACAGCATCCTCGTTATCATGTGTTCTTTCCCTCTATATCACCATATTTTGAGTCACCTAGACCTACCAAAAACAACAATGGTATGCATTAGAATCATCCTTGAGTCATTGGAAATCAAAAGAATGAGTTATTTCTACCCATATCATTTGTTTAATTTCTCCACGGTCGTCACCGCCTGTGCCCCATTGGAGACAGGCAGTGGCACCGCATGTCCACTATATTCTTGGCGCGGTTCTTGGGTGGTACCGCGTATCCTGTAAGAGGTACCCACGGTGCCTGCATATTGGGTTTTAGGGCTTGCCAGATAGGCCCAAAACCCCCCAAATCTCAAATAGAAGCTATGAAATGAAATATGAAGTTCTTAGATGTTACCTGCAACTGACGGTGTTGAAAACAGATGGTGGAAACTCCCGATATCAGCTATGGAAGATTTGGCTAGAAAATGCTCCAAGTGCTCTCTGCTAGAAGTAAATAGTGAAATGTTTTTATTTTTACTATTTACTTGACTTATATAGACATTTTTGGGTCCGACTTACTATAGTTTTGATATAAAATTGTATTTTAGTCAAAGTTCATTTGTCGTAATCCCTTAATGTTGGTCTTAAATGCATTTAACACTCGTTTCTGAGTCATCTGCAGGATAAGAGAACTTTAGTAAGAAGCTTTGGAAGATTTGTTTATGGCTTTTTTGTACTTTCACAAAACGAAAAAGGTCATCGAGCATTTATTACGACACTTTGTCGTGCTCATTAAAAATCTATTATCAAAGTTCCAAGTCCATTTCAAGTTTCTTTCCAGGCTCGTAAAATACAATATTGTGTAAAGAAGCATCATGGAGTCCTCTTTTCACCTTTTTTTCAGGATCCTTAAACATGAAAAAGTCATAGAGTCTGTTTCTGATTCTTTCCAAGCTCGTAAAATATGACATTGTGCAAAGAGACCCTATGGAGTTCTCTTTAAACCCTTTTCAGGCTCCCTAAATATGAAAAGATCATCGAGCAATCTTATCTTCTTGACGCTCATTAAAGTATTTGAAGAGTCATCCATCCAACAGTAGGTTATCTCTTTTTCAGTTTGGATTGGACTATTTACGAAAAAGGATCACTCTAGCCAATCATGACTGGAAGAGTTCTCTAAGGTATGATTTTACACTTTTTTAGGCCTTATAGACTAAATGATACGAAAAAGGACCCCTTTGGAGTCTTCTTCCATATTCATTCAGACTCTCTAAACATGAACGATACCGAGTTTTCTTTCAGTGGACTTGTTAAATTAAACATTGAGAGACCCGTTTTGGGAACGAACCCCTCCTCTCTCAGGTTCGTAAAACATATGAGACTGGACTTGTCTTCAGACAAGCTATATCGAGTGTTTGTTACCCTCTTTGAACTCGTAAAACCGAAAAGAGGCACTCATCAATCATGATGGGGGAAATGGGAAGGGAATCATTTTGTAAATAATGGTAGTTAAGTTGTTGTTACCTTTGAACATGGCACTTGTCTACACAATCATGTTAGTCAATTGGGTATTCAGCTGATCTCCATGATGATCCACTTTCATGACTCATGTCAATCGTTTGAGTCTTTCAAAAGAATGCATTGTCCACTGTCGCATTGTGTGTCTGTCCTATTCAATCATGCTGCCAAGTATTTTGTCATGCCGCCCGATGTTCAAAGGAGATATGAAGAAGTTTTACCTCTACAATCTACACAGTCTTTGTGTCAGTATCTTTGAGTCAGTCATATGGTTACTACATTCACATCATTCCAGATCTATGTTTCAAGTTTCGTGTCGTCGATGTGGGACTTATCATGGCCCTCCTTCAACGAGACTATTCCCGTTGACATCAACTCATTATCTGGGAAATAGTCTTAGAAACAATATTTAGTACCTTGAGATCTGTATGCCTTAATGACAATTTCTCTCGCTCTTGACATAGGTTCACATCATCAACCTTTGATCAATAGAATCGACTGGGTGTTCGACATCAGGACATCTATTCGCACTCAGTAGATTGTACTAAGGTACCTTGGGAATCATTGACATTAATGGTGATCTCCCTCGCACTTGTTAACGGTTCACCTCATTAACCGGTAATCAAGTGGTTTCTACCATGTTTGACTTTAGATCATTGTAATCACATGGATAGAATCATACTTTGTGGAAGACGAGACAAAGACCCTGGGTATTTGTTTAAAAGCGCTCATTGATTTTTCCCCAGGTTGCGATGGAGTTTTTTATATTTAGAATGGATGCACATTTGTATGGTCATGGCTATGTTCAGATTTGCGTCTATATGACATAGATCTACATTGTATGTCTGGTAGATATGTCCAAGTTTGAGTCCTCTATCACATGGATCTATGTTGTATTCTAGTAGCCATGCTTGTTTATTCCTCTCATGGATCTGCCTTGTATTGGTCTGTAGCTATGAGTTTGGTTACTTGTGTCTATGAGTCAACATACTGATGTACTACAGATTCCTACTTGACAAAATGCTCCGATCGAGCCAACATTTTCATCTCTTGGTGATGACTTGTTCTCAAAGCTCTCGTTTATCATATCCCTCTAATACTCATGCTTTTGGGGGCATCCTGTTATACCAAAATCCTGTCACCATCATGTGATAAGACATTTGACATACCTACTTGTCCTGAATCCCAGCTTCTGGAGTGGAAACTAAATGGTTTTTCATCAATATTTCATACAAATTCCCAGCACCATGCATGCCCCTTTACCTAGGAGCGGTACCCCTGTTCACACCGACCATCATCTATTTCCCAAAAGTGGTGCCACCGCTTATTGTCCTTGGTCCATAAGCAGTTATTACCAGAACTGCTCTGTCATAGAAGGAGAAACGTGGTACCCTAGGTAAAAAGGGAAAAAGAGAAGTTTATCGAGGATTCTAGATGATAAGCCTTGTGTCCTGCCTTATCCCTACTGCTGTGGGTTCGTTGAGCTTGAGATCCCTCATCCTAGGATCTTAGAGGCCACCTCGCCCACTAATTTCTCAACCATCTATATCCATTAAAGCCCTATAAATAAGATCTCATAGCCATGGTTTAGAAGAGAACACTTGAGGTATTGTTATGTTGTTGGATTGACCATTGGCCCAAGATCATTTGGAGAGAGCATAGAGAGCTAGAGTCAGAGCTTTTGGGGATAAGAAGGTATGGTTTCATGGAGATGCATGTCAACACTAAGGCTTGGTTGTAAAATTCTTCATATTCTTTAATGCAAGTTGATTTCTGTCCCACATATGTTGTTGTTGTTGTGATTTCACATATATGTTGCTAGATTCCTTAGTCACTAGCATTGATTAGTAGATCATATACTGGTTGCTTTGATCTGTTTCGTGTTGAGCTTGACTGCAGGTATATAGGTGGACTATCAAATCCTTGTATTCTAGATATCTACAGCATCTAGGGAGAGTCTTCAACCTCTGTCCTCTATTTGTTCTGGATCTAAACCATTCAAACTAGTGGAACACCTTGCTATCCGCAGGAGGTGAAATATTCTAGCTAACAGTAGTCTTACATGATTAGATATGAGTGC
Source organism: Pseudotsuga menziesii (assembly GCA_001517045.1). Classification (NCBI taxonomy): domain Eukaryota; kingdom Viridiplantae; phylum Streptophyta; class Pinopsida; order Pinales; family Pinaceae; genus Pseudotsuga; species Pseudotsuga menziesii. The sequence goes on along the minus strand of LPNX010126467.1, from coordinate 105,237 downwards.
ATGGCTATTATGATGTGATTGAGGGATGTGTTCCCACTTGATCAGATATAAGGTTTGTTTCCATTCTCTTAGAGAATGGAGGCACTTGGTCAGTTACCAAGAATCCTTAGTCTAGGACTGAGAGCCCTTTCGATGCGGTGTTTTTGAACATGGTTGAATGTAAGTGCAGAGCCCTTTCAATGTGGTTTTTTCGAACATGGTTGAATGTAAGTGCATAGCCCTTCCAATCCAGTGTTTTCAAACATGGTCAGATGTAAGTACTGAGCCCTTCTAATGCGGTGTGTTCACACATGGTCCGATATAATTGCTGAGCCATTCTGGCGCGATGTGTTTACACATGGTCAGATGTGAGTGTTGGGCCTTTCTGACAAGATGAGGTCAAATGTGAGTGTTGGGAGTGCCTTTCTGACAAGATGAGTTCAGATGTAAGAGCTGGGAAGGCCATTCTGACTTAGGGTCAGATATAAGTGCTGAAGACCTACATGAAGGGTAGGCCTACAACCAGCTTGAAAAAGGGTTGTCTCTGTAGAACTTCGTGGGACGAGAAGAATGAAGAGATAGCACCATTTGATTGAGATATAAGAAGAATTAATGATGATGATAATTTAGTGATGATCCAGCTTTGATGATGATCAAGATCAAGTGATGATCCATACTCGATGATCAAGTGATGATCCAGACTTGATGATGATCCAGCAGTGACGATCCATATCAAGTGATGATCCAGACTTGATGATGATCCAACAGTGACAATCCAGATCAAGTGATGATCCAGCAGTGATGATCCAGATCAAGTGATGATCTAGACTTGATGATGATCTAGCAGTGACGATCCAGATCAAGTGATGATCCACTCTTGATAATGATCCAGCAGTGACGATCCAGATAAGGTGATGATCCAGACTTGATTATGATCCAGCAGTGATGATCCAGAATCGATGATCCAGTGATGATCCAGATCTAGTGATGACCCAGATCTAGTGATGATCCAGACTTGATGAAGATGACTTGACAATGAAGATGACTTGACGATGAAGATGACTTGACAATGAAGATGAATTGAAGATGAATATGACTTGAATACTAAGATGACTTGATGATGATCCAAATGATATAGAGACGAAGACTTGTGCTGATAAATTGTGTCGAGAGAATACCTTCCTATTTAAGAGGGAGTATTGATGTATTTGTAACTTTGAACTGTATTCACTTGTATATTGTACCCCGATTTTTATTCTGGGAAGTATCTGTAATGTAATTGAGTCATGTCATGCCCCGATGTTTCAATCAGGAGATTCAATAATGTAAACAAGTCATGTAAATTCATTGAGGTTAACCCTCCATTGTAAGTCGGGGCAATAGTCCCCACAATTGTGGGGCACTAAGGTTATTAGACTCTCCTAGAGATGTCAGCCCTAGTAAGTAATTGATAAGTGGGCCTGACATGTTAAAGTGGACATTAAGTGAACGAAAGAAAATAAATAGAGAGCGAGTCTCTCTATTTATTACACACACACTCACTCATTGGGGCGCATGAGTGAGAGAGAAGTATTTATCTCAAGTGAGAGAGAGAGAACAAGCTATGGAGATCATCTTTTATGTTTTTGGGTTTTACTGCTGCCATTGGTGCTCATTCTATTTACGAGGAAGTTGCGGGGTTTTCTCCTTTATGGTTTCCCTGAGGAAAATTATTTGTGTCTCTTGTCTCTTATGTTTATTCCTGTGCATGTTATTCTCTCAGGTAAGATCCTAAGATAACACTATCTTGAATGATAAAAATATAACATTGTGGAAAACCTTCAACACAATTGTCACATTGGACACTATATTTCACCAAGAAGGTAACACTCCAATCCAGGCTGCCTTTCATACAGTTTTGAACAACATACATAATCCAGACCCTATCCTTGAATATTGGGATGTCCTCATGTCACATGTTGAAACAATACTACCTTCAGAGGAAAATAACTTATTCAATGCAACGATGCACCTTTTTTCAACAAACTGCCTCGTCTCCATGCATAATAGGAAAATGCTAAAATCATTAAATTCTCCAATTGCGAGAAGTATTGCAAACCATGCAAGATGCTTTGAGTTTGCTGGGACCGATGACGATCAATTGGAACACAAGGTGTTGTTATGCCCTGGTCATCCTATCATGTTGTCTTGCAATTTGTGGGTTGAAGTGGGTTTGGTTAATGGTGCACTTGGTTACATTGAAAAGGTGGTTTATATGCCTGGGTCAAAGCCACCTCAACTTCCATTGTACAAAACTGTTAAATTTGACAATTACATAGGAATCCCATTTGATACACAAAATACCACCATTGTGCCCATTCCTCTGATTGTCAGAGGAAATAGGAAACAAATCCCTTTGAAGATGGCATGGGAATTAACTATACACAAATCACAAGGCCTCACCTTAGAGCGTGCAAGTATTGATATTGGCATCGTTGAGCACCAGGGGATGACTTTTACTACGATTTCTTGAGTCAAGACCCTTCATGGGTTGCACATTTCTTCACTGTTCTATGTTGAATGCTATTTAAATATGTCAAACTCTGCCTATGTAACAATTAAGAAGAAAGAATAAAAACACTTGAAGACCATGTCTTTGTAGTTCTTTTATGATATTCTAGACAATAAACATATCCATGTATTCATCTTCTTCTTCTCAAGGTTATCATGCTTCGATTATTGTGCTTTGTCTTTATGTACTTCTTCATTTGTCACTTCATATAAAGTATTACGATTCTCTTCTGTCACTTTACTGTATAATGCTATCTCTTTTACAATTGACAAGTCTCTCATACATATTTCTAATTCTCTTTGTTTTATTTTCTGTGTTTTGAAAAATTCTATTATTGGAAATACATGTTATGAAATGTCGTGCTTATATATTCTTTACTCTATTTAATTGTTGTTGATGCCTCGTTCTGACTGTTCTTATTTCCTTTTACAGGTATGGAATATACACAATTGACAATTTTCAATTCATCTATCCATGATGTTCTTATGCAAGAAGAATTTCTAGAATATTTTCACAACTTGATCTCTGAAAGAAGTGGTCTTGAATGCCATCTCTTTGCTGCTAGCATTGTCTTTCTTTTTGAAATGAAAGTTATGTTGTGCATTCTTAGACATGCATGTCATCGAGAAACCGGTTGAACACTAAGGAGAGAATGGTTTTTAAGACAACTTGGACAAGAAGAGATACGTGTTTATTTTAATTGGTGTTGTGTATGCCATCGATCTGGATGCATATTAGAATAATTTTTTTAAATGCGTATTCCTACAACTTTTTGTATTTCTATTTATTTTTATGGAATGCTGATAAGAGATTTATTACATTCATTTTTACAACCGCTTCAATTTCTCTTCTTCATATTCTTGGAAGAGTTACGTAATTTTTATTTTTAATGCTTGTATTACAGTTTTTTATTAAGTGGGAAGTTGGATGACCAAGCATAGATGTTTACCTCATTTTTTGTTTTCGTGCAATGATTCTAAAATATTCTTTCCATTATTACTTGTTGTACTATTGCTGAGATGTTGCTTGCATTTTGTAAGTCATGCATTATAATTCCCCCTTTATTTATTCTCGCAATACTTACCTCCTTTTCACTTTGATGTCATTTATTCCTTTTTGCCAATTCTCATTTCTACTTTAAATCATTTTTTAACTCTTTAACCAATGCTTCAATGACAAAAATTTCTCATGTGAACTGTACCTACATTCAACCTATATGTAAATTTAAGCTTCCCAATAAGTTCAATTTTTTATGACGCAACAAAAAAGTGCCTGTTATTTTTGTGTTTAAGCTATTGCAATTCATTTTATTACATCATATGTATTTTTCCTTTTTGCCAATTTACATTTCTACTTTAAAGCATTTTTTTAACTCTTTAACCAATGCTACAATGAAAAAAATTTCACATTTGAAGTGTACGTACATTCAACCTATATGTAAATTTAAGCTTCCCAATAAGTTTGATTTTCGATGATGCAACATAAAAGTGCTTGTTATTTCTGTGTTTAAGCTATTTCAATTCATTTCATTACATCATATGTATTTTCCCTATAACAATGTAATTTGAATCATGACATCGTGTTTTGTTTGTTGACAGCTTCCTGCATCTGACTCTCTAGATTCGCAGAAACACTGAATTCAAAAAATGAAAAATATGCGACCTCGTAGAGAAATGTCTCACCGAACCTGTTGTCTCCTTCATGGATTCCACAGCTTGCAGTCTACAGTCATTTCTTTAATGGAATTTGTTCCTTATTTACACATGGAATCCAGAAATGTAACAGATGCATGGGAAGATTGGAGCCGCAAACAAGATGAGAACAATGCCGATGACTGGATAGGTCGCCAACAAGTGAATTAGGTATTCAACGATGAAATAGAATGTTTGAAAAGAAAACAACTAGAGGTTGAAGAAAGGGTGTGCTGCATTGAAGGGGACATGAACATTGTAGCAGACCATGGAGGCATACCAAAAACTAACAAAAATACAGTGACTTTTAACTTCCTCCATCATTAATATACAAGTAACAAATCCTCGATACAAGACAACACAATCATTACAGAATGCGTTGTCAAACCTCGAAGTTATCATGTCCATGACAGTTAAATTTCCTTTCTTGTTTTATGCAGTTGAAATATTGAAGCTTTACTCTATTTCAATAATGTTATACGTGAATGAAGTTGCAGTACTACGCTTATTTAGTACTTTGTCAACAATGTGGAAAAAAAAATGTCTGTCAAATGTAGTTGAATAAATTTTTTTACATTTTCAATTGTGCATTTCTACTTTTGAAACAAAAAAATGATGCCTTTATTTTGTTTGCAATTGGCAGTACTACACTGTGGTTTCTTTTTCGTTTCTTTCAACATGTTAAATCACAAGTAAATGTGGTCATGTTCAATTCAGGATATCGCACTACACTATTGATATTGTTATCACTCAAAACTTATAATATTTATTTCCCAAATTGTCAAAGTGAAAATTCATTTATGACATACTTTCAGCAAATATAGCAACGAACTTTTGATATAATAAATATTTATTTTTACCCTATGATTTTATAATCATAAAACAATGGAGACCAAATTTTCATATACAGACGGAATTTGCATATAATAAAGAAACAGTGCAGCAAGCTTATCATAGATCCACAAACATTTCATATAGCGAGAAATGTTTGATACGAATAATGTAACTACTCTAATGCCATTCATGAAACAATTTCAACAAACTTTTAATATTGTGACAAATGATGACTACAAACTTTTAATATACCATCTAACTTTAAATACAGCAACAAAATGTTGATACAATCACCAAAATTTGGAATTAGCCATAAAACCATACCGAGCAACTTTTCATATTGGGACGAACTTTTGAAATAACAACAACTTTTTTTAATTCATCATAAACCCATAGACTTTTGATATACCGACAAACTTGACATATATGGACACAGTTTTAATTTTGCGAACAACTCTTTATGTAGAGACATACTTTTCACTTAATCATAAAACATGGAGACAATATTTTAATATAGAACGAACCTTTTTAGGGTATCCACAAATTAGATATAGGGACAAACTATTCAGTTAAGAATAAAACCATTACGACAAACATTTCATGTAGCGACAATTTTTTTTTTGGCGAGAACCTTTTCATAAAGCGGCGAAACTTTTGACATGAGAAATAAACCATAGCGCCCCACTTTTAATATACAGACAAACTTTATATATAGCGACTAAATTTAGATGTACTGAGTAAGTTGTCATATACCGAAAAATGTTTCATAGATAGAGACACCTTTTCGCTATACCTTCAAACTTTTCATACAATCGTAAAACGATAGCTTCAAGCCTTTTAATATAGCGACAAAATTTGTTTATAGCACCAAACTTTTGGGAAAGTGACACATCTACAAAGCAACAAAAGTTATCTAGCATCTTTTAATGTAGCGCCACTCATTGTATATACCGACCAACTTTTGGTATAGCGAGAAATAGCGACATACTTTTCTTATAGTTCCAAACTTTTGTTATAGCGACAAACGTTTCTTATAGCAACAACCTTTTGGTGTCATCATAAAACCACAGAAACCACACAAACTTGTGATATACTCAGAAAACCATAGCAACTAACGTTTAATTTATTGACAAAGTTTCCATATTGTGACAATAATTTTATACACCGACTAACTTTTGCTATAGCGACATATTTTTTTATGTAGTGCCAAAATTTTGCTATAGCGACACACTTTAGGTATAGCGACAAAATTTTGGTGTCATCATAAAACCATAGAGAGAAACATTTGATATGAATAATGTTACTACTATAATTCCATTCGTCAAACCATTTCGAAAATTTTTTCATATTTCTACAAACGATAACGACAAACTTTTAAATAGCCTCCAACTTTTAATGCACTACCAAACTTTTCATACAATTGCCAACATTAGCAATTAATCATAAAACTATACCGAGCAACTTTTCAGTTTGGGACAAACTTTTGAAATAGTGACAACATTTTTTATTTCATCATAAAGCCATAGTGATACTTGTACTATATCGAAAAAATTATGGTATAGCGACAACCTTTTCATATAATCATAAAACCATGGCACCAAAATTTTCCTCTAGCGACAAACTTTTTATATATAGACAAACTTCTGATATAATCATAAAACCATCATGACAAGCTTTTGGCATAGCGTCAAACTTTTCTTATATTGACACAGTTTACATATATCGACAAACTAAATTTGTCTTTGCGAACAACTCTTTATATAGCGACAGACTTTTGACTTATTCTTAAATCACGATGACGATAATTTAATATAGCGACAACCTTTTGATATAGCGACAAACTATTCATATATTCATAAAACCATTGCCACAAACATTTCATATAGAGACAAACTTTTTATATGGCCACAACCTTTTCATAAAGCGGCAACACTTTTCAGCTCACCAGAAAACCACAGTGACCCACTTTTAATATAGTGACAAACTTTACATATACCGACTAACTTTAGATCTACCAACAAAGTTTTCATATACTGACAAACGTTTTGTAGATCGTGACAAAAGTTTTCTATACCTTCAAACATAGAAACCATTGAAGCAGGTCAACCATGACTATCACGTCAAACATTATAGACAAGGAAACTATGGTCAATAAACGCAACAATGTCAAGCATGCCCAAGTATGGTCATGCCAAGTACATCAAAAAATATTGAAACCTTGGTCCAACATGCTGAAGGGTGAAAACACGAAGTTGGGTAACACTTCCATGAGAATCGGGTGCCCAAACAACATAGCGGACATTATTCGACCGAATAACTATATTTATTCGGCCGAATAATGAATTTATTCAGCTGAATAATGAATTTATTCGGCTGAATAACAAATCATTTATTCGGTTGAATAACCTTTAACAGTGTACCGTTTAATTTGACAAAACGCATAGCCGGCCAGTAATTTTTATGATCGTTTCAATACTTATTCGGTCGAATACTTATTCAGCTGAATAATTATTTGGCTGAACAATTATTCGGCTGAATACTTGTTCGGCCGAATAATTATTCGACCAAATAATTATTTCGCATAAAAGGTCAGCTACGACCCCATTTTCATTGTTTTTGCCTATAGTCATTTGTCTTCATCCTGTCGTGTTTCTCCAACCACCTGATTTGTTGGTTGTTTCCCGTCATCCCCGTCCACGTCACCGTTCCTCGTGACGTGTACATACGCCATCCTGGCACCTTATTACCTGTCTAGTTTCCTCTCGGCATGGAGGTCGCTTCGTGATGGTATGTTCGGCATGGAGGCTGTGATGGTCTATTCGACGTGGAGGCCAAACACTGTCTAGTTTCCTCTCAGCATTGAGGTCTGTTTGTGTTGGTCACTTCCATATGGTCTGTTCCGCATGGAGGTCTATTCGTGGAGGTCACTTCATGGTGGTGTTTGTGGTCTTTTCTTGGAGGGTCTGTTCATGGCCTAGTCTTGCTGTGCTGCCCCTTATCAGGTAAATTTTTATGAAATTGCTTTTATAATCCGAAATGTTGAATATGTGATTATCTTGTTGTAGTCAATGGCATTCATTTTTCGTCGTAGTATTGCAAAGTTAAAGTTTGCATATGTTAATTGGTATTGTATAATTCTTATAATTTTGATTTTAGTTAATATGTATATGTTGAAGGTAGTCATCCATGAACTCTGTCCATGTTAACAGACTTGATGAACGCTGTCCACATTTGGACAGAGTTCATAAGACTTTAATAAAAAATTGATTAAAGCAATATTTCAAAAATCCCTACCCTTAATGTTGTTGTCCTCTTTATTAAAGTTTTAAAAATGTATTTTATATGGTAATCTGCCAAATTAACAAGATGAAAATGGAATTACCTATCCCCAATGCAATATTATGGAATATCTCTAGGCCTCTTGCTGTGATTATTTAATTCGTAACAAAGAAGGTACTATAAAGTGGTTGATTATGAATAGATGCTTTAAACCTGGTTGACAATGGGGAGATAGGTGTATAGAGTTGAAGTCTGTCCAAATTGACAAGGTTGATGAACTCTATCCAAATGTGGACAAAGTTGATCAACTCTGTCCATTTGGATAGAATTGATGAACTCTGTCCATTTGGACAGAGTTGATCAACAAAACTTCTCGAGGTAGGATTCCATTTGTTTTTTATCACCCGACGCTATGAGTTGAATTGATTGCTTTTTAAATTGTAATCTAAAGGGTTTTTTTATTCATGACCATCAATATTTTTTTGTTAATTTTAATTATAAATTATATGTTTTTAGAATTTGATATAATCTATTTTAATTAGAATGAAATATTTTTAACTTAAATAATATTTAATAATTTAAATAAAATGGACAGAATTGATGAACTCTGTCCATTTGGACAGAGTTGATCAACACTCAAATGGACAGTTCATGAACTATGTCCAGATGGAGAGAGTTGAAAAACTCTGCCATTTCTAAAAAACTCTTTACAGATGGACAGAGTTGAAGAACTCTCTCCAAATGGACAGAGTTGATGAACTCTGTCCATTTGGACATAGTTCATGAACTCTGTCCACATGTGGACAGAGTTCATCAATTCTGTCCAAATAGACAAGACAATGGATTATACTTAGCAAAACATAGTTCATGTAGAGTTCATCAACTCTTTCAATGATAACTTTACTTAGCAAAACATATTTTAGTAGATATAAATCATAAACAAAAAAAACATTATTACACATAAAACATCAAATTTTTTTATTACCGATTTGTTTGATCTTATATATTTTTAATCTAAATGATAAAAGAAACTTATAACTTGTATAATGCTTATTAGTTACAGTTTATACTTACTATTATATTAAGATATTGTGTATTTTTTAATTTTAATCTAAGTTCATAGGTATAATAAGGAATATATTTGTATTAAATCTGTCCATGGACAAAATTCATGAATGAATACTCTGTCCATGGATAGAGTTGATGAACTCTGTTCACATGGAGTGATGAACTTAACTCTATCCATGTGGACAGAGTTGATGAACTCTATCCATGTGGACAGAGTTGATGAACCATATCTATGTGGATAGAGTTGATGAACTATGTCCATGCAGAGTTCATCAACTCTGACTCTGATCAGTTTACTTAGCATAAGGGATATTTTTATGATTTTATGGAATAATGAAAATATTTGTAGTTGACATAAAGAAATGTAGCTTTAATTTCATATTTGATGATATTCGTTCCATTAATTTTTAAAATCTAAAATACATAAAAAACATAGAGATTGCTACATTAATTTCTCATACATCCAACAATAGTGTAGCTATTTTCATTTTAAGAACTATTAGATAATATTAGGGACATTTAGCTCTTTATTAAAAACGTAGTTTTAAAAATATAAAACACATAAAAAACACAGAGATTGCTACATTAATTTCTCATACATCCAACAATAGTGTAGCTATTTCCATTTTAAGAACTATTAGATAATATGAGGGACATCTAGGTAATAAAAACTTAGTTTTTGTAGTAGCTAGTTCTCTGAATTTGAGGCATTAACATGCAAAATTTGAATATGTTATGAGTTGATATATTAGATAATATTAAGGACATATAGGTCTTTATTAAAAACTTAGTTTTTTAGTGGCTAGGTCTTTGAAGATGAGGAATTAACATGTAGAATTTGAACATGATATGAGTTCATTTGTGTAATCTTGTAGATATCATATCAAATGGAAATAGATAATAAATTAGTTATAATAATTTAAAGAACTATTAGATAATATTAGGGATATCTAGGTCCTTATTGAAATCTTAGTTTTTATAGTAGCTAAGTCTTTGAAGTTGATTAATTAACATGTAGAAATTGGTATTTCTGTAAACTTGTAGATATCATATACAATGGAAAGAGAGCAACCTTTGAGACAGAAGCATAGGAGGTCATCACATTTTTCAGGAGTTGGTGTCCGAAACGAAAATCAAAGATTATCGACTTCACCTCTGGATTCAAGCTTATTGTATAGTTCACATTCATCTGATCATCAACGTGGCGATAGTGGTAGAGATTATTCACCCTTATCATCTATGGTTGCAGCGTCGTTGATATAAAGAAGGGTCATTTATCTTTATTTGTAGATATGGGTCGTTGAGTATTTGGAGTTATAGATATGATTGATCAAATCTATGACTCCAATTACTCCTCAACTGATATCTACACATCTACACATAAAATTTAGAGGAAGCAAAAGTAGTAATGTTTTTACTTGTTTCTTCTTCAAGGTATGTACTATTACCCAAATAGTTCTTTGAAATATAAGTTTAATTAGTTTAAATAATTTTTTACATTTGTAAATTGCTTGTATATTTGTTGAAGCTTGTGTCTCTTCATTTTTTCGAGGCAAAGGGAAGACTCCATTGGAGGATAGTGGTGGAATTGTAAAGTTTAATATTTTTTTATTTTAGTTTAGTTTAAAATAGTTTAAATAGTTTGCAAGATTTATAAACTATTTTTATACATGTTGCAGCTTGGGTCTCCTCCACCTTTTAGAGGCAAATGGAAGACTCCATTGAATGATAGAGAATTTGAGGTAATTTTGTTAATAATTGTATTGCTCTTCTATATATTAGTTTAATGTTTTAATTTTTTATTTTAATTTAAAATTGTTTAAATAATTTATAATATTCATAATCTATTTTTATACATGTTTCAGATTGTTATGAGTCCAAGGGAAGACCTAGTGGAGGATAGTGGTGGACTTCTTTGATTCAAACATCGAGGAGCTTAATTTTAGGATTATACACATGTTCATGATTGTTTTTTTGAATTATATACATACATACATTGATCTTAGATATTGTTTTTTGGATTATATACATTTATATGTAAAGGTTAGGAATGTTAAGAACGAATATGGGGAATGTTAACGTTAAGAATGAAAGAAATCCAATTTGTTAACAACAAATATATGAGGAATGCTAATGTTAAGAATAAACATGGGGAATGTTAGGAGTGAATGTGGGAATGAGGAATGTTAATGTTAGAAATGAATGTTAGGAAATGTTAGTAATGTTATGAAGTTTTGATAGGTGCAAATATATGAATGTTGAGAATTTTAGGAATGTTAGGAATGTTAGGAAGTTTTGATAGGTGCAATCTAATGTTAAGAATCAATGTGGGGAATGTTAGGAATCAATGTCTAGGGAATGTTAGAAATGAATGTTAGGAAAATGTTTGAAATGTTAGGATGTTTTGATGGGTACAAACATACATGAATGTTAGGAATGAATGTTTGGAAAGGAACTAGGAAGTTTTAATATATGCAAATATACATGAATGTTAAGAATAAATGTTAGCAAAGGAACTAGGAAGTTTTGATAAGTGTAAATATATGAATGTTAGGAAATGTTAGGAAGTTTAGATAGGTACAATTATATGAATGTATGTATTAGTAAATTTATGTATGTTTGTATATGTAACATATTTTTAGTGTTGAAAAGTTAAGAATTTTAGGAATGTTAGAAAGTTTTGATAGATGCAATCTAATGTTAAGAATCAATGTGGGGAATGTTAGGAATCAATGCGAGGATTGTTAGAAATGAATGTTAGGAAATGTTAGTAATGTTAGGAAGTTTTGATAGGCGTAAATATATGAATGTATGAGTGAATGTTAGGAAAGGTTAGGAATGTTAGGAAGTTTTGATAGGAATATTTTTTATAAGTAAAATTAGCAACTTGATTTTGAATTCTAATAAATTATAGTTCAATCCATAAAAAATTTCAGGTAACATTAACAACTTGATTTTGAATTCTAATATTTGTTTATTACTAAAGTAATATTAACAACTTGATTCTGAATTTTAATAAATTAAAGTTCAATGACTTCATGATAGCCAATATTAACATGAAACAAGAAATTATATAGTTAAAAACATCGCAATGGAATGTCATCCTCAATTATCCATTCATGGTCATATTTGGACAATTTCCATTTTTTTATTTTTTAAGTTTTTTTTTATGCAACTTGTACCAATTTTATTCGAGATGCGCATACTAAATGACTATACTGACAACATATAACATCAGGTTCATAATCCTGAAAGTAGACATAATTTTCAGTCATATGGGTTTGCTGCAAAAAATATCCTTTTTGTTAGAATAATCCGTCAGGATTATTGTAAATAAATAAAATAGGAATATGAATAGATAGGAAGCTAAACCAGCTGAGCGGAAGGTGAAACCCAACCGCCAGGAGATTTGTATAAGTATAGGCTTTTGCATTGGAATAAATAATCAATCGGGAGTTATACCTAACAACTGGTATCAGAGCAGGTTGTCTGCCATAACTCCTGCTGCATTTTCTGCGCCCTCCTGGCTGCCAGACTGCCTGCCAGTCTGCCCCTGCGCGCATTCATTATGTGCGTTTATGTTACGGTGATTCTATGCTGCAAAACCCTAATTCTTTCACGCTGTAAGTTTATGTTACGGTGATCTAATTCTTTCACGCTGTAAGTTTATGTTACGGTGATCTATGCTGCAAAATATGCGTTGAGTATTCTTGCAGTAAGTTTATGCTGCAAAATATGCTGTAAGTTTATGCTGCGTGTTGATTTGGAGAATGCGTGATGCGTGGTGCGTGGTGTTGAGAGTAAGTTATGGTGCGTGGTGTTGAGAGTAAGTTTATGCTACGTGGTGCGTGGTGTGTGGTGTAAGTGTATGCTGCTTGTTGATTGGAGAATTCGTTGATCTGGAAATGCCGGTGCTTCCAGTTATGCCTTGATGCCGGTGCTGCAGTAAAATGTGCCTTCACGCTGGAGAATGCGCTGATCTGGAGATGCCCTTCAGTGATCTGGAGATGCTCTACTGCCTATCGACTGCGTTGGAGACTGAATAGACTGCGTGATATGCACTCATGCGCTGGAGAGACGTTACCTCATTTCTGAGCTAACCCTAATTTTTTGAGTGACTGCTCTCTATTCCACGTTTTTTTGTATTAAAGACTGAACCTGTGAAGCTGCCTGGTGTGCAGCCCGAGCACCTGCGTGTAGACTAAAGACTGAACCCTGGTGCGTCTGCCTGTTGAAGGCTGCGTTGGAGGACTAAATACCTATCAGTACCTGCGTGAAAGCTGATGCGTTGAAGACTCTGGTATGTTGCTGCGTTGGAGACTGATGTCTGCATGGACTGAAGTATTGAAGACTGATATTACTGCGATTATTATAGCTACGAGCTGTGTATAGAATGCATTGAAGTGGGTTTTGCAGAAAATGCCATTCTGGTGGAGATCTATGTGGCGTGAAGTCTATTTTAGATGAAACTCGTGGTTAATGTGATGCTAGGGTTGCTCGAAGACGGTAGGGTGATCATCTTGGTGATCAACTTGCTCTACATCACCTTTCACCAGCTGGTACATAATACATAATTTTCTTGA
>LPNX010126467.1:28270-87339 GCA_001517045.1 Pseudotsuga menziesii | reverse complement strand
GTTTGAAAGATTCAAAAACATGCTCGGACTTACGAACACCCCTTCGGATTAAGAGGGGGATTGTTAGAATAATCCGTCAGGATTATTGTAAATAAATAAATTAGGAATATGAATAGATAGGAAGCTAAACCAGCTGAGCGGAAGGTGAAACCCAACCGCCAGGAGATTTGTATAAGTATAGGCTTTTGCATTGGAATAAATAATCAATCGGGAGTTATACCTAACACTTTTAAAATGATGGATCCTCTCTTGTATGTAAATCTGTTTTCATTGTAGTCCTCTAATAACTTCATTTCTCCTTCAGTGCATTGCATCAAATAATATTTTACATTTTTCGTTTTTGTCTAAAGGTGCAATCACAACGAAAATATCTTCTGTACAAATTACAATTGCCGTTGGAGTTAAGTGAATTAAATTGACTATATAAACATAAGGTGATGGACAATATTGAACAGTCAACAACATCATTACCTTCTCTAACAAGATCTAAAATTCTATTGCCATCAGATGATATTTTTATTTCTTCTTATTCTAATTCTTCTGTGCTTGCTAGTGGCGTTTCTCCTTTTGGATTAATCTATGTGTGTTTCCAATGTTTTACGTAGTTGTTCATTATGTTTTCACAAACTTCTGTAGATTCAAGATTTTCAGTGCAAATATGACAAAAACATGTTTGCTTTCTGCTATCAAATGCAAACAAGTTTTTGAAGGATTTTGTTTGAATAGAGTGAAGTTCTTTAGTCCCATGTATGGTGCTAGCCTCGTATGGTATTGATCTATCTATATCTTGGACCCCAACAAGCCAAAAATACCTACACGATAAATGATAAATCACAAATGACAACTTTTAATGTTAGTGTACAAATACTTCAATGTTAGTACATACATTTTTTAAAATTGACAATTACTATAAATTAAAAAAATAATGTACATACCTGTGCACATCTTTTGATTGTTGACTACAATCATGGCTTAGATTTTATTTACACCATTGGACAACCTCTGCAGCTGAATGGAATCATATAAAAGAATGGTTCATTTGCCATCTTCTAAGTGCTCTTTTTACGCATGCTCCTGTACCATCATGTTCACCTTTTCCATGTCCAGTTTCAAAGAAATTCCAGCAATGTTTAATGTTCATTGCTTTATCAAGTCGACATAACCAAAAAAATGATCATGAATATTTAAATTGTCCCACACATCCATCCAACCATATCCAATGTTCATTAAATTTAACTTTACGACTTTTTAGTGAATCATAGAAAAAAATTTCAATACAATGTTGAACAAAATGTGTATCATGTGTACAATCATCGCTGATATAAAAGTGATATTCTTTAATCACATCTCGATTGTCACATGTGTTTTCAATGCCATCAACATCTTGTTGAGAATGTCGATATAGAACATGGACAAATATCAAAACTTGGTCAGAATGATAGTATTCACTTTGAATCTCTTTTTGTGCAACAAATGTGTAGTTTTCTGCAAAATCAACCACAGTCAAAATTGTTCCAGCTAGAAAAATTTCATGGGAATGTTTGAATTGAAGGTCTTTCCATCGTCCTCTATGTGAATGCTTGGTGTATTTATAAATTTCACTTTCAAATTTCTTGAGAAAATCTATCACACATATTTTATCTTCTCGCAATTCAATACTTTTGGAATGTGTATCACTATAACTTGTAGAATAAATGTTGTATTCATATCTTCTCCAATCAATGGTTACATTTGAAAGCGACTGATCATTATCGATAGGGTATTTATTGTGGAATAAAAAAATATTTCCACAACCATGACAATGTTTTCCATTGACACATTTCTTATTATAAAATACTTCATCATGATTTCTCTCACATACGGTTTGAGTTATGAATTCACGTATTGTGGGTGGAGGTGGTGAATTTGTCCAAATTTTTTTACCAAATTCAAGAAACGTGTTGTAATATAATTGAAATTGCACATGATAACGACAACATGTGTCACGTATAGTAATAGGTCTAACATACCATGGTTTTTGTTGCATGAATGTAGTGATTGACATATTAATTCCACGATGATCTTCCTTGAATTTATTGAACAATTGTACTTGTGTCATTTCCATTGTATATTTTGGACGCCTTTCATATACATTTTGTGACACTCTTTGTTGTATCACATCCCTTGAATTTGGTGAAACTCGAGCATGTTCCAACCAATATTTCTGTACAATATCTTTAACACCTTCTCCCATTCTATCTTTGTAAGGTTGTCTACAAATAATTGCCCAGCAAGCAAGTTCATCATTTTCATCTATTTGCATTCTGAATTTGCTATGTTTGTATAATGTCTTTCTTGAGGTTCCAATTGCTTATGCTAGTTGTGTTGTCAAACGTTTTTGTCTAGTACTAGCTGAAACAATTACTGTCTGAATTGGTCTACATGCAGCACTAGTATCTTTCTTTCTAGATTTTCCAAAAAAATTTATTGCATCACCTATAATTTCTATCACATTATGTTTCAATTTTGACTCTTTTCTCACCTTGTGAATACCCAATAATGACATAGCACCTTCTAACTTCTTGGACACCAATAAACATCTCAAAATTTGCGCTTGTCCTACTATTAAACAATCTTTGAGAATATCATCATAAATTTTTGTAGCACGAAATCATGCAACATGTATGGGTAATTTTTCTCCATATTTGTCGCAATCAATGTCTTCTAGCATTTCATCATCAATGGTGAAAGTACTTATACACCAAATTAAATTTAATTTAACATAATGTCCAAAAATACAATTCATTATAAAAAATGAATTTCAAAAATACATGATATATACATACCAAGTCTAATTTCTGGATCTTGGTTTTGATCTTCAATATTGAATTCATCAACATCAACATGTAAATCACTATTTACATCTTCAATAATGATCTCTTCAACTTCTATTTGTTCTTCTTGTACCCTATTTTCAATTTCCATTCCATCAACAGTGTCATGTAAATATGTTCTTATATTTTCAATTATTTCTTTTGTTTCTGCAACCCTTGCTCTTTTGGTTGTATTTCTGAGTTTTTTTTTTCCCTATTAGCATCGTCATCACGTTTACGATCACTTTTTTTTACGGTTTCTTTTATTTCCCATGATTGCTTAATCTCCTTTTGAAAAACCCTTGGAAAAAAATAAGAACACCTTGTAAAGAAATCTTCTTTGTAAAACAATTGGAAAAAAAAAACTCTTTGAAAAAAAACCTTATTTGAAAAAACAACTTATATAAATATTTTGGAAAAAAAACTCATTTACAAAAAACTCTTTGGAAAAAACCCATTGCAAAGAACCTACTTTGCAAAAATACCTTGGAAAAAAACCCCTTGCAAAGAAATAACTCCTTTGCAAAAATACCTTGAAAAAAAAACTCTTTGGAAAAAAACCCATTGCAAAGAAATAACCTACTTTGGAAAAATATCTTGGAAAAAAACTCTATGAAAAAATTTCTTGCAAAGAAATAACTTCTTTTCAAAAATACTTTAGAACAAAAAATATTTGGCAAAAGTGCCTTGGGAAAAAACTCTTTGAATGTACCCTTTGAAAATAAATAAGAGGAAAAATACATTCTAGAAAATGTTAGGATATTTAGACACTTATGAGTTAGTTAAGATCAACTTGTGTAATATATCCATTAGGTAAAAGAGTGTTTCTTTAGTATGAATTAGTATGCATTTGTAAATATTATAATCCGACGGTCACAATATGTTCTAGACATAGAGTGATTCGACGGTTCAACTTCTCTTCGATCATACCTACCATTGATCCATGGCTTAACACCCGATTGGTCTATGATCTCTATTTAAAGAGCATAGATGGTCCTTAGCTAGTTGATCGATTATGAGAAGCTCATGTACCTTTCTTTCTTTTGCATAATAAATTGCTCCAAGTAGCTATTGTTGGAGACATTTACCATCATACACACTCTTTTGGTCAAATTGGCCTAGTTACACCACTATCCTAAGTTTAATTGACATCAGTGGAGCATTAATTGCCATCATCCAGTCACACCCACGCCTACCTACAGCCAAGGAGGATAAATTAGCCTTCTCCTACAGTCAAGGAGGCTAACTGGAGCACTCCGGGGGTGATCTGTGTGACATTAATGCACCTAATTGCTAACTGGTGGTTACAATTAGTTCAACCAGTCAGTTACAGTTAGTTAAGGTGCCTCCAGTCATTAAATATATTATTTAATGATTATTTATTATTATTTAATAATCTGGAGTCAACAAGGCGCCTCCACCAACTTCTGATGGTCAGTTTAGCTTCAGTTAACCTCATTGGGGTTCATTGGAGTCATGGAGTACTAGCACTTGATGGTTGGATTGCTATGACATGTGTTTGATCTCCTTCAGTTGAGATTTAGTCATTTATTGCACTCCAAATTCAGTTAGGGTTTGGTGAGTCAATTAGGGTTTTGGTCAAGTGGTTAACTGAGTGAGATTGAATGGTTGAGAGCCAGTTAAGCTAGACTCACTCATTGAATTCAAATTGTCTCCTTAGGTATTCGAATTATTCATGGAGTTAAGCCATTGCTCAGCATTAGAATTGTAACCCTTTATTATTTATTAAATATACAGAGATGAAACCAATTCTGGTTCCAATTATTACCAATTCATGAGTATTTGTTAATTATTCTTTGATGATTTTGATTCCTAGTTCCTAGATCATGTGCAAGAATTAATATGGTATCAGAGCTTACGGTGGGACCAAGAACAATCTCTCAAAAACAATATTTTTGACAGATTTCTCCATGAGAAGTGAGCAATAACTCAAAATTCCAGCACTGCACCAGAAGCCAAGGCTTACCACTTAATACCCCAAGTAAAGAACTTGTTGATCAAGCTTGCTTGATTGACTATGTTGGGTGTGATGAAAGCCTAGAATGTGCAGGTTGTCTGACCTTATTTTTCCTTTTCCGTTTTGATTTTCAAGTTTCTACAGGTGAAACATTCGCTACAGCATATCCAGATGGCCTCCTCAGTACCTCTGTTGACTCCATACAATTTCCACACATGTAAAAATAAAATGGAACATCAGTTGTGCTCCAAAGGAATCTATAGAGTCGCCATGGACACTGAAGTTGAGCCTGGATCCGCCATAGAAAAATCAAGATTCTTGAACAAGAAGGATGAAGCCTTCGGTTTCTTGTGCCTCTCTATTTCCGAAGACCTTCTCTTCCATCTTACGGATATGAAGACACCGAAAGAAATATATGACAAATTAGAATCTCTGTATGGAAAGCATGATGACTTGAGAGTTTACCAACTTGAAAATGAACTCATGTCTCTCCAACCTTCCAATTTTGAGACTCTAAATGATTTCTTTACAAAGTTCAAGCATACTGTTTTTCTCTTGAAGCAATGCAAAGTGGAGAAGGAGGATGATTAGCTCATCCTAGCCATCCTCTCCAAACTCGGGGCTGATTACTCAGTTTTTGTTTCTACATTCTGTGCGAGGAAGCTCACAACCCCCGAATGGAAGATGCCTACACTCAATGCCTTCATTGAGTCCCTAACTAGTGAACATGACAAGCTTGTCCAGATGGGGATCATTCGATCTTCCCGTGATCAAGCCCTCCATGTCTCGGGGCTCAAAGATCTGAAGTGTAAAGGAAAGCAGTAGAAAAATCAGAAAACTAAATTTGATGCTCCCAATCCTAGAGTTGAAAATCAGCAGCATGATGAATCTTCCGGCTCAAGGAAGAACAAAGGAAAAGGGCACAATGGGAAAGAAAAAGTCAGGTGTTCTTACTACGGGAAGGGTTTTCACCCTGAACATGCCTGCATGAAGAAAAATCTTGATGAAGCAACCTCTCTCCTTGGGAGGAATCACATCAATCTTTCGGAGAGCTTTCGGAGGAGAGATCACCAAGATCGGGAACCACGGCATGAGAAAGGTCATGCCCTCATGGAAAGCACTTCAAAGTCCAAAGCACTGCATATTGACAGTGGAGATTTGAATCACATGATGACTGAAAAAGACTCCTTTTCATCCTTGGAGACCGACAAATCCATCCCCATCCACATGGGAGATGACTCCACCATCATTTCTGAAGGACAAGGTACTGTAGATCTAGAAAATGGTTTTTTTTCTAAAGTTTTGTATGTACCGTCTCTAGCAGAAAATATCCTTAGTGTCTATCAGATGACACATACAGGAATGCCTAAGAGATTCTCTTTTAGCCCAAATGATGTTGAGATAACAGAAATTGAATCCGGGAAACTCATTGCAAAAGGCCTTGCAAATCATCATGCAAAAGCCTATGAGTTCTCTCACTTTGTTGCGGATGCAAAGCCCACCGCTCTGCTAACTCATGGAAATGAGGTTAGTAGGCTGTGGCATGAGAGGTTTGGCCATCTTAATTTCAAATATTTGGAGCAATTATAGAAAAACTCCATGGTTGAAGGCCTCCCGATCATCAAGGCAACCACGGGAGTCTGCAAGGGCTGTGTGATTGGAAAACACCCTGAGCACAAGTTCGATCGGGGTAAGGCAAACCGAGCTACAAGCATATTGGGGCTGATAAATTCTGATATCAACGGTCCAATGTCTATCACATCCATGAATGGATCAATGTACTTCCTTACCTTTATTGATGAATTTTCAAGGTATACATGGGTTTTCTTTCTCAAAATGAAATCAGAAGTATGTGAAAAAATTTCTGAATTGAAGGCCTTGATCGAAAATGCCTCTAGGCTTAAGATCAATATCTTGAGATATGATAATGGAGGGGAATATGTCAGTAATGATTTACTGTAAATTTTCTCCCAAATTTATATTCAGGTCCAACATTCAATTCCCTACACTCCCCAGCAGAACGAAGTAGCGAAAAGAAAGAACCGGTCTCTCAAAGAGATGACCACCTGTATGTTGGAGTCAAAGAAGCTTGCTGCAAATTTGTGGGATGAAGCCATGCATGATATAGCATACATTCAGAATAGGGTTCCACATTCATCAGTGAAAGTAAAGACTCCTTTCAAATCATACTTCGAACACAAGCTAGATGTGTCGAACCTACGGGTGTTTGGGTCCACTGCATGGGCCCGGATTTTGCTTGATAAAAGAAGGGCTTTGAAACTGCAGAGCATAGAATGTATGTTTATTGGGTATCCTAATGAATCTAAAGGATTCAAGCTGCTAGATATCAAGACCAAATATATCATCAATGAGATAAGTGTCAAGTTCGATGAGCCTCTTCAGGAGGTGGAACTAGTGAAGGAGAAAACTCCTGAATTTCCTTCCTATTCCACTGAATATTTGGATGATGAAATTCGGGGTGATGACTCTGATTTGAATCCTTTGATTTCTGATATCAATGTGCAGCAATAATTAGACACTGAATTAGAACCTAAAGTGAAAAATCATCTTCCTACATTGTCCTAAAAGACACTCTCCTCCGTAGGAGACAACATTGGAAATCCAGATGATCCAAGGAGAACCCAGTCTGATTTCCAAATAGCAGGTATTGCGCTCTCTTGTTCTGATAATTTGCTGTCCGAAACTTGCTATTTGATGATTATTTCATATCCAAAATCCTACTACCATTCTCGAAAGGATCCAAGATGGAAAGTTGCCATGGATGAAGAGATGAATTCTCTTCAGAAAAACTCTACTTGGGAGCTAGTTTCTCTTCCTCCGGGAAGGAAATTGGTTCAATGCAAGTGGATTTTTCAGACAAAGGTTGTTGTTGATGGAAGCACCTAAAAATATAAGGCAAGGCTAGTAGAAAAAGTTTTCTCTCAGGTCCAAGGAGTGGACTACCATGAGACCTTTGCACCAGTTGCAAAAATGGACTCCATCCATCTTGTTTTGGCTATTTCCGAATCCAAGCACTGGGAGGTGCATTACATGGATGTTAAGTCAGCCTTTCTACATGGAGATATTCATGAGGAGATATACATGAAGCATCCAAAGGGATACATCACTGATCCATATTTGGTTTGCAAGCTAAAGAAGTCACTATACTGGTTAAAACAGGCCCCAAGAGAGTGGTATTCCAAGATGGATGCCTTCCTTCTCTCGCAAAAATTTCAGAGATGTAGATCAGATCCAAATGTGTATTTAAAGCAGCATTATGGTCATCTAATTATCATTGTTTTATATGTTGATGAATTACTGATCACAGGTAGCACAATTGCCTCCATTTCAGCCATCAAAACTGCTCTCCATAATGCCTTTGAAATGAGTGATTTGGGGCTTCTAAAACAATTTTTGGGGCTCGAAATCGAGCAAAATTATGATGGGATTATGGTCACTCAGTCAAAATATATTTTAGACTTATTAATCAAGTTTAACATGGCTGAATGTAGTCCTGCACCATTCCTTTTCCTTTCAGGGATCAGCCTTGAAGAAGGAAAAAGAACACCTCCCATGGACTGCACTATCTATCGACAGCTGATTGGTAGCTTGTTGTACTTGACACATTCTAGGCCTGATATTTGCTATTCCATGAATGCTGTATCAAGATACATGCAGCAACCTCATGATGTTCATTGGAAGGAAGCCAAGAGGATCCTCCAGTACATTCAGGGAACCAGGACCTACGACATTCACTATGCTGCAGACTCCGAGCTAGAGCCGGTTGGATACACAGATTCCGATTGGGCGGGTGATTCTATTGATCGAAAGTCAACTTTTGGATATGTATTTATGTTTGGTGGTGGCCCTATTTTCTGGTCAAGCAAAAAGCAGGCTGCCATAGTACTATCTTCAGCAGAGGCCGAGTATCGAGGAGTGGTGAATGCTTACATCCAAGCAGTTTGGTTGCAAGGCATTCTTTCAGAGTTTGATCTTAGTAGTACTTTGTCCAATGTCCTCTTTTGTGACAACCAAAGTGCTATTAAGATATCCACAGATCCAGTTACCAGGCAGAGGACCAAGCATATAGAGATTCACATGCACTACATCAGGGAGCTAGTGCATGACAGGACCATCATTCTGCAATACTTCCCGACTGATGAGCAAATTGCAGACATCTTCACCGGGAGCTTTTCAAAAAAAAAGTTCACTTACCTCCATTCATTATTGGGGGTGAGTTCATCAGGGTGATCCAAACTACTTTCAGTGTTCAGCTTGAGGGGGGGTTTTTCCCACTAGGTTTTCCCTCTTTTCCACACTTAGTTTGTTTTGAGCATTGTTTCAGTTTCAGCATTGTACAGGGTGACCTATGGCCTTAGTTTCCAGGGCCCTAGCATTTTTATGCATATATGTTTTCTAACTCTTCATGAGTACAGCTTAAGGGGGGGTGTTGGAGACATTTACCATCATACACACTCTTTTGGTCAAATTGGCCTAGTTAAACCACTATCCTAAGTTTAATTGACATCAGTGGAGCATTAATTGCCATCATCCAGTCACACCCATGCCTACCTACAGCCAAGGAGGCTAACTGGAGCACTCTGGGGGTGATCTGTATGAGATTAATGCACCTAATTGCTACCTGGTGGTTACAATCAGTTCAAATAGTCAGTTACAGTCAGCTAAGCCACCTCCAGTCATTAAATATATTATTTAATGATTATTTAATGATTATTTATTATTATTTAATGATCTGGAGTCAACAAGGCACCTCCACCAACTTCTGATGGTCAGTTCAGCTTCAGTTAACCTCATCGGGGTTCATTGGCACTTGATGGTTGGATTGCTATGACATGTGTTTGATCTCCTTCAGTTGAGATTCAGTCATTTATTGCACTCCGACTTCAGTTAGGGTTTGGTGAGTCAATTGGGGTTTTGGTCAAGTGGTTAACTGAGTGATATTGAATGGTTGAGAGTCAGTTAATCTAGACTCACTCACTGAATTCGAATTGTCTCCTTAGGTATTCGAATTCTTTATGGAGTTAAGCCATTGCTCAGCATTGGAATTGTAACCCTTTATTTTTTATTAAATATACAGAGAGGAAACCAATTCTGGTTCCGATTATTACCAATTCATGAGTATTTGTTAATTATTCTTTGATGATTTTGATTCCTAGTTCCTAGATCATGTGCAAGAATTAATAGCTATTTGGCTGGGGCCGTGGACTGTTTCCCTCTCGAGGGTTTTAACCATGTGACAAAAATCAGTGTGTTGATCTGTGATCTGTTTGTGTGAAGCAATATCTGAAGGTGTTCGGTCTTTTGGGAGTACCCTGTGTACCCAAACATGGTATCAGAGCTTTTATGAAGAGCCGCTTTCGGTTTTGATCAAGATCTGGAACCGGTGTTGCCAAAACTTTGAAAGGGTTTCTGGTTCTGGAATTTTTGTGCATTTGTGGCTTGTAGGAGCTATTCCATTGCGTCTGGAGCATCGTTTCCATTGGGAAATAGTTTTCATTTCACCGAAAACCATTTCCGTTTGTTCCAGAAACACCCATTTCAGCAAATCTGAAGGTATAATGTTACAATGATGGATTTTTTTATTTATTTTTTTAAATCTCTTATATTTTATCAGTTTTATTATTAGATCTTTTTGTTTTAGTCTCGGACTATTGCCTTCCCTGGCTGCGTATGCTCTTTGTCGTGCACCTTGCGTGATCGCGGTGAATCAGAAACCATGAGGGAAAGTTTTTTTTTCTTGTCTTCTCGGCTACGTATGCTCTTTGCCGTGCACTTTGTGCGATCACGGCAAATAAAAAACAACGAAAAAACTTGAAAATGTAGACTTTCCGAGTAAGCTAACCAAGATCTAACCCCATTGTATGGAAAAAGTTTTTTTTGTTTTTCGTTTTGTGATTTGCAGGAAAAGAAAGCAAGCACGGAAAACGAGAGAGAAAAGTAAAAAAAAAAAAAACCCCTTCCTCTTTCCATAGTTTTATGTACCTTTTAAACTTAGCTCACTTGGTCCAAAGTTGTTTTACACCTTGATAAGTCTTGAATTCAAGTCTTATTAAGCTACTTTTTAATGCATGCAATTTCTATTTTCAAGTTACTTTATTGTAAAAGTGCATCTCACATAAATAAAATAAAATAAAAGCGAGTCACTTAAGTTTTTTAATTTATTGCCACACTATTTAAAAGTCACATTATTGTAAAAGTGAACATCACTTATTCTATAAAAGTGGTTCACTTCAAAGCAACTTTATTGTAAAAGTGATTGTCAAAGGTTGATCTTGGGAAGAGGGGGCTTCTTTTTTTTTAGTTGATCAAGTTAATATATGCCACGTCACTATTGGGGGCATCTTCAACATTTTGTTTGATCAAGCATACCTTCATCATCCAGAATCCGTTTTAAGTGTCGATTTTTTTAAAACCGCACATTTTTTCGAGCTCTTTACATCCAAATAGTTATTTTATGTTCTTTCAACCATTATTTTACAGTATGGCCGCCCCTTGTGATATTATACTTACAAGTTCTAACTATTTCTCATGGAAATCTCGTATGGAGGATGTTCTGTGAAGTAGGGGACTTTTCAGAATAACCTCAGGGAAAGAAATAGAACCCACTGATGATGATAAGAAAATTAAATGGGCAAATAGATGCGATGAAGCTTGTGGATTGATTGGGATGTCAATCTCTACTGATTTGCGATTCTACATATCTGGCATTGATGAACCTAATAAAGCTTGGGAAAAGTTGGAATCTGTATTTGGTAAACACAATGAAATTCGGGGTCATCAACTTGAGAATGAGTTGCTTTCCTTAAATCCAAATGATTTTTCATGCATTCAAGACTATTTATCTAAGTATAAAACTCTTAGACTCTTATGTGCAGAATGCAAGATTAAGAAAGAAGACAAACAATGTATTTATCATATTCTTTCCAAACTTGGACCTGCATATTATGTTTTTGTATCTACATTCTACTCCATGAAAGAATCCTTGACTGCAACTAGCTATCAAGAGCCTAGTCTTGAATTCTTTTGTGATTCCTTAATTAGAGAGCAAGATAAGCTCATTCATCTTGGAATAATTAACAATGCAGATACATCTGGGAAAGCCTTATTGTCCTGTTGTTCCCCTGCTCAACAGCCTTGTAAAATCATTATTTCATTTTGATGAAATGTTTAAATTTTAAAGGGATAAATTCAATCAATCTCCAGCTACTGAAAGGGTGGTTTATTTTGGGCTACTGATTCATTGAAATTTCACATTTTAAATAACCTTTGCAAATTACGTTGGAATAATGAAATCACTACCTTAGAGTTATTGTTTTGGATGAATTTGTACTAGGCAAGTTAAAGCATGAGTCTTTATGATCATCAATTGTCATCCTAGTCTTGTATATTGTCCAAAGCATTATAAATTTATTTTATTGATTTCGTTATCATGGTATTTATAAGGTCACATTACTATAGTTTGCATGCGCAGTCCGAGTGATGGTTATCAAAGGTCAAATCTTTGTAACTCCGATGAAGCCTGGACATATGTCTTATGTGCCATATCCTAAGTTTGCAAACAATCGTTGATTTTGATTGATTGTCATAAGGTAATATTTCAAGGTTCAGTTTCGAGTGCATGGTTTGTGATTATATTTCATTGTTCGTCACCTTTAAAAGGTAGGTCAAATCCATGATAAGGGAGCATGCATTATGGTTATCGTTGGATTGATATATGTCACAGCCTATATCCCGATTTACTTATTGCGAAACCAGTATGCTATCATGACACTGGTACTTGAACTGTCCATTGCGTTTAAGTGTTGGTACGTATTCCCCGTCGTGGATCCTTGTCATTAGAACACCTGTTATGCGTACAACGAGCGGCCTCCCATCATTTAAGTCAGGATAAATCATGATATTATCAGTCGCCTAGGGTCTTCGACCGTCATTTGTGTCATCAATTGATTACCACTCTGAGCGCTGATGCCTTCGTTCATGCCAAACCCACAGGGGTATAATCTGTGTTTATGCATGGCTTATCCTGTTCGTCACCTGGTTTTTCTTAGCCTTCATTCCAAGTGCTCACGACCCCGTGTTCTATCTCTTGCCGAGCTTTGGTACCTATTTTGTATTCGGTTACGCATTTGGACACAGCCAGTGATGGCACCTGTAGTTAGGGTTGAACCCTGCGAGATGACCCTGCTAAATTCGAAACCTGAACTCGCAGTAAAGGTTGAGGACATAGGATGGATGTCGTTCTTGAAGAAATTCTCTGACTCAAACCCTGAAGTTACTAGGGTTTTTTCTCTCTCCCTGGTCGATTTTCAAGCAGAAGTTGGGGATCTTCGGTTCCGAGTTGATGAAAGGTCAATAGCAGCTGCAACAGGTTTGTCCCTGACTGGTCAAAGATGGTTCAAGTACCAGAAAATGAATATAACTGAATGGCGTCAATTACTTAAAAACCCTGCTCAGGAAGTCTCTTTTCGAACTGGAGTGGCTCGTAAGTATTTCAAGAAAGAATGGCGTCCTGCCCTTGATTTGATTCATCGATACTTGACCTGCGAAGGCCGGTTATCGTCAGCGTATGTATACCACCTTCGGCTTATGTCTGTTTTTATAGGGTTTCCATTGAATTTACCTTACTATCTTTTACATAGCCTGTTCAAGATGTCTATTGCTATTAAGAAAGGCCCTAAACATGTCAGTCACAGCCTCTTTCATCATGGTCTGGTTCGTATGCTGATTGATAATGAGTTGTTGAAGTCGGGTCGGTCCTAGGACGAGTTTGTAGAGTCAAATGGTTTTGCTTCGTTTTGTCATTGCATGTTCGACAATCCTGATGATTGTAGCAAGCACAGAGATCCGAGTTCAGTCTCAGTCCCTCCTCCACGCAAACCTCTATCGAGCCCTCGCCGTATGAGTCCTCAACCCTGCAAAGAATCCATGGATAAACCAGTGAAAGGTGCTCATACGCCTCTAGGTTCTAAGCTTGTTAGGTCAGCCTCATCCCTGTCACCAACAACCCCACAAAATGATACAGATAATATTTGTGGTCATGGGCAAGATAGACCAAGAGCTAAGTTGGCGGCTAGGTTCACCAGAAGCATGGCGAAAGCTAACTCTGTCAAAACTCCTGTAGTTGACAAGCTTCACGTGGAGACTGTGGTTTTGGATGATGAGGAATTGGATTTCCCTTCGCCTGATAATGATAATGCTGTTCACCCTGAAACTGTTCCAAACCCTGTCGACGAGACTCCTCCCATGGTTGATGAGGACATCCCTGTGCTCGACAAAGAAGTTCGAGTGGATGCTGTTATTAACTCTCCGGTTAAAGAAAAGCCTGTGCACACGAATTCACCTGGTGTGTATTGTGTTGCAGACATGGCTCACCCGTTGTTCATTAATTGTCTGTTAGACAAAATTCGTACTATGGAAGAAAGGGTTAATGACATGGCAGTAAATCGTGAATTGGTTAAGGCTGATAACGCTAGGTTAAAGGCGAAAGTTGATGAGAATGATCAACAGCTTCTCCGACTGAGAAATCATAAGAATAAGTTAATCTGGAGAGTTCTCAAACTTCAGGATGAAAATGATAAGAGTGATGAAAAGGTTCGTGATCTTAACGCTCAGATTGCACTCATGCAATTCAGGGCTCCTTCGCCAAGTCATTCTAGTGGGGTCAATATTCAAGTTTTCAATGCACCGGTTAATTTGTGATTATGCTGGATCTATTTGCTGTCGGGTTTTAGTTTTGAATTTTGGTGATCTTTGTACAGGTATTTATGTATTTTATTTTATTTCATTCATTATTTATTATTTATCATTTCGATTTGTGTTTATGTTTTAATTTTGTTACTTGATTTACTGCAGGTGTTATGGTGGCTGTTTACGCCCAGGTTTTTAGGACTGTTCATTTTTGGATAATATTCCCCATCAATCGGAACAAATCCATTTCCAAATTTTCCAGGTCCTATTTCGATTTTCATGGATCAAACTGTTATCTTTTCATGGTGTTTTATTTCTATTGAAAAATGACACGCTACACTTGTCATTTTTAATGGATAATTAGTTGGATTCGATCTAGGTTATCTCAAACTTTTAGGGATGTTTGTTTTTGAAAACATGTATTTAAGGATTGAAAGTTTATGGGATTAGGGTCGATAGTTTATGGAAGGGAAGGTACAAGACTGGAGTTTAAAATACCTGTGACTTTTGGACAGCTATCTGTCTGCAGCCATGACATCTTGAACTGGTGATATTTTAATATATGTTCTAGTTTGTATACTTAGCATCTATTTTGGATATCTGTCAGTCTTGTTATCTCCTTTTTATTTTTTATTTATGTTTGTCAAAATTCTCTACAGAGTTTTACAAATATACATCTCTTGTGTAATTATCGATTTTCATGTTTTTTATTTTGCTAATATATCATGTTGTGTAATTGACAATCGATATTGTTGTTTATATGATTGGTAATCATTACTGTATGGTTTTGTTGATATTTAAACTTTTTTAAATATTACCAAAGTGTATCCGTGTGGTAGTTCTATTAGCGTAAATTGATCTCATGGTTAATTTCTCCCGTCGCTCCTGATCAGGATAGGAAGTAGATTAGGATTATATTTTGTTTATTTTCTGAAAAAATCTATTTGAACCATATCCCTCTTTATGAATTATATTCATATTATTCTTGTTGTAATTATTGTACAAGGTGTAGATGACATGTATTTGTAAAATATTAACTGTGTGTGTATTTATTTTTCTGTATTTATACTTCATCAGATTCAAGTTAATTAAATTTGATAGTCTAACATCCTGTAACATATAACCTGAATTAACCTTTTGTAAACCATAAAGATAGGTTTGACTAACAATCAGTAGCGTTAACTTTAACCATAAGTCTTTAAGACTTTTAGGCCAACAGAGCCTTTAAACCTGTCGGGAACGACTATCCCAAACAGCTTGGAGCCTGCTCTAAGGATCCCGGTCTGGGTCGTTTTCCCCCATTGCGTGCATAGTCAAATACGCACGTCAACAATGGCACTAGAAGGAGGGCCAGCGTAAGCAAATGGCTGATGAGAACAACCCTGTAAACAAAGTTAATCAGCCTACCACCCCTCAAATACAGTCAACTACTCAACCACGCACTCGCCGCTCATCGCGAGTGAACGAAACCCCAGTGAGCGACTCTGTTCGAAATCTGATCTCTCAGTTCAACTCTCCCAGTATTCATATTCCTGAAGAAATCGACCAGTACAAGCAAGCCATAAACGAATCTCGTAGAATATTAACAAGGGATTATTCAAACCTCACTGGGCGTCAGCCCACTGAATTACCTCTCCTGCAGATTACCCAGCCTCGTACTCATCATCCTGAACCTGTCTTGGAAGAACAAGAGAAATCTCTAACAGGCATCGTTCAACCTTCATCTTCTTTAGGACCACCTGCTTCAGGAGGATCCGGTCAACCACCATCACCACCTCATTCGTCTCGTATTCCTCAAACACCACCTTCTCCGCCTCCTACACCAAGGAACATGGCAGGTGCGAATCCACCAAACCCTAATGCTAATATGCCTTGGATGGCTCAGGATGCAGTTGCTGTTCCAGGCGTTCAACATCCTTTTCCCAAACACCATGAGAAGCTGTTGCCTAAATTCAACCTTCAGTCAAATGAACCGGCTGAAGATCATATCAAAAATTTTATGCTAGCGGTTCGACTCTTAGATGTGGAACATGAAGACGTAGTATGTCGACTTTTCCCTTACACATTCGAGGGTAAAGCCTCGACATGGTATTTTTCACTTACAGCTGGTTCCATTACTAGCTGGAATGAATTTGACCTCGCGTTCATGAACAAATTTGGAGATGACAAGACTCCAGCTATCCTAGTGTCAGAATTGTCTAGAATTCGCATTGAACCCAAAGAAAAGGTTAAGGATTTTAATCAGCGTTTTCTAACTTTAAGAAACAGAATTCCCGCTACTTCAAGGCCAACTGAGGATGTCACTGTAGAATTTTATACTTCAACTTTGCCTGGAAAAATAGTTGTTTTTGTCAGACAAAAAGCCAAACTTACCCTTGTTGAAAACTTTGAAGAAGCAATTAAAGTTGAGAAAGATGTGTTTGCCACAAAAGCAAATCCCAGAGTAGATACTGATTCTACATCCTCTTCTCGTAAGAAGACTGAGACTCCAGCCAAAACTGCCACAAGCTCTGACAAAAAGGGTCAAGATGCCTTAGATTTTGACAGTCTCCAAAGATTTATCAAAAAACTATCTAATGAAATCATAGATTTAAAAAAGGGTACTTCTGATAATACCCCAAACAAAGAACCACCCAAACAATTATTCAGAAGACCTTTTCAAAATCCAGCTGCGAAACAAAACACACCCTCTGAATCTAACAGCGTTGAGGAAATTAATAGTTTTCTCAAATCAATAGTTTCAGATCTGGAAACAACTACTGAAAATGAAACTCAGTCTTCCGGACAAAGTTCTCAAGATAAACAAAACACAAATGATAGCAATGATAGTAAACCACCCCATGTCATCAGTCATTTCTGGGACACCTCAGAATTAACTGATGACGAAGAGGTGGTTGTTGTCAATGTAAATCAGCATCAGTATAACACCAGAAGTAAGAAAGACCAGCCTTCAACTGAACCTGCTACAACTGTTACAGATAATAGTTCAACTGTCCAAAACAAAGATCAGCCTGCAAACAATAAATCTGCACACTCCCTTGAGTTAGAATATGACTTGATTGAAGACTTAAAGAAGAGCAGAGCTAATATTTCTCTGTATGAACTTATAAAGATACCTGTAATTCGAGATAAAATGGTGCAAGGGGTCTGCCCAAGTAAAACCGGTAGGACTTCCTCCAATCAGAATAGTTCTGTCAATAATAAAGATAATTCACAAAAGTCTTCAGTCAACGCATCGTCTATAGGCAAGAAATCTGATTCTTCAGCTCCACCTTTTTTACTTTCGTTCGAAATATTTAATCGCAAAGTACATAACTGTATGATAGACTCAGGGGCATCCAAAAATGTAATGCCTTACTCTGTGTGTAAAAGGCTTAATGCTGTCCCTCAGCCTTGTGACACTAGTATCGTACAGCTTGATCGTTCAAATGTGAAAGTAATAGGTAAATTGAAGGAGGTGCTGATAAGGTTAGCTTCCAATCCTCAAGTCCATTTTATTATCGATATAATTGTTGCAGACATACCAGAAGCGTATCGCTTATTCCTTAGCAGGGATTGGTCACAAAAACTCGATGGATATTTTGCGACAGACTGGTCACACTTGTGGATATCTCATAAGGGTCATCCGAATAAGATCAGGATTGATCGAGAACGGTATATGAAACATACCGTCACTGAAATCGATGATTCAAATGAACTGGTCTTGTTCACTGATACCATAATGGGTAACTATATGGATGATTCATTCTTTGGGAATTTAGAAGCTGAAATTTCAGAGGTTCCAGATTCGGAACAGCATTCTGAAATTTGCCATTTTACTCAAGTCCCAGAGGACTTTGCAGTCTCAGATACACCACAGTTAGATCTCAATGACAGTCTTTGGTCTCTTTATTTTGATGGTTCCAAGTCAAAAGAAGGTGCTGGTGCAGGTTGTTTGCTGATAGATCCTAATGGGAAAAGATACTTCATTGCTTGCAGGTTAGAATTCGATTGCACCAATAACATCGCTGAATACGAAGCTCTGATTCAAGGGCTGAAAAAAGAAATTGACTTGGGTGCCAAAGCTCTGGTAGTCTTAGGAGATTCTGAAATCATTGTTCGACAGGTACGTGATACAATACACTGTATTGCAGGACACCTGAGAAACTATCAGGCTGAGGTATGGAATTTACTATCAGCATTTGAAGCATTTAACATAAATTCCATCCCTCGTTATCTAAATTAGGAAGCTGATCTTCTAGCTAATGTTGCTTCCAGATTAATTCCATCTGAAAGAATGCTTACTGATGCTTTCTCGGTTGAATTGCTTTTCAGGCCCTCTATACCTGACAACATAGCAAATTGGAGAGTCTTCAATGATGATGAACAGCTGATCGATTTTCTGACTTTGAAGGATACCTTTAAGGATACGGTCTGTGACGAAATGACTCATGATGAGGATATCTATAATTTTGCGGTAATCCATAAGCCCTGTTCAATTCAGGAATCTCTCAATCAGGTTAGCCCTTTTTCTAGATCGGTAATCAAACTTGAGAAATTATATGACTTAAAGGATAAATTCAAAGCTGCACGGAATAGTAAAACAAATAGCTCCATCATGCAATCTGACATTGTGAATCTAGGTACAGAAAACAATCCTCAATATGTAAATCTGGGCAGTACCTGTACTCCCTAGGAAAAAACACCCTTTATTAAGCTCTTCAATGATTTCAAAGACATATTTGCATGGACCTATGATGACTTGAAAACATTTGACCCTAATATAATGCAACATGTCATTCCTATGAAACCAGAGGCTAAGCCTTTTCAACAAAAATTGAGGAAAATGCATCCCAGCCTAGAACCAGCAGTCAAGAAGGAGCTGAATAAACTCCTTGCTGCCAGAATTATTTTCCCATTTCGGCATGCACAGTGGGTGGCAAACCTTGTCCCCGTCAGAAAGAAAAATGGTGATATCAGGCTATGTGTTGATTTCTGGAACCTGAATAAGGTTTCAGATAAAGACAATTATCCTGTGCCTACAATGGAGAAAATATTGCAGCAGGTCTCTGGATATGAGATGTTTTCACTCCTATATGGATTTTCAGGGTACAACCAAGTGTTGGTATCCAAAGCTGACCAGTTGAAAACAACCTTTAGGACTCCTTGGAGAACCTATGCCTATAGGAAGATGCCATTTGGTCTCATAAATGTCGGAGCAACATTCCAGAGGGAAATGGACATCGCCTTCAGAGGCCTCATTGGTAAGTTTGTTGTTATTTATCTTGATGATATTACTGTCTTTTCGAAAAACAGAACTAATCATTTAACTCATCTCAGGAGAGTTTTTGAGCATTGCAGGAAGTATGGGATTTCTCTAAACCCTAAGAAATCTATCTTTTCAGTCACAGAAGGCAAGTTACTGGGTTTTGTTGTGTCTAAACAAGGTATCAATATCGACCCAGAACGTACCCTTGCTATATCACAGATTTCGATGCCTCACTCAAAAAAGTCTATGCAGTCGTTTCTTGGGAAGATAAATTTTGTTTCTAGATTTATTCCTGGGTTCACAGAAATTGTTAGGCCGCTTCAAAAAATGATCAAAAAAGATGCTGACTTTAAATGGTCCACTGAAGAGAGGCAATTTTTTCATGACATCTTAAAAGCCATTGCTGAAGCCCCTACTCTAACTAGCCCAGATTTTTCTAAACCCTTCATTTTGTATACATTTGCTTCTGATTCTTCATATGCTGCTGTTCTGACACAGAAAAACCAGGAAAATAATGAAGCTCCTATCGCTTTCACGAGTTCTGGTTTGAACGGGGAAGAATTGAATTATCCAGAAGTGGATAAGCAAGCTTTCGCTGTTTTCAAATCTGTCAAACATTTCAGGCCTTACTTGCTGAAGTCCCACACCAAAGTCATTGTACCATATTCTGTGGTTAGAAACCTCTTGGTGCAAAAGGATATCGGTGAAAAACGAGCACACTGGGTTACAGCACTTCAGGAATACGACCTGGAAATAAAACCTTTAAAAATTGTCAGGGGACAAGGGCTCTGCAAGCTAGCGGCTGGCTCTGCGGACAGTTATGAACCTGATCTACAGTTCTTCAGTGAGCCTTCCTTATTTGAAAGGGAAGTTTTTCCGATCTCTACTCCTCCTGATTCTTGGTATAATGATATTAAGTTCTTTTTATTGCATGGCAACGCACCTGAACATTTAGACCCACGTAATAAAAGAGCTTTGAGATTGAGATCTGCTCCTTATCAGCTTATTGATAACATTTTGTTTAGAAAGAATTTCGAAGGAGTCCTCCTTCGTTGTCTAGAAAGAAATGAGGATGATAATGTGTTATCTCAACTACATGCAGGAAAAGCTGGAGGACACTTTAGCGGAGAAACCACTACTCATAAGATACTTAAAGATGGTTACTACTGGCCCACATTGTTCAAAGACACATATGCTTTCGCCAGAAAGTGCCAAGAGTGTCAAAGAGCAGGAGGCAGACTGAAAAAGGCAGCATTACCCCTCCAGCCGGTAATTATCGAAGTCCCATTTCAGCAATGGGGTCTAGATATTGTTGGCCCAATCACACCAGCTTCTTCACAGCAGCATAAATACATTCTTACAGCCACAGACTACTTCACTCGATGGGTTGAAGCCATCCCGTTGCGAGTAGTCAATTTAGATCAGGTGATAGCTTTCCTTGATTCCTTTATCATCACTAGATTCGGCCTGCCGGAGTCTTTAATCTTTGATAATGCGACTTATTTTTCGTCTATTAAATTAACTGAGTATGCATT
This sequence comes from Pseudotsuga menziesii, assembly GCA_001517045.1. Classification (NCBI taxonomy): domain Eukaryota; kingdom Viridiplantae; phylum Streptophyta; class Pinopsida; order Pinales; family Pinaceae; genus Pseudotsuga; species Pseudotsuga menziesii. The sequence goes on along the minus strand of LPNX010126467.1, from coordinate 66,018 downwards.
AGAAAAAGGAATAAAATTAAAGTATTCTGCTAATTATTACCCACAGGGTAATGGGTTAGCAGAATCTTCCAATAAAAATCTGATCAAGATTCTGAAACGCACTGTGGCTAACCATCATAGGAATTGGCATACTGCTCTGTTAAGTGCTTTGTGGGCAGACAGGGTGACCCCCAAAGCTGCTATAGGAAACTCTCCCTTTTTCTTGGTGTATGGAAAGGAAGCTATTTTGCCTCCTCACCTGTTCCTACCCTCGTTACAGCTTTCTCATTCAGTGCAGGAGATACCATGTTCAGCCATGGAACATCGAATTAACACTTTATATAAACTGGAGGAAGATAGGGAGTTGGCTAGGAAGAAATTTGAAAAACACCAGCATACTGTGAAGCGCTGGTTTGACCTCAGAAAGTTAGTCAGTTGGGACCTGGAAGTAGGTGACTTAGTCTTAAAATGGGACAAGGAACATGAAGATAAAGGAAAACATACGAAGTTTCAATGCCTGTGGCTGGGACCATTTATTATTACAGAAAAACTTGGTCCTAGCACTTTCAGGTTACAAACATTGGAAGGTGAGGTTGATGACCTTCCAGTAAATGGTCACCTAATCAAGAGATATTTCTGTTGATCCTTCTCAAAGGATCATCCTGTATATACCTGGTGTGGTGTGCTTGCTTGAAAGATTTTATTTCCTTTGCTTTTGATCTATGTGTATTTTTCCATATTTATTTGTTGTTTTGTTTGTGTGTTTTGAACCTGGCAGATTCATCAAACATTAAACTGATAACCCATTTCATGTTCTGTAATTCATCTGGAAATCATGCACAAAGGCATTACTATCCTGGAAACTGTCATTCTGTTTTACTTCTTGAACAGAGAATGGTATTTTCATTGTTCTGAATTTTACCGGTAGCTTGTAAAACATATTAATATTAATTAATTATATCAGTTTCTGCAACAAATATGCCCAAAGAGATTAAGGCAGTGTATGGTAAAGTCATCTATTTAAATATCTTACGCCATCCCTTTTTTCGTAAAGAGAATCAGATTTTCCTCCCTATCTGCTAAGATAATCTCATCTGGGATTAACAATAACTACATTCTGAACATAGATGGACTAGAACATTTGAAAAAAACCATCTGAAGGACAGAAGGTCTCGTGATGAGCCGGTCTATTTAGGATCATAAGTTTACATCCAGTAACATTGTCGTCTCCGGTTACCAAGCCTGGGCAATGACCCTTGGACATAAAACTCTGAGGGGTGAAAGGTCTCATCACGAGCCGGTTCATTTTACTGTCATGTAGATTGGTGACTGACATGATTACTACCGGGTTATCAATCCTGAATCATGGCCTTCATGACTAATGAAATTATAAAAATAATAATAATAATAATAATGGCAACAGTTCATCTTGCCCAGAATTGTAGACTTTTAACTACCAGATGGGATACTGGCATTCTGTGGGTTTTGAAGCAACCCTATCGAGGCTATGGACGCCTGTTGGCAGCAGGGCTATGCTTGTGGTATTGAGGTTTTATCTTTTAAGACTAAACCATCTACTGTTCTATTCTTTAAGGACTGATTTTTGCTAGAAACCTGATTTGTATCAAATAAATAAATGAATCTGCGATCTTCTGGTAATGTTTAGAACTGTGAAATACTTGAATCTATTTGAGGTGCTAAAATGGTGTTCTCTATGTAATGGCTTATATTAAGGATTTGATTTCTTTGCTCACATGATTTCAGGTAAATGAACAGAGATAACTGTTTCATCCAACAAGTCGCCATCTGTTGTGCCCCTGCTCAACAGCCTTGTAAAATCATTATTTCATCAAACAAAATCCCATTTTGTTTGATGAAATGTTTAAATTTTAAAGGGATAAATTCAATCAATCTCCAACTACTGAAAGGGTGGTTTTTTTTGGGCTACTGATTCATTGAAATTTCACATTTTAAATAACCTTTGCAAATTACGTTGGAATAATGAAATCACTACCTTAGAGTTATTGTTTTGGATGAATTTGTACTAGGCAAGTTAAAGCATGAGTCTTTATGATCATCAATTGTCATCCTAGTCTTGTATTTTGTCCAAAGCATTATAAATTTATTTTATTGATTTCGTTATCATGGTATTTATAAGGTCACATTACTATAGTTTGCATGCGCAGTCCGAGTGATGGTTATCAAAGGTCAAATCTTTGTAACTCCGATGAAGCCTGGACATATGTCTTATGTGCCATATCCTAAGTTTGCAAACCATCGTTGATTTTGATTGATTGTCATAAGGTAATATTTCAAGGTTCAGTTTCGAGTGCATGGTTTGTCATTATATTTCATTGTTCGTCACCTTTAAAAGGTAGGTCAAATCCATGATAAGGGAGCATGTATTATGGTTATCGTTGGATTGATATATGTCACATCCTATATCCCGATTTACTTATTGCGAAACCAATATGCTATCATGACACTGGTACTTGAACTGTCCATTGCGTTTAAGTGTTGGTACGTATTCCTCGTCGTGGCTCCTTGTCATTAGAACACCTGTTATGCGTACAACGAGCGGCCTCCCATCATTTAATTCAGGATAAATCATGATATTATCAGTCGCCCAGGGTCTTCAACCGTCATTTGTGTCATCAATTGATTACCACTACGAGCGCTGATGCCTTCATTCATGCCAAACCCGCAGGGGTATACTCTGTGTTTATGCATGGATTATCATGTTCGTCACCTGGTTTTTCTTAGCCTTCATTCCAAGTGCTCACTACCCCGTGTTCTGTCTCTTACCGAGCTTTGGTACCTATTTTGCATTCGGTTACGCATTTGGACACAGCCAGTGATGGCACCTGTAGTTAGGGTTGAACCCTGCGAGATGACCCTGCTAAATTCGAAACCTGAACTCGCAGTAAAAGTTGAGGACATAGGATGGATGCCGTTCTTGAAGAAATTCTCTGACTCAAACCCTGAAGTTACTAGGGTTTTTGGTCTCTCCCTGGTCGATTTTCAAGTAGAAGTTGGGGGTCTTCAGTTCAGGGTTGATGAAAGGTCAATAGCAGCTGCAACAGGTTTGTCCCTGACTGGTCAGAGATGGTTCAAGTACCAGAAAATGAATATAACTGAATGGCGTCAGTTACTTAAAAACCCTGCTCAGGAAGTCTCTTTTCGAACTGGAGTGGCCCGTAAGTATTTCAGGAAAGAAAGGCATCCTGCCCTTGATTTGATTCATCGATACTTGACCTGGGAAGGCCGGTTATCATCAGCGTATGTATACCACCTTCGGCTTATGTCTGTTTTTATAGGGTTTCCATTGAATTTACCTTACTATCTTTTACATAGCCTGTTCAAGATGTCTAATGCTATTAAGAAAGGCCCTAAACACGTCAGTCACAGCCTCTTTCATCATGGTCTGGTTCGTATGCTGATTGATAATGAGTTGTTGAAGTCGGGTCGGTCCTGGGACGAGTTTGTAGAGTCAAATGGTTTTGCTTCGTTTTGTCATTACATGTTCGACAATCTTGATGATTGTAGCAAGCACAGAGATCCGAGTTCAGCCTCAGTCCCTCCTCCGCGCAAACCTCTGTCGAGCCCTCGCCGTATGAGTCCTCAACCCTGCAAAGACTCCATGGATAAACCAGTGAAAGGTGCTCATACACCTCTAGGTTCTAAGCGTGTTAGGTCAGCCTCATCCCTGTCACCAACAACCCCACAAAATGATACAAATAAGATTCGTGGTCGTGGGCAAGATAGACCAAGAGCTAAGTTGGCGGCTAGGTTCACCAGAAGCATGAAAAAAACTAACTTTGTCAAAACTCCTATAGTTGACAAGCTTCACGTGGAGACTGTGGTTTTGGATGATGAGGAATTGGATTTCCCTTCGCCTGATAATGATAATGTTGTTCACCCTGAAATTGTTGCAAACCCTATCGACGAGACTCCTCCCGTGGTTGATGAGGACATCCCTGTGCTCGACAAAGAAGTTCGAGTGGATGCTGTTATTAACTCTCCAGTTAAAGAAAAGCCTGTGCACACGAATTCACCTGGTGTGTATTGTGTTGCAGACATGGCTCACCCATTGTTCATTAATTGTCTGTTAGACAAAATTCGTACTATGGAAGAAAGGGTTAATGACATGGCAGTAAATCGTGAATTGGTTAAGGTTGATAACGCTAGGTTAAAGGCGAAAGTTGATGAGAATGATCAACAGCTTCTCCGACTGAGAAATCATAAGAATAAGTTAATCCAGAGAGTTCTCAAACTTCAGGATGAAAATGATAAGAGTGATGAAAAGGTTCGTGAGCTTAACGCTCAGATTGCACTCATGCAATTCAGGGCTCCTTCGCCGAGTCATTCTAGTGGGGTCAATATTCAAGTTTTCAATGCACCGGTTAATTTGTGATTATGCTGGATCTATTTGCTGTCAGGTTTTAGTTTTGAATTTTGGTGATCTTTGTACAGGTAATTATGTATTTTATTTTATTTCATTCATTATTTATTATTTATCATTTTGATTTGTGTTTATGTTTTAATTTTGTTACTTGATTTACTGCAGGTGTTATGGTGGCTATTTACGCCCAGGTTTTGAGGACTGTTCATTTTTGGATAATATTCCCCATCAATCGGAACAGATCCATTTCCATATTTTCCAGGTCCTATTTCAATTTTCATGGATCGAACTGTTATCTTTTCATGGTGTTTTATTTCTATTGAAAAATGACACGCTACACTTGTCATTTTTAATGGATAATTAGTTGGATTCGATCTAGGTTATCTCAAACTTTTAGGGATGTTAGTTTTTGAAAACATGTATTTAAGGATTGAAAGTTTATGCGATTAGGGTCGATAGTTTATGGAAGGGAAGGTACAAGACTAGAGTTTAAAATACCTGTGACTTTTGGACAGCTATCTGTCTGCAGCCATGACATCTTGAACTGGTGATATTTTAATATATGTTCTAGTTTATATACTTAGCATCTATTTTGGATTTCTGTCAGTCTTGTTATCTCCTTTTTATATTTTATTTATGTTTGTCAAAATTCTCTACAGAGTTTTACAAATATACATCTCTTGTGTAATTATCGATTTTCATGTTTTTTATTTTGCTAATATATCATGTTGTGTAATTGACAATCGATATTGTTGTTTATATGATTGGTAATCATTACTGTATGGTTTTGTTGATATTTAAACTTTTTTAAATATTACCAAAGTGTATCCGTGCGGTAGTTCTATTAGCGTAAATTGATCTCATGGTTAATTTCTCCCGTCGCTCCTGATCAGGATAGGAAGTAGATTAGGATTATATTTTGTTTATTTTCTGAAAAAATATATTTGAACCAGATCCCTCTTTATGAATTATATTCAGATTATTCTTGTTGTAATTATTGTACAAGGTGTAGATGACATGTATTTGTAAAATATTAACTGTGTGTGTATTTATTTTTCTGTATTTATACTTCATCAGATTCAAGTTAATTAAATTTGATAGTCTAACATCCTGTAACATATAACCTGAATTAACCTTTTGTAAACCATAAAGATAGGTTTGACTAACAATCAGTAGCGTTAACTTTAACCATAATTCTTTAATAATTTTAGGCCAACAGAGCCTTTAAACCTGTCGGGAACGACTATCCCAAACAGCTTGGAGCCTGCTCTCAGGATCCCGGTCTGGGTCGTTTTCCACCGTTGCGTGCATAGTCAAATACGCACGTCAACATGTCCCAATAGAAAGAAAAGTCCAAGCCTCCCAAGAAACAGAATTTTTGCAGTAATAAACAAAACAACAAGGGTCCCAAACTCTCTTAGTCAGCTCCTTCCTTAAAAAATGATAAAGGATCCAAGAAAAAAGGAAAGAAGACTGAGCGTCATTGCATTTTTTGTGGGAAAGATAATCATGATGAATCTAAGTGTTTTAAGAAAATGGCATCCTTGGAAGCAGCAATGAAGAAGCACCACATCATCCTAGATTCGTCTTCAGAATCTACCTCTCATGGACATGCACTTTGTGCTTCTGGTTACTCTTATACTGCATCTTCTTCTTCTACTTCAAATGAATAGCTCATTGATTCTGGAGCATCTTATCATATGGCTAAGGATAAAGCCATATTTTCTACTATGCATGAATGTAACACCAAACAAATATTTGTTGGTCATGATAGATCTCTAAGTGTTGTAAGATATGGAACAGTTCCAGTAGAAAATGTTCATTTCAATGATGTACTATGTGTTCCAAAAATTTCTTGCAATTTGTTATCAGTCTATCAAATTACTCAGTCAGGTCAAGGTAAAAATGTGACGTTTACACCTCACCAAGTTGTAATCAAGGATTTTAAAAATCCTCAAAATGTCCTTGCTAATGGAACTATTGATGATATTACCAGGTTATACAAATTTAACAACTTTGGGTCATCACCTTTTCCTTCAGTTTTTGTTGCTCATAGTGATAACTTGAGTAAACTTTGGCATGAGCGATTTGGTCACTTAAAATATCACTCATTGCAACAACTATGTAAAGACAAAATGGTGACTGGTCTTCTGCTAGTATCTTACAAGGATGGTGTTTGTTTCGGTTGTGTACTCGAAAAACATCATTGGGACAGTTTTGACAAACGTGCCTCTTTGCACACCTCAGTTCCCTTGGAGCTTGTGCATAGTGAATTGTGTGGCCCTCTTCCATCTACTTCCTTTTTTGGTTTCAAATATTTCTTAACTTTTATTGATGACTACTCCAGACGCACTTGGGTTTACTTCCTAAAACTTAAGAGCGAAGTATTTAACATGTTCTTGGCCTACAAGGCCCTTGTTGAAAAACAATCTGGTCATCAAATTATTAAGTTAAGATCTGACAATGGAGGAGAATATGTTAACAAGAAGTTCACTACTTTTTGCACTGAACAAGGAATCCAACAACAGCACACTGCTCCATATACACCACAACAAAATGGTGTAGCTGAATGAAAGAACCGCACTTTAAAAGAAATGGCTAATTGTATAATCCAATCTAAGGGACTAAGTCTTCAATATTGGGATGAGGCCATAAATTATGCAAATTACATAGTTAATTGCACACCCACTAAAGTTTTACAAGGTATAACACCGAAAGAAGCATGGAGTAAAATTAAACCAGATGTAAGTCACTTTCATGTGTTTGGTTGTGAAGCATGGGCTCACATTCCGGATGAAAAATGGAAAGCATTGTAGCCTAAAAGTGAAAAGTGCATATTTGTTGGATAATCTGAAGATGTAAAAGGTTATATAATTCTTCATCCCCATTCACATGATATAATCATTAGAAGAGATGTTAAATTTGATGAAAATATCTTGGCCTACGAGCCTAACTTGGTGGGTGTGCCATCTTTGGCCTGCGAGCCCGATCTGGCGATTGTGCCTTCTTCTTCTTCTTCCAACTTCCTTGACAGGTTTCCAACTCCAATTTCTAATGATGACAATGAGGATGAAAATCCACCTCCGCCTTCTCATGTTCCTCCAATTGCACCAGCACCAATACTTCCTCGATGGGTCTATTCAACATGTGAAGCAGCTGGTGATCTTGCGGGTGATCCTAGAGATCAATGTCGAACCCGTTCTCAGTTTCAGCAAGCCTCTTCTCTTCTGGCTCAAGTTTCTGAGAATCATGATCCAAAAATTTTTGCAGAAGCTTCAGGAAATCCAGATTGGGATGCAGCTATGGATGAAGAATATCGTTCCTTAATGGCGAACGATACTTGGCATCTTGTTCCTTTTCCAAAAGGAAGAAAACTTGTCAGATGTAAATGGGTCTACAGAACTAAGTATGCATCAGATGGAAGTGTTGAAAGACTTAAGGCAAGGTTAGTTGCCAAATGTTTTTCCCAAGTTGAAGGGATTGACTACAATTAAACCTTTTCCCCTGTAGCAAAAATGAACTCCATCCGCCTTGTTCTTTCCCTTGCAGCCTTACATAACTGGGAAGTCCATCAAATGGATTTCAATTCTACCTTCATACATGGTGATTTACATGAGGAAATTTACATGGAACAACCTCCTGGACATGTTCAGAATAACTCTAGCCTTGTTTGTCTCCTTAAGAAATCCTTATATGGCCTTAAGCAAGCTCCTAGATCTTGGTATGCCAAAATGGATAGCTTTCTCCTTGACACTGGTTTTTCTAGATGTCATTCTGACCCTAATGTCTATACCAATAAAGTAGGAAACCATCTCATCATACTTGTTCTTTATGTTGATGATCTTATCCTTACTGGTAGTGACCCTAACCTTATAACCCATGTGAAATCCAGTCTTAAGCAAAATTTTGAAATTTCATACTTAGGACATTTTGTAACGTCTCGGTTTTGACCCCATTTGCATGATGTATATAATGTAATTAATCATGGTGACGAGCTAAAGGCAAAAGCCCCACCATCGATTTGGTTGTGTATGTTTCAGCAATGGGGATAGTTGCCGATGGCATGTCATTCTACTTGGAACATTATAAGTATGACATCATGTAAACACGCACGTCAATTAAAATAAACCACAACCAGCTACGACAGTGCAACGTTGAATGAAAAGGGCATGATTCCAAAGGATAAGGGGTGGAGGATGTCAAACCTTGGTTATGGGGAAAAAACCCATGTGTTGCCACCTTTGAATTGTCACCTTTCTTGTCTCATCCAACCTCTTCCAACCTCTTTATTGTTTTGTTGAGTTAGTTGGGGGCAGTTATTGCAAAAGTGGTGGTGGTTGTGGAGGACTGTCAGTCCTTGCCCACTCACCCACGACTGCATTCACTCCACTCTCCCATGACTCCATTCTCCCACCGCGCGTTCTCTTCTGGGTCTGTTCGTTCCTCATGGTAGTCTGCTCACCCTCACGCATAGGGAGTTGTTCACTCTCGTGTAGGGACGCGTAGGAAGTTGGTATGGTCCTCACCTTCACAGTGATGGTCTGTTCATCCTCTCCATGACGCACTCTTTCCTGGTCTGTTCACTTTCACGCTGTTTGTCAGCCTGTTGTGGCGTTCTTTCCATTCGTAGAGACCAGCGAGTTGTTCTCTCGCGGCCTGACCTTCTCACGCAGCCAGGAGAGGAGCTGCTTATCGGTGCTCATTCACACTTTCCACAGAGTGGAATCAGGTATGTTTTCCTCTGTGTTTTATGGTCTGGTGCAAGTTCCCTCATGCATAGACTGTTGGAGTCGTTTTTCCATGTTGTGAGCCGTGCTCACTGATTTCGTTTTGGGACTGTTGTCTTCCCATGGTTTGTTGGCTGCGGTGTCCAACTGTGTTATGGACTGCTATGGATTCCTAGTGAGTCACTGTATGTCATCACCAATGTCCCTGTTTTGGGGACTATGTATAGTTGCCATCGTTTTCATTGTGGGTTGTGGTTGTTGATGCACCCTGGTTTGGGTTGCTGTTGAGTTGTTTTGGCCACGCTAGGGCCAAGAACAACTCTGGTTGGCTTGTGGCTTGAGCTGTGTTCACCTGTCGGTTGGGGCTGTCACATGTCGGTTGTCTTTTCCTTCTTCACATGGCTGTGAAGGGATTGTTTTGCTGTGAGTATGCAGTGGTTCGTCTTCGGACTGTGCTGGCTTGGCCGATCTATTGAGGGCCTGATAAACCCAGCGGTGTTGGTTTGGATGATTGTCAAACCTTGGCTATGTGTAAGCCTGCATTGACCCTTATCCTTGGAGGAATCATGCCTAGCTCGGGGGTGGCAGCGTTGCTAAGAGATTGATGAGCACGCTGGCCTATGGTTGGGTGGAACTTTGTAGCGACGTAGCTGGTTGCGGGGTGAATTCTCCATCAAAAGATAAGTGCTGCTAACTATCTCATCTCTGCAATTATATCTACTGTATTATGTAAAATTATGAACATGTTAAATGTTGGTTATGTCTATGTTTTCTTCCGCTGAATGCTGAATAGCCATGCATTTCTGTGTGTATTATGTTTAAGTAAAAATTAGTAACAACATTTACCTTGTTTATGTTCATGGGGCTGTTTGCCCATTTGTATGTGTGGTGTTCGTCGCGTTCCTCTTCGCCAGTGTGAGGGTTGGGGGACGTGACACATTTGCATTATTTTCTTGGTCTCCAAGTCTTGCAAACCAAAGAAGGAATCTTTCTTTCCCAGTATAAGTATGCGTGTGACCTTCTTCATCGCTTCCACATGGAAGATTGTAAACCAGCCCTTTCTCCCTTCCAGTCTGGAGTCAAACTTTCTACCACTTGTACTTCCCCTGAAGTAGATGCCACCTTGTATCGTCAGCTTGTTGGTAGTCTTTTATACTTGACTCATTCCCGTCCTAACCTTTCCTTTGCCATTGGTCATGTTGCCTGTTATATGCAAACTCCTCATGAAAGTCACTAGAAAGCAGCAAAAAGAATACTTCGATATATTCTAGGTACAATTCAGTTTGGAATTCATTACAGTATAGGGGGGAAACCTTTGTTGGTTGGTTTCACTGATTCAGATTGGGTCGGCGATCCTGATGATCGAAAGTCTACTGCAGGTTATGTTTTCAGTCTGGGATCTGGACCTATCAGTTGGGCTTGTAAGAAACAACAAGCTCTTGCTCTTTCTTCAGTAGAAGCAGAATATCGAGCTGCAGCTAATGCCAGTCAAGAAGCTTTGTGGCTTCGACAGATCCTTTCAAAGTTTGGGTTCAAGCAGCAGCAGCCTACTCCACTTTGGTGCAACAATCAAAGTGCCATCAAGCTTGCCAAAGATCCATTTTTACATCAGCGCAGCAAACACATTGAGCTACACATGCACTTCATCAGAAATCTTATTCATGATAGTGTTATTGAAGTTCTCTATTGCCCTACAAATGATCAAGTTGCAAACATCTTCACCAAGTCTCTTATAGAAGCGAAGTTTTCTAAACTTCGGTTTATGTTAGGAGTTCAGGAATGTGTCCTTAAGGGGGGATAGGCTCTAATGCCTCCTTCCTTCTCCTATTAGTGTCACTTTTGTAAATCCTTCAATCCTATCCCAGGTTGTTCTTAAGGGGGGATGTTAGGATATTTAGACACTTAAGAGTTAGTTAAGATCAACTTGTGTAATATATCCGTTAGGTAAAAGTGTGTTTCTTAGTATGCATTAGTATGCATTTGTAAATATTCTAATCCAACGGTCACAATATGTTCTAGACATAGAGTGATCCGACGGTTCAACTTCTCTTAGATCATACCTACCATTGATTCGTGGATTAACACCCGATTGGTCTATGATCTCTATTTAAAGAGCATAGAGGGTCCTTGGCTAGTTGATCGATTATGAGAAGCTCATGTAACTTTCTTTCTTTTGCATAATAAATTGCTCCAAGTAGCTATTTGGCTGGGGACGTGGACTGTTTCCCTCTTGAGGGTTTTAACCACGTGACAAACATCGGTGTGTTGATATGTGATCTGTTTGTGTGAAGCGGTATCTAAAGGTGTTTGTTCTTTTGGGAGTACCCTGTGTACCCAAACAAAAAAAACCCTTTGGCAAAAGAAATCTCCTCTGAAAACCCCTTCAAAAATATTTTTACTTATACGAAATGAAGAGGTGCAAAAATAATGAGGCTCTTTCGTTTTACTTATACGAAATGAAGAGGTGCGAAAATAATGAGGCTCTTTCGTTTTACTTATACGATTTTTTTTTCTGGCCGACGAATTTTTTTTGCGCTTAGTTTTTCAGCTAAACAACCTTGCTTGTAACGTCTCCGTTACGGAAAAACATTGTTCGGTCGAATAATTATTCAACTGAATAACCTCTGAAACCTATAACCTGCACAATTTTCAGGTTTCTCCATTTTCGAAAGGTAGAATGGATGCCTTACACTACATATCAACTGTCAGACTTGATACCTTTAGTTTCGTCATTAAATCTACTTTCCGTAGGTATAGATTTTGTTGTGTATAGGTGAGATTCGATATTTTTATTTTTTTTGTTTCTTATCATGTGTCGAGTTTAGTTTCATCTCTTTCAAAATGCGGTGAAATGAAAATATATAACTTTAAAAATACACCGCCCAAAAAATTGAAACAAATATGGTGTGCTTAATTGGAGTGTCTACTTCAAAAGGGTATTCATAGATTTTTAAGTTTTATAGTCAATTGAAAGAAAAGTGGTGCAACCAAAAACATGTTTAAAACCGACAAGGTTTTCCCATTGATCGAATTCAAAAAAATATTATAATTAGTATATAGATCCGTTGGTTACAAAGTTATAGTCATCGCAATAGTATATTGTGTGTAGATTGTCGTAGCATATTTGTTTTTTGCAAAACACAACTTTAACAATGATTTTACGGGCGCAACCAAACATGACTATTTTTTAGTCATTTCATTTCATAAGGACACACTGTCAAATATTTTCCGAAACAACATATCAAATCTCAATAAAAAAAAATTCAAAAAATTATGAATAGAAATCTAACATAATTCTCTAAAATTTTTGCTTTTACTTGAAAGTGAAATTCTAAACGAAAATATCACTTTCGTTTGCCCAAAGTTGAAAAGCATGAAAAAATCAAATTTATTTTCTCATAAGACCCCCCAAAATAGACACCCATTTTCATGGATTCACCCTGAACCATGATAACCATGTCCATAATATCACAATCATATCAACCATGACCATGGTATGGTAATCATGTCAACCATGCCCATGGTCTGACAACCAAGTCAACCATGTCCATGGTATACAAACTAGATGAAGCAAGGTATGACATTACCATGGGTGACCATGTAATGTGTGCTTTGCATGACTATGTTCAAGTATTGTCATCCATGCTTATGGATGTCAACCATGGTTTATTGTGGTCAACTTAGTCAATCATGGATGTCATGATGGTGATCTTGACTACATCATGTCAAATATATGCTTCCCATTTCCAGGTTGACCATATGTTTAAATAGGCCCAAAATAATTAACCATGTCATCGTCAACCATGGTCCTTTTCATTGTTGCACATGGCCAACCATGGTGGAGATGACCATGGTCAACCATGGTTAACAGTCATGGTTGACCATAGTGTCCATCTTTAAGCATGGGTATGGTCAACCATGTCGACAATACCTAGGAAATTCATTTCCAAAAAAATTTACTATTAATAAATGAAATAAATATTCAAAAAATAAAATATTATACAAAAACATATTTTCTAAAGCTATTTTTTTTTAATGTTTACTTTTAAATACAATAATTTAAATATTTTTTTTAAAATAATATTTACAAAAGAAAAATACAAAAATAATTATTCATTTGTTTACTATAGAAAATAAGTTTATTTATACTTTTTTCCCATATTATTTTATCACACTATTATACAAGACTATACAAATTTAAAAAATAATATTGTTTCCCTTTTATTTTAATAATACTACTAATACTATTAATAAGAATATTAGTATTAGTATTAGTATTATTGTTATTAAAGATACAATTTAATAATTTTAATATAACCATAATCACATAATCATATGTGTCGTAGTCGTCCTCGTCATCATCATCATCATTTATTTATTATTATTATTATTATTATTTTAATTATTGCAATAAAATCATTAATACTAATAATAATACTAATAATATTTATTATTATTATTATTATTATCATTATTATTATTATTAAAATATTACTAATAATAATATTACTAATTATTATTATTAGTTTTATTTGTTTTATTATTATTCTTATTATTAAAAAACAATTTAACAATTTTAAGGGTACCATAATCACATAATCATAGGGTAAGTGTAATAATACTAATGCTAATAATTATAATAATAATAATACTAAAAATAATAATAATATTTATTAATATTATTATTAATATTAATAAATTATTATTAATATTAATAATGTTAATATTAGTAATAATAATTACATGAATTCAAGGGTCGCAGGTGTGGGGGGATCCTCTTGGATCCCAGAGGACATGTTGAACAAACCTTCACTTGGGGCCTTGGACATAGGACCAACAATGAGGCTGAGTGGTTAGTGCTCCTATAGGGACTACAATCCTTAGTCAGTAAAGACCTTCACAAGATAACGATCTTTGGAAACTCTTGGCATGTTATTTTCAAGATGATTAATGGTTACACCTCCAATTCAATTAATTGTCGTCGTCTGTATGACAAAGTTAAGCCTCTCATGTCTAAATCCTATGAGCTATTCCACATTCTTCACAACAATAACTCTGCAGTGGATGCCTTGGAAAACATGGGGGCCTCCCTACCTCAAGGTCATTTCAATCTTAACGAAAAAGCCCCTTACACCAAATTCATTCCCTAATGGTTTGTCGGGCTTACTCTTTCCTCTCTCAAGGAAAGTGGTCTTCCCTCTCTCCACTCCTTGAAGGGTCTCTTATTTCCCCTAAAGGTTTACTAGAAGAACTCCCCCTCCATTCACCTTATCCCTCCACCTGTTATCCTTCCTTCTCCCCCTCCCCTTTTCCCTCCATCTCCTCCTTATTTCTTTCCCTAGCTATTTTCTTACCCCTCTCCCTTATCCCTCCCTTCACCCTTCTTCTTCATCACACCGCCTCACGCCATCCTCCCATAGCTGGCTCCCACCTCATGCTTCTTCCCAAAGGGTCTTCCCACTTAATGCGTTGTCCTGCCATCACACTTAACCCCGTCGCGTGGATCTCTCACAGCCTGCATCCTCTCTTGGACAACGTAGGATTTATGGCTCACCTCCCCTAGGTCAATTGCTTCCTCCCCTCGCACGCTCCAAGTCTTATTGATCACCTCACTATGTCTTCTCCTCGAAGCTGCCTGCAATCTCATTTCTCTCCTTCTCTCGGCTCTGTTCGACATGTGATTCCTCCGGAACGCATTCTCTTGGATGTCATAGCAGGCGTAAAGAAGGGTGGTTGCAGGAAATTTCATGGGAAGCTCTCCCCCTCACCAGGACTTTTGTGAAGGAAAGGCTAGACTTGCAGCCTTCTCCTATTGCTCTTATAGAACCCTTACAGGCTCTTTGTTGTGGTTTGCAAGCATTGATTCTAGCCCTAGTCTCCCGTCCAAAGTTCAGTCTCTCACTGCTGAGAAAAACACAATTTTGGGCTGTCATTGTTCAGGGTGGAAGGAAGGTGCAGTGGGAACTTTATCTTGTCAAAGCAAGGAGGGTGCCTCCCTCCAGCAGGAGATTAAAGTGCTAAAGTATATCCTTAGTGGCCTCTCTGCCGAGAATCAGGCTTGTGTGATAGCAGGTTCAGTCCGTGCTCTACATAGAAACTTCGCCCGTATTGATATTTCTCTAGGAAATGGCAGCATGTATCAGGCTAATGAAAACATTGGCATTATGGATGTAAAGAAGAATCTTAGGCATCTCTACGAGATGATGTCGATAGGCATAATGGATAATAAGGAAATAGCAGAGGAGGTCAAGAGCATGGGGGAAGTGGTAAGTTATACATCTCTGCAAATCAACAACCATGATGCGAGGATCGATGACAACGAGAGCAACCTCAGGGAGATGATGGGTAAGGTCGATAGAATTCAGGAAGATCTCCAGCACCTGATCAATATGAACTAGAGTAGCAAGGTGAAGGAATCCCCGGTAGCTACATCACACCCCATGGAAGAGGAATTAGTGGTACAGACCATGAATCCCAGAGGGAATCCTTAATCGGTTCTCTCTTAAAAATGTTAATATGTTTTACTGTATTTTGCTTTGTAGTAATTTTATAAGGTTATACACTACCCCAGGCACTAGTCGTTTTGCAAATTCCCTCTATGGAGTTTTTTGTTCATCTCTTTGGATCAGTTTTGTATGCAGCATTTTTGAAGTGCAAGAACTCTCTGTTCCCGTTTTATTCTTTGTAATGAATGGCTGTGCACAACCTCTTTTATAAAAAACCTTCTTAGTTTTTGTTAAAAATAATAATAATAATTACATGATTCAATATTTAATTTCTAAATAATAATAATAATTAGAAAACAATAATATTAGTACTATTATTTTCTTACTCAAAATGGTTAGATAACTAACACAACAACATAAAACATTTTATGTTGTTGTGTTAGTTATATATAAAACTAATAAATACCACAAACAATAACTATAACTGAAAAAGGTTTTCTATTTAATGCAAATATCTTAGGTATAAGAGCTTTCAAATGATTGACTTTCCTCCATCCCTACAACACCAAATCACATGTCAAAACACAATTCAACCAGATAATACAACAACATTTACTCTCGTAATAGCTCTAAAATACTCATAAACATTCAATAGCTCACATTTTTATAATAAATAATATATATTATTGTATTATTAATATATGCAAGTTGCGACACTGGGACGCTACCGCAAGTCAATGGATTGAATCCTTTGGAAATTTGAAGAGGTTCAAAGAGGTTCAGGTTACGAACCCATAGATTATGTAAACCTCAGCATACTTCACTTGCATGTAGAGTAACCATACTTCAATTCAAAGAAAATAGAAGAGAGTGGCGCCTCTCTTGGACTTATACAGAGAAGAACAAGTTCAGAATTAGATTAAAGTGATCATATTCATGTCCAATACATAAATTTGTGAAAATTTCCATAGAAATCACTTTGAACGGATATCAATGCTGATATGTCTAGCCATTAGGGAACATGCAACGAAATACGATAACCATTCTATGCATTTTCGATCTTGAATTGATCCAACACAGTCTTGTTCTTTAATCCTTGGCTCCAGAAAACTGCCATGGATTCTTCAAACTTATATCCTCTGTACAGAGCTGGATGCTCTTCGTCAACCATGGAGGGCACGGGAGCAATGAAGGCATCGTTTGAAGGGTCATAGAATGTAGGAATTAATATACGTGCAGTGGAGGCGTTTGTTACTGCTCGATGCTCAACACTCCTAAATCTCCCATTGCTCACAACCTATTTATAAATTTTCAAATTCAAGCCAGACACCCACAAACAAAACAAAAAAGTATTAATACCATCAAGATGTGCAGAAAGGAAATCTGTATTATGTTAGTGGGATTTTTTGCTTCTTCTAACCAGCAGTTGATCTGCTAGATTGACAACAAAGGCGTTAGCTAAGGGTTCTACAGCAACCCAATTTCCATTCTTGAGTACTTGCAGGCCATTTACATTGCCTTGCATTAAAACAGTGATGCCATCTGGATCAGAATGCCGTGGCAAACCAAACGTAAGATCTGGGTCTGGGCATGATGGATAGTAATTTGTAAGCATCACTTGGGAGTGTTTTCTGAAAACTCTGTTCAAGTAATCAGAATCCAACCCCAGAGCTTCAGAATCGCAGCCAGCAGCCTTAGAACTAGGCCTCTCACCTCTGTAGCATATTTTCCAGCAATTTCTCTGGAAACAAAAATATATAGATATGTTACTACAAGGGTTACTACATGTCTTGTGAAAGAGAACAGAATCTGTTGCCTGCCTGCCTACCTGTAGGCTGCAGGTTTTTGAGGCCAAGAGGCTATGACTTCCTCAAGAGGATGACAAGGGTGCCTCATATAGTCCCTCCAATGAAGGACTGTATCTTTGCGAATATTGAAGCTTGTAGAAACCCGAACTAGCTGCTTTCGGTCCTCTGAGTAGAGGCATGCTCTATCTTCCATAGGTATTTTGAAGAATTCTTTGGTAATCGCCATCATGCTTTTCATGACCGTCTCTGGCACACCGTGGTTCACTATCTGTAAAATCAATGAGATCAATTACAAAATTCTACATGATTTTAGAAATAAACTTCAACCAATCATCCATTCATTATCAAAACGTCTGAGACTGTTTACATTTTACAATCAACCAACCCACTTAACAGAGTTTGAGAGTTTGAGTGATCAACAACCCTTTTTGGCTTTCGCTGCTATATTTTGTAAGATTCAAACCCTCATGGGTGATGTCTGTAACAGTACTTGTGTAAGCAGTAGATATTGTAACTTTTAAGTCTACGTGGAGGGACTAAAAAGCCTGGAGATGCATTTAAGATAAATCAATGTTATAAGCCTCATACATCTCTGACCATTTATTGTGAGGATCCTTGATGGGACTATAACAAGCCTTGTTTAGTCAGCTGCTATCATAACTATTAGTCTAGAATAAAAAAGTATTGAACATAACATGGATGGATGGTTGAACATGTACCTGGAAAAATCCGTCCTCCTCACATATACGTCGGATTTCTTGGATTGCCCTGGTTCTATTAGGGCCATCCAAATCTTTGAGGTCCGCCACTAGAATGCTCTCTGAGTAACAAGAGACCTCAGATATCATCTGTGGGCGTTCATGTGGAGGCAGGATATATTTGTCATGCACTTGAAGATTGTTCGTTCCATTGGACATGAGCTTTTCAATAATACCTTGGAGATCATCTGCATAGTTCTGGACTTCTGGTACTGTAGATGACATCTCTGTAGCTGTAGAGTGAAGAGTGCTCTGCAAAATTTTGGAACACAGGAGATTGGAAATCGGGTGTTGGTAAGAGAAGTATTGGGCACAGGGTTGGGCTTATAAGATCGAGTTTAAGGGGAAGGACATAGGAGTGAGTAGGATTGGATTAGGGTTGGGTAGAGGCAACATTTGACTGACTTACGGGTGCATGGGCAGGAATCCAAAATAACATTAGAAGCGTAACTAACGGGTGGCTGGCCAATGCTCATTTCATATTGCTGGTTGAGCAAGACTCGAAGCAAATAAGTAGCTAACATTTTCCTCTTTTTCTTTTCTAACAAGTCAAATTGGAATTGTCGACTCTTGGAAAAAGAGGCGTTTTATCAAATTTTAATCATTCAGTGAGGAAGAAAATTAGTGTTTGAAAATTGATAATATTTATTTTTAATTATTAAAATTTAAAAAAAAATTGTAATAATAGTTGGAATGATAAAATTATAGATATCACAACTATAAACCCATTTTAAAATATTGTATCTATTTTAATATTAAAATAATTATTTTAATAATTCAAATTATAATGAAAAAAATCCAAATTTATAAAATATTTTTTTATCACGTTTAATCACCATCATTTAAATATATAAAATGTTTTTTCTATCATTTCTCATTTTTTATTATATTGAATTATAATTTTAATCAAAGTTAGTTTTAAGCATATATGTTTACTTCATTTTTTGTTTTGGTGCAATGATTCTAAAATATTCTTTCCATTTATTACTTGTTGTACTATTGGGGAGATGTTGCTTGCATTTTGTAAGTCATGCATTATAATTCCCTCTTTATTTATTCTCGCAATACTTACCTCCTTTTCACTTTGATGTCATTTATTCCTTTTTGCCAATTTTCATTTCTACTTTAAAGCATTTTTTAACTCTTCAACCGATGCTACAATGAAAAAAATTTATCATGTGAACTGTACCTACATTCAACCTATATGTAAATTTAAGCTTCCCAATAAGTTCAATTTTTGATGACGCAACACAAAAGTGCCTGTTATTTCTGTGTTTAAGTTATTGCAATTCATTTGATTACATCGTATGTATTTTTCCCTTTTACCAATTTACATTTATACTTTAAAGCATTTTTTAACTCTTTAACCAATGTTACAATGACAAAATTTTCACATTTGAAGTGTACGCACATTCAACCTATATGTAAATTTAAGCTTCCCAATAAGTTCAATTTTCGATGACGCAACATAAAAGTACCTGTTATTTCTATGTTTAAGCTATTTCAATTCATTTCATGACATTGTATGAATTTTCCCTATAACAATGTAATCTGAATCATGACATCATGTTTTGTTTGTTGACAGCTTCTTGCGTCCGACTCTCTAGATTCGCAGAAACACTGAATTCAAAAAACCAAAAAAATGCAACCTCGTATAGAAATGTCTCACTGAACCTGTTGCCTCCTTCATGGATTCCATAGCTTGCAGTCTATAGTCGTTTCTTTGATGGACTTTGTTCCTTATTTACACATGGAATCCAAAAATGTAACAGATGCATGGGAAGATTGGAGCCACAAACAAGATGAGAACAATGGCGATGACTGGATAGGTCGCCAACAAGTGAATTAGGTATTCAGCGATGAAATAGAACGTTTGAAAAGAAAACAACAAGAGGTTGAAGAAAGGGTGTGCTGCATTGAAGGGGACATGAACATTGTAGTAGACAGTGGAGGCATACAAAAAACTAACAAAAATACAGTGACGTTTAAGTTCCTCCATCATTAATATACAAGTAACAAATCCTCGATACAAGACAACACAATCATTACGGAATGCATTGTCAAACCTCGAAGTTATCATGTCCATGACAGTTAAATTTCCTTTCTTGTTTTATGCAGTTGAAAGATTGAAGCTTTACTCTATTTCAATAATGTTATCCGTGAATGAAGTTGCAGTACTACACTTATTTAGTACTTTTTCAACAATGTGGAAAAAAAATGTCTGTCAAATGTAGTTGAATAATTTCTTTTTACATCTTCAACTCTACGTTTCTACTTTTGAAAGAAAAAAATCATGCCTTTATTTTGTTTGCAATTGGCAGTGCTATACTGTTGTTTCTTTTTTGTTTCTTTCAACATGTTAAATGGCAAGTAAATGTGGCCATGTTCAATTCAGGATATCGCACTACACTATTGATATTGTTATCACTCAAAACTTATAATATTTGTTGCCCAAATTGTCAAAGTGCACATTCATTTATGACATACTTTCAGCAAATATAGCGATGAACTTTTGATATAATAAATATTTATTTTTACCCTATGATTTTATAATCATAAAAGAATGGAGACCAACTTTTCATATACAGACAAAATTTGCATATAATAAAGAAACAATGCGACAAGCTTATCATAGGTCCACAAACATTTCATATAGCGAGAAATGTTTGATATGAATAATGTAACTACTCTAATGCCATTCATGAAACAATTTCAACAAACTTTTAATATTGTGACAAATGATGACTACAAACTTTTAATATACCGTCTAACTTTAAATACAGCGATTAAATGTTGATACAATCACCAAAATTTGGAATTAGCCATAAAACCATATCGAGCAACTTTTCATATTGGGACGAACTTGTGAAATAACAACAAATTTTTTTAATTCATCATAAACCCATAGACTTTTGATATACTCACAAACTTGACATATATGGACAAGGTTTTGATTTTGCAAACAACTCTTTATGTAGTGACATACTTTTCACTTAATCATAAAACATGGAGACAATGTTTTAATATAGCATGAACCTTTTTAGGGTAGGCACAAATTAGATATAGGGACAAACTATTCAGTTAAGCATAAAACCACTGCGACAAACATTTCATGTAGCGACAAACTTTTTTATGGTGAGAACCTTTTCATAAAGTAGCGAAAATTTTGACATGAGAAATAAACCATAGTGCCCCACTTCTAATATACGGACAAACTTTACAGATAGTGACTAACTTTAGATGTACTGAGTAAGTTGTCATATACCGACAAACGTTTCATAGATAGAGACACCTTTTCGCTATACCTTCAAACTTTTCATACATTCATAAAACCATAGCTTCAAACCTTTGAATATAGCGACAAAGTTTTTCTATAGCGCCAAACTTTTGGTAAAGGAACACATTTACAAAGTGACAAAAATTATCTAGCATATTTTAATGTAGCACCACTCATTGTATATACCGACCAACTTTTGGTATAGCGAGAAATAGTGACATATTTTTCATATAGTTCCAAACTTTTGATATAGCAACAAACTTTTCATATAGCGACAACCTTTTGGTGTCATCATAAAACCATAGAAACCATAGAAACCACACAAACTTGTGATATACTCAGAAAACCATAGAAACTAACGTTTACTTTATCGACAAAGTTTCCATATTGCGACAAGCATTTTATACACCGACTAACTTTTGCTATAGCGACATAATTTTTTATGTAGTGCCAAAATTTCGCTATAGCGACACACTTTTGGTATAGCGACAAAATTTTGGTGTCATCATAAAACCATAGAGAGAAACATTTGATACGAATAATGTTACTACTATAATTCCATTCATCAAACCATTTCAACAAAATTTTCATATTCCGACAAATGATAACAACAAACTTTTAATATAGCCTCTAACCTTTAATGTACCGCCAAACTTTTCGTACAATCGCCAACATTATTAATTAATCATAAAACTATATCGAGCAACTTTTCAGTTTGGGACAAACTTTTGAAATAGCGACAACGTTTTTTATTTCATCATAAAGCCATAGCAACACTTGTACTATATCGACAAAATTCTGGTATAGCGACAACCTTTTCATATAAACATAAAACCATGGCACCAAAATTTTCCTCTCGCAACAAACTTTTTATATACAGACAAACTTCTGATATAATCATAAAACCATCGTGACAAGCTTCTGGCATAGCGTCAAAGTTTTCTTATACCGACATAGTTTACATATATCGACAAACTTTTGTCTTTGCAAACAAATCTTTATATAGCGACAGACTTTTGACTTATTCATAAATCACGGTGGCGATATTTTAATATAGCGACAACCTTTTGATATAGCGACAAACTATTCATATATTCATAAAACCATTGCCACAAACATTTCATATAGTGACAAACTTTTTATATGGCCACAACCTTTTCATAAAGTGGAAACACTTTTCAGCTTACCATAAAACCATAGCGACGCACTTTTAATATAGTGACAAACTTTACATATACCGACTAACTTTAGATCTGCCGACAAAGTTTTCATATACCGACAAACGTTTCGTAGATCGCGAAATTTTTTTCTATACCTTCAAACATAGAAACCATTGAAGCAGGTCAACCATGACTATCACGTCAAACATTATGGACAAGGAATATGGTCAATAAACACAACAATGTCAATCATGCCCAAGTATGGTCATGCCAAGTACTGTTGGCTTCCTATTTTGACTATTCAGCATCATATTTTCTAGTTCAAACCTCATGAGATCAAGTACTAGTCAGCATTATTTAGTGTTGTTTTATACATGGTTATGCCTTTTGAAGATCAAGACTGCTAGGTGCTTTGGTAAGTGACTTTTTAAATTGCTTATTTAGTATTTTGATTTGTTTTATGTATATAATAGGACCTTTAAGTTTCATTTAATAATGGATCAAGTAATAAGTCTTTGTTTCTTTTCTATGCAGGGGTCTTTTGCTACCTGACTCAATGCTTGTCTCGGTGCTCCAAAGAAGATCTATGTTGGCTGAACCAGCGATTTGGGGGATTCTATCCACAGAGGAGATATCTCTCTTGGGTTCACATCATTTTCCAGACGCATATGAAGATTATTCAGGTGTTGTTTCGTGGATGTCCTTTGTTCAAGGAGCTGTTGTTTTCCATCTTTAGCAGTATATGGATTTCAGGGGATTTGAAATCCCATCTCTGGTTCATGTATGCCGAGATAGGTGTAGAGTTGTTAGCTGGATTGATCCTTGCTTCAAGGTCGATTTTACTTTGTATTTTAAGTATAAAATGAACCTTGAAACCCTAAGTAAGGATGGATACATAGAGAAGACTGTAAAACTCTATTTTTATCAATCAATCCAGTGTTTATCTTCTTTAAAACTTTGATTTAAGACTGGTAGGCGTTGAGGGCAGGGCCCACCTTCAACACCGATCCTTTGTACTTAAGCGTTGTTTGTATTGCTGTAAGTAGAGTAATGTTGTATCCTTTGACATTGTTTTTATGGAATGTTAATGGTTTTGTTTATTTGTGAGTTCAAATGGGATTTATGTTTGCACAATATTAATTGATATCATTTGCATTCAATCTAGCCTGTAGAATCGATTCAAGAGTGGATTTGTATTTTAACCCTCTTTGACTTCTAGCGTGATATTACTTATTGATGGTTATGATTCTTGTTCAAAGACTCTGTTCAGGGTTATGGAATTTTACAAAAATGTATGATGAATTTGATTCAGTTTACTGTAGAATCGACTTAATGGAGGATTGAGAATAGACAGGGATTCCATATTTCTTTTATCGCCAGCGTGACATTGATTAGTAAATAGCTCCAATACTTGTTTAGAATACTTTCAGCTATCGAGTTTACGAGGCTGTAGGGTATTTTTGAATTGTAGTGTGTGGATTTTAACAAGAGTTCGCAGTAGTTGTTGAATGAGCAGAGGGTTTACAGACTTTAACTTACAGAGTATTTAGGGGTTTTTAAACAACATTTTGAATTGGCTAGATAAGAGTTGGATTCATGCTTTTTGAGGTTGAATGGAATTAGGAAAAGAATCATAGTTTACAGCATTGTTTCTTAGGTTTGAACACCAGTCTCACAGTCCATATAGATGAGAGTGAGTGTGTATGCTTCAAACAGTTCCAGTACTTATTGGTGTGCATTCTCTGAATAGTCCCAGCATTCTTTTATGTGAATAAAATGCAAGTAGAGTATATTTTAACATTAGCAGCAAGTTAGATTTCATTTTGTCAACTGTGTGTGAGTGGTTTAGGATTAAAGCAGAGATAGATTTCATTTCAAAAATTGCTTGTTAGTGAGAAATGTTTGTATAAGTTTAGCATCAGGTTCTATAGGGTTAATGATTGCATTCTTAAATATGATATCAGATCATCAGGGTTAACTCAACATACTCATTTGGAAGGCAAGGTTGGAACTAGGGTTTTTATTTGCTAATTTCTTTTCTTAACAGGTTGTTTCCTCTAAAGGATAGATCATAACTGCTGTAGCTTAGTATTGCTTTGGAAGATTGTTGTAGTTTAATATTGCTTTTGAAGATCGCTGTAGGTTGCTGTAGGTTATATTGAATTTGACAGTAAGATAGGGATCAACAAATTGATTTCCTTTTCTTTATGACAGACCTAGGAACCCTTAGCATTGATCATTCAATACAGTAATAGCTTCGTCAATTTCATTTTTGTTTGTGAGTAGACTAGAATTTCTTGAAGTATGAGCATTGAGACTACTTTGCCTGCACATACTGTGTAACAGCTCGAAGTATACGTACTCTGGTCGATAATTAAATCAAGGTAAATTAAATAACATTAATTTTAACCAACATTTTGGCGCCGTTGCCGAGGAGTTGCTCCAAGGTAAGCTGGTATCTTGCTCATTTTTCACAGCATTTTTAGGTGTGACTAGTTGTTGCAGATTGGAGGAGAATGGATGGTAAGACGAGAGGTAAGAACCTACGCATCTGTTATAATAGGTTCCTTCAAACCCATTTGTAGCATAGATGTGTGATTACTTTGTTGCTTTGTTTTACAAAATCTAGCAATAGCAGCAGTAGATATATTTAGACATTTGTCTTGATCAGTTTTTGTTCTCTATTGATTTCTTGTCTGTTTTTCTTACGGCATATTGGAGGAGAGGGGACGGTAAGACGAGAGGTAAGAACCTGGGCATCTATTATAACACGTTCCTTCAAACCCATTTGTCGAATAGGTATTTTGATTTATTTGATTAAAAATCCTTGTTATTTTTAGTAATTGTTTTGATGAGACCCAGAGATAGTAACGGAAGCTATATTAAAATTCATTCCGATCTTTTTGGAAACAACCCCCCCCCCCCTCACTAACCCTAGGGATAGGAATACCAGCAACGAAACTGAAAACAAAAACACTCAAAATTCAGTGGAATTAGGGACCAGACCAACAGGAACTGAGGTTATACTCAGTGAACATTTACATTCAGTAGAGATCCCACAGACCCAACAAGCTTTACCTCCAAAGGAAGATTCCAACTTGGTTGACACAGTGAACATAGAAAGAGTGAATTCCCTTCTCGGACATACTCAGAATCTGGTGGTTTCTCAAGTAGAATCTACCACAGATTTACCTTTCAATCTTCAATCTTGGCCTAGGCCAGACCGTTGGGATTTCATTCCATCCCCAAGAAGAGACAGATTATGTGTCAATTGGTTTAGGAATCCTCTTGTTATGAGTTATTAGGAAACCGAACACCATATGGAAGGGGAGGGAGAACATGAGGGATGAACTGAAACAACTTTTGGCTTCCCCATTCTGGATCTTGCACGGGATGTCAGTATGAAAAATATCCCAGCATCTTCATTACCTACCTTCTATGGGAAGAGTACTGAAGATCCGGATACTTTTCTATTCGATTTTGACATCTTATGTAGGAGTTATAATTATCTACAGGATGCACAAAAGTTAAAACTATTTCCAGCCACCCTTAAGGATTCTGCACTTAGATGGTTTATGAGCCTGGGGGAATCCACCATCCGAACTTGGGAAGAGATGAAGAGTGCTTTCCTCAGAAAATACCGAGACTACTGTGGACCTATAGACTCCCAAAATGATATCTTTAAAATGCAGCAGCATGAAGAAGAGAGTCTTGAGGATTTCCTAGAACGCTTCTGCTTTGTATTACAGAAGTCTAAGTATAATACCTTACAGGAGGATGCAGTCAGAACTCTTTTTCTGAAAGGGATTCTGGATGAATATGTGGAAATCCTCAACCTGATGGCCTCAGGTGATGTATCTCATAAATCCTTTGAGGAGATTACTGAACTATGTAGAAAATATTCTAGGAGTAGAGCCAAGGCAGGAAAAAGCACAAGGGAAGGTCCTTCCCGCATTTCTAGGACAGCAGGAACTAGTGGGATCACAAGAGTTGAATTGGGGAACCTGTTAGAAAATTTCAAAACAGATATTTTAGGCACCTTGAGTTCCCAATTTGATGCATTAAAAACAAAGAAACGGCAAGAGGAAGAGGACATAGCAGCACTAAATTCCCTAAATGCAGAAAAATACACCCTTTGAAAGAGTGTCCTCTTAATACCATTTCAGTCTGTGCTCTTTGCTCTGATAAACACCCTACTGACAATTGCCCTTCTTTACCAGAACTGCAAGCTTTTTACAAGCTTAATGCTGAACCTATGGATCCATCATATGCATCAAGAAGGCCTTGGTAGCCTAAACCCCAAAACATGTACCCAGAACCTATTTTTCCAAACCCTGCATATTACTATCCCATGCAGCAATCTCAGCAGCCATGGAGTCCACAAATGTGGCAGAATTGGCCTTCTCAACCTACGCAGACCCAACCATGGCAGCAAGGCTAGTGAGGACAGTCATATGGGGGACCACAAGGACAGCCCTATGGAGGAACACAATCAACATCCCCTGCTAGTTACTGTCCAATGCCCCCAAATATGCAGCAGCTATTACCAGGATTTACACCACCTACACTTCCTCCTATACCCCCAGTTCCACAACAATATCAAAATCCAAACCCACCTCGACCCATGTTGCTGCCAGCTCAACCTATCCCAAACCCTAACAACAGACCATCCCAGCCTCTTCATAATGTTGAAATACAAATGGCCCCAACTTATGTGATCCATTCAGCTCCTATCCAGGAAATACAATTAAGGTTTGGGAAAACATTAAATAAAACTCCTCCAGCAGTGATTATTCAAGAAGAGTCTGGAAAAGAAAACAATGAAAAAGAAATTCCAGAGGAAGAAGAAGTGCAGATTGCCTTAGAAAACACTCAAGAACTTGGAACTCATTCCCAATCATCTTCTCAGCCACAACTGAATAAAAACCCCCCTTATCCAGAGAGGTTACTAATAGAGAAGCCTATGGTTCATCCGCAGTTTGATTTGGAAAATGAGTTGAAAAATGTTTGTATCAAGATTCCATTACTTCAGGCCATTAGAGATGTCCCTATTTATTCAAAAATGGTAAGGGAATTATGCTTAAAGAAACCCGGTCGAAAACAGAAAGACCCACCCACAATACATGTTATAGGCCAGCTATCCAATTATATTTCAAACTATTCCTTACCTCCAAAATTTGCAAATCCTAGGAACCCAGTAGTGACCATTTGCATTAATGAGATTCCAATAGGAAACACTCTAGTTGACCTGGGGGCTGCCATTAATGTCATGTCTATGACCACCATGCAGAGACTTTAGTTGCATAATCTCCTCAGACCTACTCCTACTATTTTGGAGTTGGCTGATAGGAGCACAGTTAAACCCGTGGGGGCCTTAGATGACATTACTGTCACAGTAGCTTCTTGGGAGTATCTAGTGGATTTTCTGGTACTCCAAACCAAACACCCAATGGGGGAACATCCTGTTATATTAGGCAGGCCCTGGTTAGCCACTTCCAATGCCTTTATAGGTTGTAGAGAAGGCATTTTAACTATATCAAATGGCACCTCTCTACAGAACCTTATTATTTATCCCCCAGCACAGCCTGTATCAGAAAACATGCTATGGCTAGAGAGTCCTTACGGGGATGAGAATGTGGAACAATCCTTACTGTCCATTATTCAAACTAGGGGGTTGGAAGACCGAACTGAGGATGATATCCTAGAACAATTTGTCTCAGCCACTACTAGTATTGAGTTCCCCCAGTCCTTCTCTGGCTTAGACAATGTTTTCACAGAATATTTTCAAGAACAATACTACCCTTCAGCCACCTCATCATCAGTAGTTTATTCATAGATGAGAAGGTTGGAACCTCAACCATACCAATGGAGATTAGTCCAGGGAGGTCTTTGTTTATTAATGCAAATCTGTCTCAAGACCAGCAAAATCAGTTAGTTAATTTACTTAAAGCACAGTCTAGGGAATTTGCTTGGATTTATACAGACATGAAAGGCATTCACCCTGACACATGCATTCATCACATCTATATGCAGGAAAATATTAGACCAGTAAGGCAACCACAGAGAAGAATGAATCCTGCGCTTAAAGACATTGTGAAGGATGAATTACAGAAATTGTTGGATGCAGATTTTATCTATCCCATTTCTGATAGCAAATGGGTATCTCCGTTGGTGATTGTCCCAAAGAAGGGAGGTAAGTGGAGAATATGTGTTGATTTCCGTGAGTTAAACAAAGCAACTCTCAGAGACTACTTCCCTTTTCCTTTCATAGATCAGGTTTTGGATACCTTGTCAGGAAAACAGTATTTTTCTTTTCTGGATGGATACAGTGGGTATAACCAGATAAGAATAGCCCCAGAGGATCAAGAGAAAACTACTTTCACTTGCCCATGGGGAACTTATGCTTACAAGGTGTTACCATTTGGACTGTGTAACGCTCCTGCCACTTTCCAGAGGGCAGTGTTAGGTATTCTCGCTGATTTAGTCCATGATTGTGTGGAAATATATATGGATGACTTTACAGTCTATGGTAATGATTTCAAGGAAGCCTTAGATAACCTAGAGAAAGTTCTAATTAGGTGCCAAGAAACAAATCTTGCTTTAAGTCATGAAAAGTGTAAGATGATGTTAACTGAGGGTATTGTTTTAGGGAACCACATTTTATCAGAAGGTATTAAGGTAGATCCAACAAAAATTGAAATCATTACTGGTTTATCTCCACCAGCTACACAAAAAGAAGTTAGAAGTTTTTTGGGACATGCGGGTTACTATCGTAGGTTTATTGCTAATTTTACCAAGATAGCAGCTCCACTGTTCAAATTATTAGTCAAAGACAGTGGTTTTTGTTGGGATCAACACTGTCAGACAGCCTTTGACACCTTAAAATCAGAATTGTCTTCAACACCAGTTCTGCGGGTGCCAAATTGGTCTTTGCCTTTCCACATACAAACTGATGCTTCAGATACTGCCTTAGGGGGAGTGCTTGGACAGAAAGAAAATCAGTCTTACTATGCTATTTATTTCATCAGTAAAAATTTAACACCTGCAGAACTAAACTATACAGTAATTGAAAAAGAGTTTCTAGCAGTAGTTCATGCCATCAATAAATTTCGACATTATATAACTGGCTATGATGTATTTGTTCATACCGATCATTGTGCTATTAAATTTTTGATGAATAAACCTATAAATAGTGGCAGAATTACAAGATGTCTTCTGTTGCTACAGGAATTTAACATTACTATAGTTGACAAACCAGGGAAGGAAAGTTTGGTTGCAGATTTCCTCTCCAGATTGACTCATACTGATGATAATGTTCCTGTAGATGATACCTTTCCTGATGAACATTTATTTGTTGTTTCTATTAAAACACCATGGTTTGCAGATATAGCCAATTATTTGGTTACAGGGAAAATACCTGCTCATTTGTCATCCTATGAAAAACGAAGAATCATACAGCAAAGTGCCAATTATTCATGGGTAGGTAATGACCTCTTTCGAATAGGTCCAGACTTGATTATCAGGAGGTGTGTGAGGGAGGATGAGATGTATGATATCCTTCAAGCCTGTCATGATGGACCCTATGGAGGGCATTTTTCAGACAAGTACACAGCATATAAGGTGTTACATCAAGGGTATTATTGGCCCACACTTTTTAAAGATGCTGAAAAATATGTACAGGGCTGTGACAGTTGCCAAAGAATGGGGAGACCCACTGTTGCTGATGAAATGCCTTTACAAGCCCAGGTACAAATTGAACCTTTTGAAAAATGGGGATTGGACTTTGTTGGACCAATCTCACCAATATCACGGAAGAAGAGATATATTTTAGTCTGTACTATGTGACTAAGTGGGTAGAGGCAAAAGCTCTATTGAGGGCCACTGAGAAATAAGTCATAGAGTTTATTTATGAAGAAATTTTTACTCACTTTGGGATTCCTCGTGAAATTGTAACTGACAATGGAGCACAGTTTGTCTCTAAATCAATGAAAGCACTGACAGACCAATTTGGGATTAAGCACTATAAATCTTCTCCTTACCACCCTCAAGCAAATGGTCAGGTGGAGTCAACAAATAAAGTGTTAGAATCCATTTTAACCAAGACTGTGCAGCTGCATCACAAGGACTGGGAAGACAGGCTACCAAAGGCATTGTGGGCTTACAGAACTACGTGGAGAAATACCACAGGGTATACCCCATATCAGCTTTTTTATGGGAAACAGGTTCTGCTTCCTATAGAATTTCCGGTGAAGACTTTTCGTACTGCTGCACAGTTGAGCCTGAATTTAGATGAAGCCCAGGAGCAGAGGCTGATGCAATTGAATGAGCTTGATGAAATCAGACAAGATGCTGTCCAATGAACTGTTTTAATACAGAATCAGCAGACTAAGTGGCATGACAAATTTTTGAAGAAGAAAACTTTTGAAGAAGGTGATTGGGCTCTGTTGTTTGACTCACGGTTTAAACACTTCAAAGGTAAGCTTACCACTAGATGGATGGGACCCTATGAAATTGTGACTATTTTTTATAATGGTTCTGTCAAAATAAAGACAATAGATGAATAACAAACTACCTTTGTGGTGAATGGACATCGGTTAAAGCAATTTGTTTATTAGGTTCTTTTTGAAGGATGCAGATATTTTTCAGTAAGGCTCAGGATTTTTTTAAACACAAAAGGGAAGTCTGTTGTTATTCTTATTTCCAACCATTGATTGTTCTTGCAAAGGACTATGTTAATTTGGATTAAATTTCTGAGTTTCACTGGTAATTAGAATGTTTGTATCAAGTAAAAACATGTCTGCTGTTAGGTTTTTCAGAATTGTCCTCTTTATTCATATGGGTACTTATCCACTAGGCCCTGTTTCCCTTAGTGATTTAAGCTTCCAAAGTGGCTTTTACTTATGAACTTATGGGTTACTAGTGCTATTTGACTTGGTTTCACACTAGATGGTACGAGGATATTGTTTTTTTGATAGTAACAGCTATGGGCATTGAGTTATCATTCCGCCAGGCACCATTTTGGAAAAAGGCCTCCAGGACTGAGCAGTCTATTGGTTATTATCTATTGGCTTCTATAATATCGAATACATATATATATATATACATTTTTGTGCAGCCACTTCATGACTTTCACTTTATACAGTTGCAAAGGTTAGTTGTTCATTTGGGCAAATCTTTACAGGCATGTATAAAGAATACTCTTCCAATTTTGATACCATCCCACTCCTAGATGGTTTTCAGAGCTGCTCCCCCACTCATCTATGCATGAGCAAATCATAAAATTTATCTTTAAGATGAACTTGGGACAAGGGCCTCTGATAGAAAACAGGTGTAAGAGGTTAACCCACCGGGATACTGAACAGGTCCGCTGGCAGCGGGTACCAACCTGTGGTATGAACAGGCAAACCCATCAGGGTACTGAACAAGCTTGTTGGAAATGGGGCATCTTCCTGGGGAAGAAGCTTCTTAGATGTTACAGTTACCCCACTGGAGTACTGAACGGTCTTGCTGGCAGTGGGTTCTGACTCTAATATCTCCTTTAAAAGCCTCATCTATACTTGGCTGTATGAACAATGTACCTATGTAAAGGTAAAAGAGAGGTCATATGTGTGGTTAAATAAAATTTAAAGAGACTGTTTGTAAAAGTTAGTTGATAGCCAGTTGATAATCATCTCCAACTGCTCTGAATTTTGGTTACCTGATCCTTGTGAAAAAGGGTTTATTCCTGATATTTTCTGAGTCCTGAACATAGCTGTGAATTTCAGTACTGGTTCTTCTTTGTGCTACTCAAACTGTCCTGTGTGAAGCTGAGTCAAAGTGGACCAGTAACCCATTGGCTTCTTTTAGTATTCCTCTTGTCTTGTGTTTTAAGGAACATGTCCGGGTGGAAAAATTTCTATATGAATGACGAGAATGAAGTCTGTATTCATGATTGAAGTGTGGAATATAGGAGTAAGGTTGATTGTTTGTAAATTATAGTTACTTTGGTTTTTTTTGTATTGTTAATAAAAATTGGTTTCATAACTCAGCTGAGTTTCCTGTGTAATCAGGTGAAGCAACAACCTTGAAATGAGGTAATTATGTCACGAAACTGTTGGGGGTCAAACAAATTTTCAATCCATTTTACTTGTTTTTTTTTTAACTCATCTGAGTGGTGTATTTTGGGAAATCTAATTGTTTTAACATCACTGTTTTGAGTACATTTGCTTTAATAGCACTGTAGCTGCTAAAGATGCTGGTAATTATCACTCCTTCAACATATTCTGGTAATTATTGTTTATCCTTATCAGCTTGAAAGTACCTCTGTATTTTAAACTTGCTGAAGTGCCGAATTCAGTGCCGGATGGGGTGCCAGAATAAAAATTGGAAAATTGGCATGTTACATGGTAAAGGTAATGAACGTTGATAAAGGTAATGAACGTTGCATGATTGGATAAGTCCTAATTGTTATATATTAAGGATTATGATTATAACCAAATTCTTTTGCCTTTAATATAAAGTTTGATCCAAGGTGGCATTGCATGATAACCTTATCATTTATATAGTTGATACCCCATTGTTTCTTTGAAAATCATTTTATGACAGTAACCTTCGGTAATCCTTTATTTTATGCTATCAATGTGTCATTTTTAAATAAAAATCATAACATTGCTCTATTACAATTGGGGTTTTTACGTGTCATGAGGTTATGATTAATCAAAACGTGTTATATTATGGTCACCATGCCCTGCGACGTGGACAGTACGTGCCTCGGCTCACAATGATGTTCTCACCACGTCTGCTGATTATTACCACCATTCATTGCCATTATTTGTCAAGTTGTTTATAGTCTTTATCTTTACCACGGGAGAACGTTGATGAAGTTCTTCATTGTTTTCGAATTACTAGCATACTCTCTGCTATTTCGCTATTTTTCCTTTTCCTGTCTTCCACAATGCTTAACCGGCATGAACCCTCAGAATATGAGCAGTTGTTAGCCATACCCAAGTTTGTAGCATGCAAGGAGATGTTCATTCGGGCTGGGTGGCATTCGTTCTTAACCAATTTACAGGGCCACGATGATGCTGTTTCTTTACAGTTTGCTTTGGGTTTTGACGGGCATATATCCAAGGTTGGGTCCTTGGAGTTTCCAGTTATAGAGGAGTCAATTGCGTTGGCTACGGGGATCCCATGCACAGGGGACCGGTGGTTTAAGAATTTTTGGTTGCCACGAAAAGACTATGACTGTGTTTTTAAACCTGAATTTTTAGCCGTGAAGGGTGAAAAGGGCTTCTCCAAGCTCTAGGTTAGAGATGAATTTCACAATTCCCTGATGATCATCACCAAACTGATTACCTATGAAGGCTGCTTCTCCAATTACAAAGCTTGTCATTTTCGCCTATTAGCTCACTTTGAGTTCGGTAAGCTTCTGAATTTCCCATTTTATTTTTGGAAGAGCTCGAGTAAGATGGGTTCACAAGTTAGAAAAAACCTAGAGCATCCGACTCATAGTCTTTACCACCATGGGCTTATTAAAATGCTCATTTTAGCTGAATTAAAGAAGAAGGACCGGGTATGGGAACAATTCGTATATGAACTATCTAATTCTCATCTTAAATCATCCCTAGGGAAGGAACTAGGTGAGCCTTGTATCCCTGATTTAGTAGATAAATCCTCCTCTGCAAACATTTCTGTACACCAAGACAGTCACCCTCATGAACCAGCTGTTAAAAGTTGTAAGAAAATTGCCCCATTCCATACTAAGAAGTCTCCAATATCTAAGGGACAGCGTGTAAGCTCTCGGTCTGGGGGAGATAAGGGTCATGAAAACCTGTTTGCTTCACCTAATCGAAGATTTACCTGCAGCATGGTTGTTAAGAGGGAAAAATGGAATCCAAAGGTAAAGAGCCTGTCCATGTTGAATTGTCCTCATGTCCACTGCTTCTTCTGCCCATGATAACTCTAATTCCCATGGCTCTCATCATCATTCTTCAATACCTAGTCCTGTCAGTGAACCTTTGTTGCCAGCATCACCTTCAAGATCTAGTTTAAAATTTGCTAAAGCATCACCTTCCAAGTCAGGTACAAAGTCTACTAAATCTCATAAGTCGGATGCTTCAGCACAGGGAATTGATTATTTTAGGCAAAGGAATTTTAAGTTGACAAAGAAATTGCAAGAGTATGTGAGATTGGACCACTATATTAGGCAGGAAAATGCCATTTTGAAGGCTAAGGTAGCCTCTTTACAGACTTTAGTTGATGATATCACAGGGTCTAATCGCAGTCTTAGGAAACAGTTGAAGAAAAAGGATAAACAGATTGAGAAGTTGATTAGTGTACAACAACACACTGCTCCATCTCCTCCTCAAGTTCAAGTCCTGTTTAATACTTTAGCCTCATTTTCTGGGG
Organism: Pseudotsuga menziesii; assembly: GCA_001517045.1. Classification (NCBI taxonomy): domain Eukaryota; kingdom Viridiplantae; phylum Streptophyta; class Pinopsida; order Pinales; family Pinaceae; genus Pseudotsuga; species Pseudotsuga menziesii. Next base: position 31,074 of record LPNX010126467.1, on the reverse strand, counting down.
TTTGATCCAAGGCTTGATCATCTATTATGAGTTTCAAATTTTGTTTTTCTGAAACTTTCTTGCATAGGGTCATGCAAGATCTTCAATCTGGGGGAGATGTTGGCTTCCTATTTTGACTATTCAGCATCATATTTTCTAGTTCAAACTTCATGAGATCAAGTACTAGTCAGCCTTATTTAGTGTTGTTTTGTACATGGTTATGCCTTTCGAAGATCAAGATTGCTAGGTGCTTTGGTAAGTGACTTTTTAAATTGTTTATTTAGTATTTTGCTTTGTTTTATGTATATAATAGGACCTTTAAGTTTCATTTAATAATGGGTCAAGTAATAATTCTTTGTTTCTTTTCTATGCAGGGGTCTTTTGCTACCCGACTCAACGCTTGTTTCGGCACTCCAAAGAAGATCTATGTTGGCTGAACCAGCGATTTGGGGGATTCTGTCCACAGAGGAGATATCTCTCTTGGGTTCACATCATTTTCCAAATGCATATGAAGATTATTCAGGTGTTGTTTCATGGATGTCCTTTGTTCAAGGAGCTGTTGTTTTCCATCTTTAGCAGTATATGGATTTCAGGGGATTTGAAATCCCATCTTTGGTTCATGTATGCCGAGATAGGTGTAGAGTTGTTAGCTGGATCGATCCTTGCTTCAAGGTCGATTTTACTTTGTATTTTAAGTATAAAATGAACCTTGAAACCCTAAGTAAGGATGGATACATAGAGAAGACTGTAAAACTCTATTTTTATCAATCGATCCAGTGTTTATCTTCTTTAAAACTTTGATTTAAGACTGGTAGGCGTTTAGGGCAGGGACCACCTTCAACACCAATCCTTTGTACGTAAGCATTGTTTGTATTGCTATAAGTAGAGTAATGTTGTATCCTTTGACACTGTTTTTATGGAATGTTAATGGTTTTGTTTATTTGTGAGTTGAAATGGGATTTATGTTTGCACAATATTAATTGATATCATTTGCATTCAATCTAGCCTGTAGAATCAATTCAAGAGTGGATTTGTATTTTAACCCTCTTTGACTTCTAGCGTGATATTACTTATTGATGGTTATGATTCTTGTTCAAAGACTCTGTTCAGGGTTATGGAATTTTACAAAAATGTATGATGAATTTGATTCGGTTTGCTCTAGAATCGACTTAATGGAGGATTGAGAATAGACAGGGATTCCATATTTCTTTTATTGCCAACGTGACATTGATTAGTAAATAGCTCCAATACTTGTTTAGAATACTTTCGGCTATCGAGTTTACCAGGGTGTAGGGTATTTTCGAATTGTAGTGTGTGGATTTTAACAAGAGTTCGCAGTAGTTGTTGAATGAGCAGAGGGTTTACAGACTTTAACTTACAGAGTATTTAGGGCTTTTCAAACAACATTTTGAATTGGCTAGATAAGAGTTGGATTCATGCTTTTTGAGGTTGAATGGAATTAGGAAAATAATCATAGTTTATAGCATTGTTTCTTAGGTTTGAATACCAGTCTCACAGTCCATATAGATGAGAGTGAGTGTGTATGCTTCAAACAGTTCCAGTACTTATTGGTGTGCATTCTCTGAATAGTCCCAACATTCTTTTATGTGAATAGAATGCAGGTAGAGTATATTTTAACGTTAGCAGCAAGTTAGATTTCATTTTGTCAACTGTGTGTGAGTGGTTTAGGATTAAAGCAGAGACAGATTTCATTTCGAAAATTGCTTGTTAGTGATAAATGTTTGTATAAGTTTAGCATCTGGTTCTGTAGGGTTAATGACTGCAGTCTTAAATATGATATCAGATCATCAGGGTTAACTCAGCATACTCATTTGGTAGGCAAGGTTGGAACTAGGGTTTTTATTTGCTAAGCTCTTTTCTTAACAGGCTGTTTCCTCTAAAGGATAGATCATAACTACTGTAGCTTAGTATTGCTTTGGAAGATTACTGTAGTTTAATATTTCTTTGGAAGATTGCTGTAGGTTGCTGTAGGTTATATTGAATTTGACAGTAAGATAGGGATCAGCAAATTGATTTCCTTTTCTTTATGACAGACCTAGGAACCCTTAGCATTGATCATTCAATACAGTAATAGCTTCGTCAATTTCATTTTTGTTTGTGAGCAGACTAGAATTTCTTGAAGTATGAGCATTGAGACTACTTTGCCCACACATACGGTGTAGCAGCTCGAAGTATACGTACTCCGGTCGATAATTAAATCAAGGTAAATTAAATAACATTAAATTTAACCAACAAGTATGTCAAACAATATTGACACCTTGGTCCAACATGCTGAACCATGATAACCATGTCCATAATATCACTTGATCATGTCAACCATGACCATGGTATGGAATCATGTCAACCATGCCCATGGTTTGACAACCAAGTCAACCATGTCCATGGTATACAAACTAGATGAAGCAAGGTATGACATGACCATGGGTGACCATGTAATCTGTGCTTTGCATGACTATGTTCAAGTATTTTCATCCATGCTTATGGATGTCAACCATGGTTTATTGTGGTCAACTTGATCAATCATGGATGTCATGATGGTGGTCTTGACTACATCATGTCAAAGATATGCTTCCCATTTCCAGGTTGACCATGTGTTTAAATAGGCTCAAAATAATTAACCATGTCATCGTCAACCATGGTCTTGTTCATCGGTGCACATGGCCAACCATGGTGGAGATGACCATGGTCAACTATGTTTAACAGTCATGGTTGACCATAGTGTCCATGTTTAAGCATGGGTATGGTCGACCATGTCAACCATACCGAGGAAATTCATTTCCAGAAAAAATTTACTGTGAATAAAT